>SJYQ01000774.1:327244-435942 GCA_006410935.1 Redunca redunca | reverse complement strand
CTATTTTTGTATAGGAGTATATTCAAGCAAATTATTTTAATATTTTGCCATTTTATCTTTGTAATGAAGTTTTAGAAATAGTTTGGGTATGTCAGTTATACATAATTTTTAAAAGGTATTGTTTTGGTAGTATTTTGCATTCTCATCACAAATTTCTTCAAAACCTTACCAACAGAAGATGTCATATTTTGATCCCTAATCTGGAATAATCAGAATTATAGAAGCTTCCATAATGACTGAAATGGTATGTGGCTAATTATTAAATAGTATATCTTCACTAATATTTGGTAGCAACTGTATTCTGACAATAATATGGAAGTTGTTAAGTTTCTTTTTCTGACCTATTATCATTCTTTTCACTCTGGAAAAGTTACTCTGATGTTGTCTAAAATTCAGTCCTGGGGCTATGTCACTATGTGAATGACAAGTCTATTGGATTGGTTAATAACCACTGAATATAGTACATACACATAAAGGCTTCCCTTATGGCTCAGCTGGTAAAGAACTTGCCTGTCAATGCAGGGGACATGGGGTCAGTCCTTGGGTTGGGAATATTCCCTGGAGAAGGAAACGGCAACCCGCTCCAGTATTCTTAACTGGAAAATTCCATGGACAGAGGAGCTTAGTGGGCTGTAGTCCATGGGCTCACAGTCAGACATGACTGAGTATGCACCCAGGAGGATGAAGAAGAAATGGATAATGCTTTAGAATGGGGATTCCCAATCTGGAGGCCATAAAATCATTATTACAAGTTAGAGTGAAGATCAGGAATTATCTAGAGAATTGAGAAATTATCAGGGGGCAAGTGGTGTAAGTTCAGCTTAACTAAAGTGGATGTATTAACAGAAGGGTTCTGGCAGACCTTACACAGAGGCAGCCTGTCATGAACTCTGCTCAGCTAAACTCTTAAGGTTTCTCAGAGAATCCAGAAGTAACTAAAATAGTTTTTACTAATGACTAGCCAACCTGTTCTGGGGCAGACTGCCCAGACTTGTTATTTTTTTTTAATGGTTTCCAGCCAATCAGCTTACCCAAAGAAAAGTAAAACAAACACATTGGTCTCAGACAATCTGTGTGCTTTTAAATACTTCATCTGCTCTTTGTTTTATAGATTCTGTTTCTGCTATTGTTCAAAAGTGTTTAGTGAGTTACTCATAAAAGAAATCTTTTGTGTGAATATTAACCAAATGTTTCTGAGTTATTTGTTCACAGTCTGAATTCATAATATTTCCTGTGTGTAAACTATTTTAAAGTGTATATGTGCTATTTTATTAAATAACAATTTATATGAAACACTAATAAATTTACAGATATTTTAATTGTATATTTTCTCAACTGATAATAATGAAGACAACAGTTTTATCATAACCATAACCATTGATCAATGAGCTAGTATTTAAAAATGCCTTTTATTTACTTAGCATGGTCTCTGAAGACAGGGATACCAGTAACACAAAATGTTTAAATAATTCTAATTATTCTATTAAGTATGAAAATGATCAGTTTAGACAAATATTCTAGCAGTTCAGAGGAGAGGTTTAGCAGGCAGAGGTGGAGTGATGGAGGGATTGTGGAGTGTGTGGTCATGAAGAAAGTAAAGAACATTTTGTAAAGTTACAATAACCAGAGCAAAGAGGCAAATGATGCTAGCAAGGAAAGTGGAAGAAATACAAGTAAAGGAAACATGGAGTTTGTATAGCCTGACTGCTATCTATCGACAAAGATTCTCTCATTGGCCAAACTCTACTCAGACTTCTCTGACTGAAAATACTGATCACTGAGCTCCATTCTGAAAGTCTGACTTACCTGTGCTGCTGAGGGACTGAGAAATCCATATATTTTTAAAGCTCCTCAGGGACTTTCTTGTGCACCTAGGATTGAGAAATTTGTTGTTGTTCAGTTGCTCATTTGTATCCAACTCTTTGCGACCTCCTGGACTGCAGCAAGCCAAACTTCCCTGTCGTTCATCATCTCCCAAAGTTTGCTCAAACTCACGTTCATTGAGTCAGTGATGCCATCCAACCATCTCATCTTCTGGATTGAGAAATACTATTTCTTATAATTTGGTTAAATAGTGTTAGG
Source organism: Redunca redunca (assembly GCA_006410935.1). Lineage (NCBI taxonomy): Eukaryota > Metazoa > Chordata > Mammalia > Artiodactyla > Bovidae > Redunca > Redunca redunca. Next base: position 433,860 of record SJYQ01000774.1, on the reverse strand, counting down.
CGGGAACAAATGAAAGGAACCTTGGATTTTTTCAAAACAGAAGAGTTACCTATGAGATGGACCTAAGTGGGAGATTATTTTCATGGTGGCATTAAAAAATAGATTAAAAAGAGAGAGCTAAGTGGGGTGAAAACTATTCATAATAGTGCAATGGAGAACTGTTCTACTGAGGCACTAACAGTAAAAATGGAAAGGAAGATTTTGAGAGAAGAAATATTTAGAAGGAAGAATTATCAGGTCTTGAAACAAAGTCTTAGTAAGAAGTAGATTTAACAACAAGAGAGTCTGTGGAGAGGTCAAGAAAACTGAGTGTTGAGAAATTACTGTTGGATTGAATGGTGAGGAAATAATGAAGATTTTTTACAGTATTATTTCAATGAGGGGGTGGGAACAAAACTAAAAATGTAAGAGACTGTAGAGAGAATTAATGATAAAGAAAATATGGTTGTGGGGTAACTTCGTTTAGAATCCTTAACCAAGAAAAAAAGAGTGAAATAGTATGCTTCTAAAAAGGAAAAATAGTCTAGTGAAGGTTGTTATTGTTTTAAAGGGTGAAATTAACATGTAAAGTGAAGTTAGAGAAAAGACTGAAAATAGAAAGCAAACCAAAACAATCATTTAATTTTCTTCTTGAATATTAAAACTATGGAAAAAATTCAACACATATTGGTTGGCTAATGGGAATATTTGTCAAAAGGTGCTGTGGGTTTGAAAAATGATTCAGATGTTGTCAAAACAACTCTCATCACTTTAATCCATGGCACAGGAGCACCTGAGACCACTGAGCCATTGTATGATAACAATAACTATGCCTTAAAAACACAACTGAGAAAGAATAACTTCTCATTTGAGAACTGATCTTTCTTTGTGATTTTGTAAATGGTGGGGCTGGGGTGGGAGGATTGCATATTAAAGATCACTTAGTCTCTTTGGTCTAGAATAGCTTCTTTGAGGGAAATTGTCAATTAATTTAGAGTTCAAATATCTTTTTTTCTTAATATTATTGAAGTATAGTTGATTTGCAATGTTGTGTTAATTTCTGTTGTACACTGAAGTGATTCATTTATACATATATATATTTTCTCATCATGGTTCATCACAGGATAGTGAATATAGTTTCCCATGCTATGTAGAATAGTTACCTTGTTCTCTATCCATCCTACATACAGTAGTTTGCATCTGCTAATCCCAAACTTCTAAATCCTCCCTTTTCCATCCTTCCCCAATTGGCAACCACAAATCTGTTCTCTATGTCTCTAAATCTGTTTTCTATGTCTTTGAGTCCATTTCTGTACTGTAGATATGTTTGTTTGTATTGTATTGTAGATTCCACATATAAATGATATGTGGTATTTGTCTTTCTCTTTCTGATTTACCTAGCTAAATATGATAACTGCTAGGTCTATCCATGTTGCTGCAAATGACATGATTTCATCCTTTTTTATGGCTGAGTAATATTCCATTATATACATACCACATCTTCTTTATCCATGCATTACTGATGGACATTTAGGATGTTTCCATGTCTTGGCTATTGTAAATAGTGTTGCTATCAACAAAGGCATGTATGTATCTTTCCAAATGATAGTTTTGTCTGCATATGTGCCTAGGAGAGAGATTTTTCGATCATGTTGCTGTTGTGGTTCAGTTGCTCAGTTATGTCCAACTCTTTGCGGCCCCATGGACTACAGCACACCAGGATCATATGGAAACTTTAGTTTCTTGAGGAACCGCCAAACTGTTTTCCATAATGGCTGCACCAATCTATATTCCTCCCAACAGTGTAAGAGGGTCCCGTTTACTCCAAACCCTCTCCAACATTTATTACTTACAGACTTTTTGCTGATGGCCATTCTGACTGACTGGTATAAGGTGGTATCTCACTGTGGTTTTGATTTGCATTTCTCTAATAATTAGCACTGATGAGCATCTTTTCATGTGATTATTGACCATTTGTGTGTCTTCTTTGGAAAAGTGTCTGTTTAGGTCTTCTCCCCATTTTCCAATTGTGTTGTTTTTCATTATTGAATTGTATGAGCTGTTTGGAAATTAAACCCTAGTTGGTCATAGCACTTGTAAATATATTCTTCCAGTCTGTAGGTTGTCTTTTTCATTTTCTTTCTTTATTTTATAAAAATTTTATTTATTTATTTTTTACTGTGCAAAAATTTATGCATCTGATTATGTCTTATTTGCTTACTTTTGCTTTTATTTCTATTGACTAGGGAGACTGGCTTAAGAAAACATTGCTATGATTTATGTCAGAGAATGCTTTGCCTTTGTTCTCTTATAGGAGTTTTGTGGTGTCATGTCATGTATATTTAAGTCTTTAAATTATTTTGAATTTATTTCTGTGTATAGTGTGAGGGTGTGTTCTAACTTCATTGATTTGTATGTGACTGTCCAACTTTCCTGATACCACTTGTTGAAGAGAATGTCTTTTCCCCATTGTGCTTTTTTGCCTCCTTTGTTGAACATTAATTGACCATTGGTGTGTGGGCTTGCTTCTGGGCTAGCTATTATGTTCCATTGGTCTATACATCTGTTTTTGTGCCAATACCACACTATTTTGATTATTGTAGCTTTGTAGTATTGTCTAAAGCCTGAGAGGGCAATGCTTTGTGCTTTGTTCTCTTCCCTCATAACTGATTGGGAAACTCTGGGTCTTTGGTGGTTCCATATAAATTTTAGGATAATTTGTTCTAGTTCTGTGAAAAATTTCATGGATAATTTGTAAAAAGTTTTAAAATTTCTTTAATTCTTCTGTGTTTTTCCTGAAAAGGTTTAAAGCTTTGCTTTTAATATGCAGCCTTTTAATTGTCTTAGATTTATTTTTCTGCTATTACAGCATTTTTTTTCCTACTTTAACTTTTCTTCACTGTGCAGCATTGTTTCCCAAGACATATCTGTTCCTTGGTTCTCTATTCTGGTCTATTTGTACTTTTTAGGGCGTATTACACCATCTAAAACTATATAATAAGCCTTGATACTAGATAGAGTAAGCCCTCCCCATGTTCAACTTTGTTTTCAAAATGATCTTTGGCTTTTCATATAAATTCTTTTTAGAAAAAGCTTGTCAAATTCATAAAAAATTCTCTGAATTTTTGTTTGGTATTGTAACAGTTTTATTGATTAATTTGGGAAGAGTCTTTGTCCTTGTGTTATTTATCTTTCTTTTCCACAGTCTTTATAGTGTCTTACATATCCTCTGCCAGATTTATTTCTAGGTACCTTAGATATTTTTCTGTGACATTACAAATAATATTATTCTATGTTTCAGCTAATTATTGGCAGTGTTTAGGAACGCATTTGGTACCTTATATTTAATTAATTGTAATGATTTATCAATCTTTTAGACAGAAATATTGTTTGATAATAATGCCACTTTCCCCCCTCTCCTTTCCAATACTTCCACCTTTTATTTCTTCTTATCTTTCTTTATGAGTAAGGACAACGTCTCTGCTGCTGCTGCTAAGTTGCTTCAGTCGTGTCTGACTCTGTGTGACCTCATAGACGGCAGCCCACCAGGCTCCCCCGTCCCTAGGATTCTCCAGGCAAGAACACTGGAGTGGGTCGCCATTTCCTTCTCCAATGCCTGAAAGTGAAAAGTGAAAGTGAAGTCGCTCAGTCGTGTCCGACTCTTAGCGACCCCATGGACTGCAGCCTGCCAGGCTCCTCCGTCAATGGGATTTTCCAGGCAAGAGTACTGGAGTGGGGTGCCATTGCCTTCTCCAAAGGACAATGTCTAGTACTATGTCAGATAGTGTAGTAATAGGAAGTATTTTGTCTCCGATTTTAATGGTAATGTTTCTAATGATTCACCATTAACTGTGAAGTTCCTAAATATAAACAATGATTGGGAATGTTTGATTCTAGAACTTAGCCTTCTATCTGGTATATAGAAGATATTTATTAAATAATTGTTGATTTAATTTTCATTATTCTGCCTGGTATATGGACATGTATTGGGTAAGAGCATTTCTGTTAAGCATAAAAACATCTTAGAAAATTATATGCTTAAGTGTAAAGTGATTACAGCTTGCATGGTAACATCTTAAATTATCCAGAGTGGGTGTCAACTTGATATTTAAGAATCTTTTTAAAACAATAAAGAATCTTTCTAATCTCTTTGATAAACATGATGTAATTACCCCATGACTGAGGAGAACTGATTTATAACAAAATTGCTATTTTTAAACATCTGTTAATACCAACCCACCAGGCATAAACATTCAAATGTTAAACATTTCATTCAGATGCTATGTTTTTGTGTTTGCCTTCTTCATAAACCATGGTTCTTCAAACTAGGCATTAAGAGAGGGAAGGCAAATACTGTAGTTTTGCTTCTGTATTAGTTTTCAGTTGCTCTGCAAAAAGTTTTCATAAATTTAGCAGCTTAAAACAATGGTAATTTATTATCTTAGAATTTCTGTAGGTCAGTAGTCTGGGCACAGGTTAGCTGGATTTTCCACTCAGAACTCAAAGGGCTGCGATGAAGATATCGGCTGTGTCACAGTTCTCATTGAGGTTATTGACAGAATTCAGTTCCTTGCAGCTTTAGGATTGAGGTCCTCATATTCTTGCTAGCTGTTGACTGAGGACAATGCTAAACAATTGAAAGTCATTCTTCTCTATAGGCAATTCACAACATGGCTTCTTTTACCTTAAATCAACCAGAGAAAATTTTTGCTTTTAAAGGATCACCTAATTAGGTTAGAACCACCCAAAGTAACCTTCATGTTCTGATTTGGAACCTTGATTACATCTGAAAAACTCTTTTTGCCAGATAATGTGCTGTAATCACTGGAATGATATCTCATCATAGTCACAGGTTCTGCACACACTTAAGGGAGAGGAGTAACCAAGAATAAGGGGTCACTGGGGATCATTTTAGGATTATATCACAGCTATTACATAATCATATGTAAAGCATCACTCATCACTTTCCTTCTTCCATTGTCTCAGAGAAACTTTTTTTTTCTTGCTTTATAACATCATTTTATGAGTGTCAACAAATCTTTCTCTTTTCCAAATATTTTCACATACCTTAAAACTTCCATGTGCCTTAACTTAATAGTTTGATTTTAGCCTTATTTCTTGGGTAAGCTTAGGGCTATCTTTTCCATGTGCCTCAGAGTATTTAGATTGGAGAAGGAAATGGCAACCCACTCCAGTGTTCTTGCCTGGAGAATCCCAGGGACGGGGGAGCCTGGTGGGCTGCCGTCTGTGGGGTCGCACAGAGTCGGACACGACTGAAGTGACTTAGAGCAGCAGCAGCAGCAGCAGCATAGTATTTGGATAATTGATGAATTTTAACCCAAGAACTTCTGGGTTTCACTGGTTTTAAGCTTTCCAGCTATATTCAAAGCCATATGGACACACATATTCACATCACATACATAACCACATTCAGAATATTTCTGGTGATTTGTCCCAGAGTTTTGATATTGTCTTGCTGTTAGTCAGTAATAGGTCCCTGGCATAATTTTTTTTCTCTTCCAGGTTGAATACATAGAATATTTTTTAAAATTATGACAGAGCTTCCCTGGGGGCTCAGTGGTAAGGAATCTGTCTGCCAATGTAGGAGACATGGGTTCCGCCTTTGGTGAGGGAAGATCCCTCATGCTGCAGGGCAACTAAGCCCACGCACCACGACTACTGAGCCTGCGCTCTAGAGCCGGAGAGACACCGCTACTGAGCCCAAGCACCCTGGGGCCTGTGCTCCACAGCAAGAGAAGCCACCACGATGGGACGTTCATGCGCTTCAGCTAGAGAGGAGCCCCCACTTGCTGCAACTAGAGAAAAACTCACGCAGCGATGAAGACCCAGCACAGCCAAAAATAATAAATAAATAAAATGATGAGTGGCTTAGAGAATCCTAAAAGGACAGAAAAAATCATTTTAAAGGTATTTTATCTTACCTTTGGGAGATGTGCACATTATTAGCAGTACCTACATTTTATTAGCATTTTATAGTTTATAAGGTGTCACACCACATGTTTATGTCATTATGCTTAGCAACACTGTTGTAGGGTAGGAAGTAAGGCCTGCATTGGGATTAGGCAGAACAGAAAATTCAACCCAGGACTTTTGCCTTCAGATAAAGTTTTTCATATAGCTGCTTCACTACCACATGAGTAGAAACAAGTTATAAACATACCTCTTATATTTGCATTAAATAATACAGCTTTCTGGAATTGAAAGGATGCTCTTTTATATAGTCTTATTTTATGCAATTCTGAACTGGTTTCAGAGGATGAATCTGTCATTTTCCTATAATTTATGTGCAAATTAAATTGTTTTTGAATTAGTTTTATTTTATATTATGAACTAACATTTATAATCTGGCATACGTTTCTTGTCTTCTTCAGGCTGTTCTTATATTTCTATGAAGCTGTGTATCTTCTCAGTTAAAAGAGGGAACAAATGGAAAACATGCCAGTTAATAGATTTACTCAAAGATTTCACAGCCTTTCACACTGACTCTATTGCTTATCATCCACATTTTATTGACTGATAACAAATTTTCTAACAAAAGAAGAATAATAGTAACCACAAAGGAAATATTCATGAGGTCTGGAAATTTATGAGGCTATTATACTATGCAAGTATCTTCTTCTAGGTAGATGGAACTTATAAATATGATAACAATGGTATAAACTGATAGATATCAGGTGATTTTTAAAATAAAATTATTTTGTATAAGTAATATAGATAGATGATTGTTGTCATTGTTTAGTTGCTTAGTTGTGTCCAACTCTTTTGTGACCCCCATGGACTGTAGCCCACCAGGCTCCAATGGTCCATGGGATTCTCCAGGCAAGAAAACTGGAGTGGGTAGCCATTTCCTTTTGCAGGGGATCTTCCTGTCCCAGGGATCAAACCTAAGTCTCCTGCTTTAGCAGGTGGATTCTTTACCACTGAGCCACCAGGGAGGCCAGATACATGATAAATTCAAATAAATGAAAAGAATGAGTAGTGAGAAGTGAGTTCTTTTCCTGATCCCATGTTCCAGACTCTGTCAATAGTTTAGAGGCTTGCAGTGAGTACTTGGAGAGGTTTAGTCTTTCTTCAAAATGGGAAAAGGAATTTGCTAATGTTTGAAAGTATAGCCTAGCAGGAGTTAAGAATGAGAGGGAAATGGCAGTAAAAAGAGAAAACTTCTGGGTATACAATGTCCAAAACAATATTGCCCTTAAACCTGACACAAAGCTGAATGACTAAGAGAACATGCCACTGTTTGCGCATTCTTGGATTTAGCACAACATAGAAAACATGGAGAAAGCAAGGGAATTCCAGAAAAACATCCACTTCTTCATTGACTATGCCAAAGCCTTTGACTGTGTGGACACACCAAACAGTGGAAAATTCTTAAAGAGATGGCAGTATCAGACCACCTTACGTGTCCGAAGAGAAACTTGTATGCAGGTCAAGAAGCAACAGTTAGAACCGGAGAAGGAACAAATGACTGTTTCCAAACTGGGAAAGAAGTACAATGCTGTATATTGTGACCCTGCTTGCATGCCTGCTAAGTCACTTCATTCCTGTCTGACTCTTTGTGACCCTCTGGACTGCAGTCTGCCAGGCTCCTCCGTCCATGGGATTCTCCAGGCAAGAATACTGGAGTGGGTTGCCATGCCCTCCTCCAGGGGATCTTCCAGACCCAGGGATGGGAACTGCCTCTCTTATGTCTCCTGCATTTGCAGACTGGTTCTTTAACACTAGTGCCACCTGGGAAGCTTTTGACAGTGTGGATCACAACAGACTGAAAAATTCTTAAAGAAATAGGAGTATCAGACCACCTTACCTGTCTCCAGAGATACCTGTATGCAGGCCAAGAAGCAACAGTTAGAACTGGACAAGAAACACCTGACTGGTTCCAAACTGAGAAAGGAGTATGACGAGTCTGTATATTGTCACCCTGTTTACTTAACTTCTCTGCAGAGCACATCATGTGAAATGCCAGGCTGGATGAATCACAAGCTGGAATCAAGATTGCCAGGAGAAATATCGGCAGCCTCAGAAGTGCAGATGATACCACTCTAATGGCAGAAATTAAAGGGTGACTAAAGAACTTCTTCATGAGGGTGAAAAAGGGAAATGAAAAAACTGGCTTGAAACTCAACACTCAGAAAACTAAAATCATGACATCTGGTCTCATCACTTCATGGCAAATAGGAGGGGGAAAAGTGGAAGCAGTGACAGGCTTTATTTTCTTGGGCTCCAATATCACTGTGGACAATGACTGAGCCAGGAAATTAAAAGACACCTGCTCTTTGAAAGGAAAGCTATGACAAGCCTAGACAGCATATTAAAAGCAGAGACATCACTTTGCCAACAAAGGTCTATATAGTTAAAGCTATGGTCTTTCCAGTAGTTGTATATGGATGTGAGAGTTGAACCATAAAGAAGGCTGAGCGCCAAAGAACTGGTGCTTTGAATTGTGGTCCTGGACTGCAGGGAGATCAAACCAGTCCATCCTAAAGGAGATCAGTCCTGTGTATTCACTGGAAGGACTGTTGCTGAAGCTGAAGCTCCAATACTTTGGCCACCTGATGCGAAGAGCTGACTCATTGGAAAAGACTGATGCTGGGAAAGACTGAAGGAGAAAGGAGAAGGGGCAGCAGGGGATGAGATGATTAGAGAACATCACCAACGCTATGGACTTGAATCTGAGCAAACTCCGGGAGATAGTGGAGGACAGAGGAGCCTGGCATGCTGCAGTCTGTGGCGTCATAAAGAGTCACACACGACTTATTGATTGAACAACAACAGCAAACATTTATCACTTTATTGAACTGCTTCTACAGTGTTCTCACTCACTTTGTTAACAGAGTCCCATTTCTTCAGTTATTTTCACCTGAACTAATCTCTTAGTTATGGTAGGGAAGAATCTTATGTCATTATGAAACCAGGAGGTGTCATGTGTTGGATTGTATACCTCAAAAAGATAACCTCTGGTACCTGGGGGATGTGGTCATATTTGGAAATAAGGTCTTTGCAGATATAATCAAGTTAAGATGATGTTATACTGGATTAGGGTAGGCTGTAAACCCACTGACCAATGTCCTTATCAGAAGGCAACATGCAGACACAGCCACACACAGGGAGAAAGTCATATGATGATGGAGTTTAAAAATGGAGTGATACAGCTGCAAGCTAAGGGATGGCAATGATTGCTGGTGATCATCAGAATCTAGGATAGAATCATTGAACAGAGTCTCCTCCAGAACCTCCAGAAGTAGTCAGTCTTATTGCCACATTGATTTTGGGCTTCTGGTTCCAGAAATGTAAGAGAATAAATTTGTGTTGCTTTAAGCCACAAAATTTGTGGTATTTTGTTATGGTAGCTCTATGAAATTAACTAGGAAGAAAGGCACAAAAAACTTTTTTCCCCACTAAGATACTACTTATATGCTAGGCACTCTAATACCTGCATTATCTCATTACTATTCCTTTCATAATAGCCTTGCAAGATAAATATTACCCCTGTTTACAGAGGCAAAAACTCATGCTCATAAGTCTTGACTAATCTTTCCAAGGTCGCACGGTAGATATTCTCTGATAAGGAAGCCATTGCACCACACTATTATCGATGATCGTCCATTTACAAAAAAAGACAGCTAAACTTAAAAATGGTCATCTGGGCCCCCCACTACATGGTCTGATTACAGAAGCGTTAGGAGCAAAAGTTATGTCTCCTACTAAATTTCACTGAGTGAAATTCTGAAATTTCACTCTTTTCATAATTAATATTTCTTTTAAAAATGTGATTATCTGAGAAAGATTAACATATTATGCCTATGAAAATATAAAATTTTCAGAGAGTATTTTCTTTTCGATGTCATAGGAGATCTATGAGCTCAAGAACATTGTTTATTTGGTGATAAAGATTAGAGTACTTTGGCCACCTCTCGTGAAGAGTTGACTCATTGGAAGAGATTCTGACGCTGGGAGGGATTGGGGGCAGGAGGAAAAGGGGATGAAAGAGGATGAGATGGCTGGATGGCATCACTGACGTGATGGATGTAAGTTTGAGTGAACTCTGGGAGTTGGTGATGGACAGGGATGCCTGGTGTGCTGCAATTCATGGGGTCGCAAAGAGTCGGACATGACTGAGCGACTGAACTGAACTGAACTGAACTGAAAGATTAGCGTGGGATAGTGAAAGATACACAGAATGAAGAAAGAGGGTAGCAGCATAAAAATATTCTTTTGCTTCAAAATTTAGCTGAGTTTTGGTAATATTTCTTACATATCTTTTGTCCAAATCAGTTTTGTTGTTAGAACTGACACTGTTATCACTGGAGATTTGTATTTGTAATAGTGTGAAATAGGAGGACTAAATGGGAATATTTGTAGGTAAAGGGCAGTAGATCCAACCAGTCCATCCTACAGGAGATCAGTCCTGAGTGTTCATTGGAAGGACTGATGTTGAAGCTGAAACTCCAATGCTTTGGGCCACCTGATGTGGAGAGCTGACTCATTTGAAAAGACCCTGATGATTGAAAGCAGGAGGAGAAGGGGATAACAGAGGGTGAGATGGTTGGATGGCATCACTGACTCAATGGACATGGGTTTGGGTGGACTCTGGGAGTTGGTGATGGACAGGGAGGCCTGGTGTGCTGAGATTCATGGAGTCACAAAGAGTCAGACATGACTGAGTGACTGAAGTGAACTGAAAGCGTAGAATATAACTGAAAGCATAGTAGAATATAAATGACACATCACTTGTCTCAAGCAACAGTTTGGCATTCTAAATCTGGTTGCAAAATAACTTTTTTTTTTTTTTAACTACACATAATACATTTTCATTGCAAAATATTTAGAAACCATAGATAAGATGAAAGAAGAAAATGACCATTAGCTGTAATCATACCATCCTAGGTCTAGCAATACTATATTTTGGTATACATTTCCAGGACTTACTGTATAAATACTTAAAAAAATTAAATAGGATGAAACTAACATGTGTTTTAAAGCTATTTTCAAGTTTTTAAATATGATGAAAGTATTTAATTTAGGGTTAGATGCAGAAAATTTTATTTGGCATGCCTAGTACAGTTGAAAGATCATTTGAATTTCTGTTAGTTATGTCTTATATTGTAGGTGCAGATACTCTTTGAAGACTAAATAAAAGGACATTTTAAAGGATCATTTTCATTTTGTGTAAAAGTTAACATCTCATCCTAGGGCACGAGAAGAGAGGAGCCTGATTCCCTTCGTTTGCTGTCAGTTTATAATTCTGACACAGGCTCACCCCAAATAGATAACTGATGATTTTCTTGTATTTTTCTCAGTTCCAACACATTAAAATGGTTTGAAAATGAAGTTATAGAATGTGCACTATAAATAAACCTCAAGCTGGCTGGCTGATAAAAGTAAGATCGAGTCAAATCATTTAGATTTTCAGAGATTTTAATTATAACCAATGTTGTTTTGCTACATAAATATGTACTTTAGGTGTCTAAGTTTTTTTTTTTTTTTTTAGGAGAAAAGTGATGTATTGGTGCTAAGTGAAAGGAGGACAACTCGTGGCATGATGTGGTGTCACTATGGCTAAGAAGCTCCCCTGTGGAGTGGACTGGGTGTGCAACAGGTAGAAGGGAGAATACTGGGTAGTTGTAGTCATTAAGTGGTGTGGGGGTGATGAGGACTATACATTGTCTGGACTATGTTAACTGCTTTGGAAGTCTCGAAGAAGGAGGACCACAGGCTCAGATCAGCCAATTACCAACTCAGAAGGCCTTCACAACAGTGTTTAAAGTGATTCTCATCTCTAAGGGCCAGAGACCAGACTGAGGCTGGAACTGAATTGTGACGGTAGAAAAGATGCAAAAGAAGTGGACAGAATAGCCAAGACAGGTCTAAGTTGGAGTCAGGGCCCCAAGAGCGAGGACTTGAGAAATAGGATGAGGAAACTGGCTGGACGTGCCAGAGATTTTTTAACTCTTAATTCTCTTAGGCTGGCAGAAGTGACACCTGTCCATGTGCTAGAAAAGAGCAGAATCTCTTTGCCTACATGAGAGACCTCAACAGAGCCAAATGCTTTGAAAAATGATGCTTTTCCTCCTTAAAAAGTATTCTTTTCCTTTATTGTCTAGAGATGAGACTCAAGTGTCAAATCTAAGCATAACTAAGATGGAAGGCCTGGGGGAATAGTTTACTTTTCAAAGAAATGCAGGATCTGGATATGATGTACCAGCTGGAATTGGGGAACATGTGTGGCTGTAGACTTTAAGGGGCTTGGTCTCAGGCTTGTGCAGAATGTTAGGCTGGAAAGTGGAGAGTTTACTGACTTGTCTTTATGTTCCCACGATTCAAGGTTTAACAAACTCTCCAAGACACCTGGAGCCCACCCTGATGGTCTTTGTGATAGCTCTTTGAAGCTAGGTGTAGAAACCAAAACTTCCTTGACAGAATATTGAGGAATGGAGTTAGAAGTTCATGGAGGTTGGCATGTTAGAACAGATTTATTTTGAGAGACTAGAGAACCCATCCCTGCCTCTGTTTCCTGGAGAGCCCAGGAAACATGCCATTCCCTAAAGCAATATGGAATGTGCTGTTGAGGGAGGCATAGATATATTTGAGAGGTTGTCATGGCTGCCCTTGACAGTTGGACAGTTGGACAGTTGACAGTTGGACACAGCCATCTACGGCTGCCTAAAGAAAATGGGAATGACAGGATTCCAGAATATCTGAAGCCAGATGATGGCTGATGTGCTAAGTCATTTCAGTTGTGTCCAACTTTTTGTGACCCTATGGATTATAGCCTGCCAGGGTCTTCTGTCCATGAGATTCTCCAGGCAAGAATACTGGAGTGGGTTACCATTTCCTCCTCCAGGAGAATCTTCCTGACCCAGGGATCGAATCAGAGTCTCTTGCCTATCCTGCATAGGCAGGCGGGTTCTTTACCACTGTGGTCACCTGGGAAGCTTAATGATGGCATATGCTGTTGCTGTTGTTCAGTCACCCAGTCCTGTCCGACTCTTTGGGACCCCATGAACTGCAGCGTACCAGGCCTTCCTGTCTCTCACCATCTCCCAGAATGTGCCCAAATTCATGTTCATTGTATCAGTGATGCCATCCAGCCATCTCATCCTCTGACACCCTCTTCTTCTTCTGCCCTCAATCTTTCCCAGCATCAGAGACTTTTCCAATGAGCTGTCTTTTCACATCAGATGACCAAAATACTGGAGATTCAGCTTCAGCATGAGTCCTTCCAGTGAATATTCAGGGTTGATCTCCCTTAAGATTGACTGGTTTGATCTCCTTGCTGTCTAAGAGACTTTCAGGCATTTTCTCCAGCACCACAGTTTGAAGGCATCAATTCTTTGGCGTTCTGCCTTCTTTACAGTCCAGCTCTGACAATCATACATGACCACTGGGAAGACCATAGCTTTGACTATATGGACCTTTGTCAGCAGAGTAATGTCTCTGCTTTTCAACACGCTGTCTAGGTTTGTCATTGCTTTCCTGCCAAGAAGCAATCGTCTTCTGATTTCAGAAGATGATGGCATGTAATTAGATATGATTACAGCAATGGACAACAAAGTCAGAGTGATTTAAAAATACTGCTTTGACCCATCTGTGGCATGACTTTGATGATTGCCAGTTTCAAGTGGGGCTCGTAAGCTGCCCTGTGTCTCAGGTAGAAACTCCTGATTTTATTACGAGCTCCTCATGGCAGTGGACCAGCAGCTAAGGAGAGGAATTATTATATTCATAGGGGAAATGAGCCTTAAGATCATGGAGATCTAGGACTGCTGTTAGACAATGGAACTGAGGAGATACAGTGGTGTTTTCAGGCTTCCCTCGTGGATCAGATGGTAAAGAATCTGCCTGCAATTCAGGAGAACTTGGTTTGATCCTTAGGTTGGGAAGATCCCCCAGAGAAGAGAATGGCTACCCACTCAGTATTTTTGTCTAGAGAATGCCACGGACCTAGGAGACTAGCAGGCTACAGTCAGTGGGGTTGTAAAGAGTCAGACATGACTAAGCAACTAACATTTTTTTAGTTATGTTTTCAAGTCTGGTGATATTGATGAACCAGCAGTTGCAGTGACCGTAGCATGATAAAAACAAAGCAAATAAAAGCTCAGATTCTCAGGTTGAGGATCTGGATTATTCCACTAGGCAAGCAACTTGGATAAGCTGAGAAGGGAGTGAGCAACCTGGCAGACAGAACAGAGAGAAAAATACATCAAGGGTGACAAAGAAGTGAGATGATGAGCATGAATTTTGGTTTGGGTATCAGCTGTAGCATTTGTAGCTTGCACCTCTATCCCTTGTGTACTAAGCTTTCTGAAGAAGCAAACACCTTGAACATTTAGTGATGGATTGTATTTAAAGTAGCACACAAGTTGATCTCAGTTGTACCAGTGTGGACTTATCAAGGTGACTCTGGTATACTTATACACTTTTAGTCATTTCTCCTAGTCCAGTTGTGGCTGCGGAGGATAATTCCGAGTATCTTTTGACTCACTTTTTACTGAAAGCAGGTTGCCTCAAATGTATTGTATGTCTCTGATTTCAAGCTCAGGGCTCCTCAGACGTTATGCGTAAAGGAGGTATGAAAGCAGCCGCTGTAGTATAGGTCCAGATCCTAGGAAGCAGGTCTGTAGAGGTAAATTAGAAGTGTTGTCAGACTGTAGAAAGTATTTGAAGACATTTGAGGGAAGGAGCTTCCTTAGGAAGAATTTCAAGTGAAAAAAGAAAGATCATGGGGAACTGTTCCAAAGAATACGTAGAACATTTATATTTGAGGAACAGTTAATATGTGTGCAAAGAGGGAAAACTGGCAAAAATCTTGAAAAGTGGCTTGTGATTATACCAGGAGAATGCTTGATGTTTTCTTTTAACGATGGTCTTACTTAGCCAAACTCACTAATTTTCTCAGTTTTATATACAGAACAGAAATAATACACACACATGTACACACACACAGTTCTTTATAGTTTATAAAGTCTTTCTATGCATTTTCACATTTGATCCATAAAATTAAAGAAGCTCAGATTTCAAAATTATCCCCATTTTAAAGATAAGAAAATTGGATCCCTGACTTTATTGATGAAAAGTGAATAGCTGGATGTTAAAGCGAAGCCTACCTCTTGTAAAACTGTAGGAAGTGAACTGTTCATCCTTTTAGATTGAATTTTGGTTTCTGGTTTACAGTCTGCAGCTTCAGCCTTCATATGTTGTTTATAAACCTGCTCCTATCATGCCTTTTTTTGTGCCCTCATCCTGACCCGTGTGTCTTAAACAGGCCATTTCTAGTCACGACTCTATTTTAATCAGTGTAGGTTGATTCATTTATTTGTAAAAGTATTTATTAGTTATTCTTGTGCATTGCTACAGTATAAAGTAGAGACTTCAGATGTTACACTAACAAAGAGTAGTTTGGGAGCTTACAGACTGAAATGGACTTAATATTAATATAAACTGTTGAGTCCTGCCCCAAGGCCACGGGTGCGAGGCCTTGGACCAAAGCCACAGAAGAGGAGCCCAGAACAAAGGTCACCCCTGATGCCGACTGAGCCCCTTTGTAACTGTTGTCAAAAGCTCACCCTGTTATCACTAACAGGGTCCCTGAACCCAAATTAGGCAAGGATATCCACTCCGGTAGTCACTGTTTAGCTGGAGAAGGCAATGGCACCCCACTCCAGTACTCTTGCCTGGAAAATCACATGGATGGAGGAGCCTGGAAGGCTGCAGTCCATGGGGTCGCTGAGGGCCGAACACGACTGAGAGACTTCACTTTCACGCGTTGGAGAAGGAAATAGCAACCCACTCCAGTGTTCTTGCCTGGAGAATCCCAGGGACGGGGGAGCCTGGTGGGCTGCTGTCTATGGGGTCGTACAGAGTTGGACACGACTGAAGTGACTTAGCAGCACCAATCATCTAATGCTAACCTCCCAGCAGGGATTTTCTTTGTCATGAGGCTATAAAAATTGGCTACTACCCCACGAAAACTGTTGGCCCTCCATGGATTGTCAGAAGTCACTGCGCTCACAGTGCCGACATTACGTGTGCTCTTTGTTCTTAATAAACCTACTCCTTTCTGCACTACTCTCTGTCTGGAAATTCTTTCCCAACCTGCATTTGGACAGCGTCAGCATAAACAAATAACATGTCTAAATAAAAGACGAAACTAGCTTACTGGCATTAGATTTGCTTCAAATAAAGTTGTATGTGTAGACCATTCCAAAAGTAAAATAAAAAGGCATACAATAAAAATAATTTAGTTTTTTGATTTTATGTAAATAAGTCATATTCAAAGATTTCTGTTGGGGGAAAATAATTATACTAATTTTTATAAATACATGCTTTTTATTTTTGTAGAAGCAATAAACAAATTTGCCACATTTCTAAATTTTAACGATGGTCAAAACAATATCCCCTTGATTTGGCATTAAAAATACAAGCAAGACTCTAGAGGGCACTCTACTCCTGTTGCTTTTCAAGAAGTACAATTCCTTTCAAATGCAGCAATGATTGTACATCTAAAATTCATTGTGAATACTTCCAAAGAAGGTTAGAATTCTTATGCAAGATCTTGAAATTAGTATTTGTTAGACTTTTGTGTCTTATTTTACATGCTTTCACTTGGGATAGTTTATGTACTTTAATGCCTAGGATGTTCTCAGGAGAATATTTTAAAACTATATTTAAAAATATATTTTAAAAGGTAAATATTCTATCATGCATTGGTCTAATTGTTTTCTCTGCTTTGCTTACTTATGTTTAATTTCTTTACTTAATTGTTATTACTAATAATAACATACTATTGTTACTATTATTATTAAAACTCTTTTGTCAGGGTTTTGGGATTTTTCTCACAGTGAGGTCATCATGTTACTTTGATCCTTCCCTAATTACACTCACATTAAATGTATATGGAAAGCGCTCATTTGGTTCTTTCCTAATTACATGCACATTAAAGATATATGGAAAGGGCTCATTTGGTGCTTGGACTACACTATGTGTTAAATGAATGTTCCTTAAATCTGAATGTTAAAAAATCTTTCAATATTAAGACAGTTATGTCTGTGCCCCCTTCCAACGGCCATTCATGGGTTTGGTGATGGTAAGAACCTCATCACTCAGGGTTTACTTTAGCTCACTGGAGTAGGAAATGTCACCTGGTGTAGGAAATGTCACCCACTCCAGAATTCTTGCCTGGAAAATTCCACAGGCAGAGGAGCCTGACAGGCTATAATCCACGCGGGGTGACAAAGAGTCAGATACTGAGCGATGAGCACACAGGTTATAAAAACTCTGAAGTTGACTGCATTTAAGCCATTGCATTCTAAATTCTAATGGTAGTCCCATTCCCTCACTGTTGTACCTTACCGTCCTACTACCTAAACAGTTCTGTGTTCTGAAAACCTCTGGATACATCCAGAATTGTTTGCTGGTAGCAGATGTCTCTGTTAAACATTACTTTGTGTAAGTGTTGCCTCCTTAGTTTGGTCTATCGACTCCTGTGTATAAGTCTCCGGCTTCCTGAATCCTTCCACTTTTTAAGCTGAGATCTTATTTCCATTTGTACCCTTAGCTTTGCCAGACTTGACCAAGAAGAACTGAAGTTTTAGGAATAACTCACTTTTGTTTTTCCTATTCTGACTTTGCTTTCGGGGCTAATATCTTGTGTTACACAAAGCTCCCACCATGAGTTCCATCTATTTCCAGAAAGTGGGCAGCTTCAGCCTTCACATGTTATTTATAAACCTACTCCTATTATGCCTTTTGTTGTGCCCTCACCGCACCCCCCACCCCCTGCCTTTTTTCTGAATCTTATCTTGGTAACCTATCAGCTACCCAGTTCATCCCCAGGAAACTTGAATCTTGCTTCACTCTTTATAAGCAGTACAGCACCTGGAGATGATAGTTGCAGGTAAACTACAGGCCACTAGAGGGAGGTACATTATCTCATTTGGTCCCTAAATCATGTCTGAATCTTTGCAACCCCATGGAGTGTAGCATCTTAGGCTTCTCCATCTTCCACTATCTCCTGGAGTTTGCTCAAATTCATGTCCACTGAGTCAGTGATGTCATCCAACCATCTCATCCTCTGCCTCTCCTTTTGCCTTCAATCTTTTCCAGCATCAAGGTCTTTTACAATGAGTTGGCTCTTCGCATCAGGAGGCCAAAGTATTGGAGCTTCAGTTTCATCAGCACTCCTTCCAGTTAATATTCAGAATTGAGTTCCTTTAAGATCGACTGGTTTGATCTCCCTGAACTCCAAGGGAATCTGAACAGTCTTCTCCAACACCACAGTTCGAAAGCAGCAGTTCTTCGACACTCAGGCCTCTTTATGGTCCAACTCTCACATCCGTTCATAACTACTGGAAAAAGCGTAGCTTTGACTATATGGACCTTTGTCAGCAAAATGATATTTCTGCTTTTTAATATGCTGTCTAGGTTGGTCATAGCTTTTCTTCCAAGGAGCAACTGTCTTTTAATTTCATGGCTGCAGTCAATGTCTCCAGTGATTTTGGAGCCCAGGAAATAAAATCTGTCAGTTTCCATTTTCCTTCCTTCTACTTGCTGTAAGTGACGGGACTGGATGCATGCAATGATAGTTTTTTTTTAATATGCATTTCAAGCCAGATTTTTCTCACTCCTCTTTCATCCTCACTAGGCTCTTTAGTTCTTTTTCACTTTCTGTCATTAAAGTGGTATCATCTGCGTATCTGAGATTGTTGATATCTCCCCCAGTAATCTTGGTTCTAGCCTGTGACTCATCCAGCCTTGTATTTTGCATGATGCACTCTGTATAGAAGTTAAATAAACAGGGCGACAATATACAGTATTGATGTACTCTTTTCCCGATTCAGAACCAATTCGCTATTCCATGTCCCGTTCTAACTATTGCTTTGCACACAGATTTCTCAGGACAGGTAAGGTAGCCTGGTATTCCCATCTCTTTAAGAATTTTCCAGTTTGTTGTGATCTACAGAGAAGGCAATGGCACCCCACTCTAGTACTCTTGCCTGGAAAAATCCCATGGACAGAGGAGCCTGGTAGGCTGTGGTCCATGGGGTCGCTAAGAGTCGGACACAGCTGAGCGACTTCACTTTCCCTTTTCACTTTCATGCATTGGAGAAGGAAATGGCAACCCACTCCAGTGTTCTTGCCTGGAGAATCCCAGAGACGGGGGAGCCTGGTGGGCTGCCATCTATGGGGTTGCATAGAGTCAGCCACAACTGAAGCGACTTAGCCACAGCAGCAGCACACAGTCCAAAGCTTTAGCATAGTCAATGAAGCAGAAGTAGATGCTTTTAAGGAACTCCTTTATTTCTTCACGATGCAATAAATGCTGGCAATTTGATCTCTGGCTCCTCTGCATCTTCAAAACTCAGCTTGTGTATCTGAAAGTTCTCTATTCATGTATGGCTAAAGTCTAGCTTGAAGGATTTTGAGCAGAACTTTGATAACTGGTAAAATGAGCACAATTGTACAGTAGTTTGAGCTTTCTTGGCATTGTCTTTCTTTGGGCTTAGAATGAAAACAGCTTTTCTAGTCCTGTGCCTACTGCTGAGTCTTCCAAATTTGCTGGCATATTGAGTGCAGCACTTTCACAGCATCATTTTTTTAGGGTTTTACATAGCTCAGCTAGAATTCTGTCATCTCTACTAGCTTTGTTTGTAGTAATACTTCCTATGGCTGAACTTGACTTCACACTTCAGGATGTCTGGCTCTAGGTGAGTGTCCACACCAGTATGGTTATCCAGGTGATGAAGACCTTTTTGTATAGTTCTTTGTGGATTCTTGCCACCTCTTCTTAATCTCTTCTGCTTCTGTTAAGTCTTCTTTATTTCTCTCCTTTATTGTGCCCATCCTTGCATGAAATATTCCCTTGCTATCTCCAATTTTTTTTGAAGAGATCTCTAGTCTTTCCCTTCTATTGTTTTCCTCTGTTTCTTTGTAGTATTCATTTAAGAAAGACTTCTTATCTCTCCTTACTATTCTCTGGAAATCTGCATTCACTTGAGTATATCTTTCCCTTTATCCCTTGCCTTTCCCTTCTCTTCTTTCCTTAGCTATTTGTAAAACCTCCTCAGACAATTACTTTGCCTTCTTGCATTTCTTTTTCTTTGGGGTGGTTTTGGTCACCACTTCCTGTACAAGGTTGTGAACCTCAGTCCATAGATCTTCAGGCACTTTGCCTGCCAGATCTAATCCCTTGAATCTATTTATCACCTCAGCTGTATAATCATAAGGGATCTGATTTAGGACATACCTGAATGGCCTAGTGGTTTTTCCTACTTTCTTCAGTTTAAGCCTGAATTTTGCAGTAAGAAGCTCATGATCTGACCCACAGTCAGCTTTAGATCTTGTTTTTACTGACTGTATAGAACTTTTCCATATTTGGCTGCAAAGAACATAATCAATTTGATTTTGGTATTGACCATCTGGTTATATCTATGTGCGGAGTCACCTGTTGGGTCATTGGAAAAGAGTGTTTGCTATGACCAGAATGTTCTCTTGACAATAAATACTCTGTTAGCCTTTGCCCTGCTTCATTTTGTACTCCAAGGCCAAAGCTGTCTGTTATTCTGGGTATCTCTTGACTTCTGACATATGCATTCCAATTCCCTATGATGAAGAGGACATCTTTTTTTTTTTTTTTTGGTGTTAATTCTAGAAGGTGTTGTAGGTCTTCATAGAACTAGTTAACTTCAGCTTCTTTAGCATCAGTGCTTGGGGAATAGACAGATTACTGTGATTTTTAAAAAAATTTAAATTTATTTATTTTAATTGGAGGCTAATTACTTTACAATATTGTATTGGTTTTGCCATACATCAACATGAATTCACCATGGGTGTACACGTGTTCCCCATCCTGAACCCTCCTCCCACGTCCCTCCCCTGCCATCCTTCTGGGTCATCCCAGTGCACCAGCCCCAAGCATCCTGTATCCTGCATTGAACCTGGTCTGGCAATTCGTTTTTTATATGATATTATACAGGTTTCAATGCCATTCTCCCAAATCATCCCACCCTCTCCCTCTCCCACAGAATCCAAAAGACTGTTCTTCACAACTGTGTCTCTTTTGCTGTTTCGCATATAGGGCCATCATTACCATCTTTCTAAATTCCATATATATGTGTTAGTATACTGTATTGGTGTTTTTCTTTCTGGCTCACTTCACTCTGTATAATCAGCTCCAGTTTCATCCACTTCATTAGAATGGATTCAAATGTATTCTTTTTAATGGCTGAGTAATATTCCATTGTGTATATGTACCACAGCTTTCTTATCCATTCATCTGCTGATGGGTATCTAGGTTGCTTCCATGTCCTGGCTATTATAAACAGTGCTGTGATGAATATTGGGGTACACGTATCTCTTTCAAGTCTGGTTTCCTTGGTGTGTATGCCCAGCAGTGGGATTGCTGGGTCATAAGGCAGTTCTATTCCCAGTTTTTTAAGGAATCTCCACACTGTTCTCCATAGTGGCTGTACTAGTTTGCATTCCCACCAACAGTGTAAGAGGGTTCCCTTTTCTCCACACCCTCTCCAGCATTTATTGCTTACAGACTTTTGGATTGCAGCCATTCTGACCAGCATGAGATAGTACCTCATTGTGGTTTTCATTTGCATTTCTCTGATAATGAGTGATATTGACCATCTTTTCATGTTTGTTAGCCATCTGTATGTCTTCTTTGGAGTAATGTCTATTTAGTTCTTTGGCTCATTTTTCTGCTTGTGTCATTTATTTTTCTGGAATTGAGCTATAGGAGTTGCTTGTATATTTTTGAGATTAGTTATTTGTCAGTTGTTTCATTTGCTATTATTTTCTCCCATTCAGAAGGCTGTCTTTTCACCTTGCTTGTAGTTTCCTTTGTTGTGCAGAAGCTTTTAATTTTAATTAGGTCCCATTTGTTTATTTTTGCTTTTATTTCCAGTATTCTGGGAGGTGGGTCATAGAGGATCCTGCTGTGATTTATGTTGGAGAGTGTTTTGCCTATGTTCTCCTCTAGGAGTTTTATAGTTTCTGGTCTTAACGTTTAGATCTTTGATCCATTTTGAGTTTATTTTTGTGTATGGTGTTAGAAAGTGTTCTAGTTTCATTCTTTTACAAGTGACTGACCAGTTTTCCCAGCACCACTTGTTAAAGAGATTGTCTTTAATCCATTGTATATTCTTGCCTCCTTTGTCAAAGATAAGGTGTCAAAGATAGGTGTATGGATTTATCTCTGGGCTTTCTATTTTGTTCCATTGATCTATGTTTCTGTCTTTGTGCCAGTACCATACTCTCTTGATGACTGTGGCTTTGTAGTAGAGCCTGAAGTCAGGCAGGTTGATTCCTCCAGTTCCATTCTTCTTTCTCAAGATTGCTTTGGCTATTCGAGGTTTTTTGTATTTCCATACAAATTGTGAAATTATTTGTTCTAGCTCTGTGAAAAATATCATTGGTAGCTTGATAGGGATTGCATTGAATCTATAGATTGCTTTATTTTCACTATATTGGTTCTTTGATCCATGAACATGGTATATTTCTCCATCTACTAGTGTCCTCTTTGATTTCTTTCACCAGTGTTTTATAGTTTTCTATATATATAGTCTTTAGTTTCTTTAGGTAGGTATATTCCTAAGTATTTTATTTTTTTTGTTGCAATGGTGAATGGAATTGTTTCCTTAATTTCTCTTTCTATTTTCTCATTATTAAGTGTATAGGAATGCAAGGGATTTCTGTGTGTTGATTTTATATCCTGCAACTTTACTATATTCATTAATTAGCTCTAGTAATTTTCTGGTGGAGTCTTTAGGGTTTTCTATATAGAGGATCAGGTCATCTGCAAACAGTGAGAGTTTTACTTCTTCTTTTCCAATTTGGATTCCTTTTATTTCTCTTTCTGCTCTGATTGCTGTGGCCAAAACTTCCAAAACTGTGTTGAATAGTAGTGGTGAAAGTGGGTACCCTTGTCTTGTTCCTGACTTTAGGGGAAATGCTTTCAATTTTTCACCATTGAGGATAATGTTTGCTGTGGGTTTGTTATATATAGCTTTTATTATGTTGAGGTATGTTCCTTCTATTTCTGCTTTCTGGAGAGTTGTTTTTTTTTTATATCATAAATGGGTGTTGAATTTTGTCAAAGGCCTTCTCTTCATCTATTGAGATAATCATATGGCTTTTATTTCCAATTTGTTAATGTGGTGAATTACATTGATTGATTTGTGGATATTGAGGAATCCTTGCATCGCTGGGATAAAACCCACTTGGTCAAGGTGTATAATCTTTTTAATGTATTGTTGGATTCTGATTGCTAGAATTTTGTTGAGGATGTTGGCATCTATGTTCATCAGTGGTATTGGCCTGTAGTTTTCTTTTTTTGTGGCATCTTTGTCAGGTTTTGCTCTTAGGGTGATGGTGGCTTCATAGAATGAGTTTGGAAGTTTACCTTCCTCTGCAATTTTCTGGAAGAGTTTGAGTAGGATAGGTGTTAGCTCTTTTCTAAATTTTTGGTAAAATTCAACTGTGAAGCCGTCTGGACCTGGGCTTTTGTTTGCTGGAAGATTTCTGATTACAGTTTCAATTTCCGTGCTTGTGATGGGTCTGTTAAGATTTTCTATTTCTTCCTGGTTCAATTTTAGAAAGTTGTACTTTTCTAAGAATTTGTCCATTTTTTCCAAGTTGTCCATTTTATTGGCATATAATTGCTGATAGTAGTCCCTTATGATCCTTTGTATTTCTGTGTTGTCAGTTGTGATCTCTCCATTTTCATTTCTAATTTTATGGATTTGATTTTTCTGCCTTTGTTTCTTGATGAGTCTGACTAATGGTTTGTCAATTTTATTTATCCTTTCAAAGAACCAGCTTTTGGCTTTGTTGATTTTTGCTATGGTCTCTTTTATTTCTTTTGCATTTATTTCTGCCCTAATATTTAAGATTTCTTTGCTTCTACTGACCCTGGGATTTTTCATTTCTTCCTTTTCTAGTTGCTTTAGGTGTAGAGTTAGGTTATTTATTTGACTTTTTTCTTGTTTCTTGAGGTATGCCTGTATTGCTATGAACTTTCCCCTTAGCACTGCTTTTACAGTGTCCCACAGGTTTTGGGTTGTTGTGTTTTCATTTTCATTCATTTCTATGCATATTTTGATTTCTTTTTTGATTTCTTCTGTGATTTGTTGGTTATTCAGCAGTGTGTTGTACAGCCTCCATATGCTGGAATTTTTAATAGTTTATTTCTCCTGTAACTGAGATCTAATCTTACTTCATTGTGGTCAGAAAAGATACTTGGAATAATTTCAATTTTTTTTGAATTTATCAAGGCTAGATTTATGGCCCAGGATGTGATCTATCCTGGAGAAGTTTCCGCGTGTGCTTGAGAAAAAGGTGAAATTCATTTTTTTGGGGTGAAATGTCCTATAGATATCAATTAGGTCTAACTGGTCTATTGTATCATTTAAAGTTTGTGTTTCCTTGTTAATTTTCTATTTAGTTGATCTATCCATAGGTGTGAGTGAGGTATTAAAGTCTCCCACTATTATTGTGTTATTGTTAATTTCCCCTTTCATACTTGTTAGCATTTGTCTTACTTATTGTGATGCTCCTATGTTGGGTGCATATATATTTATAATTGTTATATCCTCTTCTTGGATTGCTCCTTTGATCATTTTGTGGTGTCCTTTTTTGTCTCTTTTCACAGCCTTTGTTTTAAAGTCCATTTTATCTGATAGAGTATTGCTACTCCTGCTTTCTTTTGGTCTCTGTTTGCGTGGAATATCTTTTTCCAGCCCTTCACTTTCAGTCTGTATGTGTCCCCTGTTTTGAGGTGGGTCTCTTGTAGACAACATATAAGGGGTCTTGTTTTTGTATTCATTCAGCCAGTCTTTGTCTTTTGGTTGGGGCATTCAACCCATTTACGTTTAAGGTAATTATTGGTAAGTATGATCCCACTGCCATTTACTTTATTGTTTTGGGTTCAAGTTTATACACCCTTTTTGTGTTTCCTGTCTAGAGCATATCCTTTAGCATTTGTTGGAGAGCTGGTTTGGTGGTGCTGAATTCTCTCAGCTTTTGCTTGTCTGTAAAGCTTTTGATTTCTCCTTCATATTTGAATGAGATCCTTGCTGGATACAGTAATCTGGGCTGTAGATTATTTTCTTTCATCACTTTAAGTATGTCTTGCCATTCCCCTCTGGCCTGAAGAGTTTCTATTGAAAAAGATCAGCTGTTATCCTTATGAGAATCCTCTTGTGTGTTATTTGCTGTTTGTCCCTTGTTGCTTTTAATATTTGTTCTTTGTGTTTGATCTTTGTTAATTTGATTAATATGTGTCTTGGGGTGTTTTTCCTTGGGTTTATCCTGCTTGGGACTCTCTGGGTTTCTTGGACATGGGTGATTATTTCCTTCCCCATTTTAGGGAAGTTTTCAACTGTTATCTCCTCAAGTATTTTCTCATGGTCTTTTTGTCTTCTTCTTGTGGGACTCCTATGATTCGAATTTGGGGCATTTAATATTGTCCTGGAGGTCTCTGAGACTGTCCTCACTTCTTTTAATTTGTTTTTCTTTTCTCCTCTCTAATTCATTTATTTCTACCATTCTATCTTCTACTTCACTAATCCTATCTTCTGCCTTCGTTATTCTACTATTTGTTGCCTCCAAAGTGTTTTTGATCTCATTTGTTGCATTATTCATTATATATTGACTCTTTTTTATTTCTTCTAAGTCCTTGTTAAACCTTTCTTGCATCTTCTCAATCCTTGTCTCCAGGCTATTTATCTGTGATTCCATTTTGATTTCAAGATTTTGGATCATTTTCACTATCATTATTTGGAATTCTTTCTCAGGTAGATTCCCTATCTCTTCCTCTTTGGTTTGGTTTGGTGGGCATTTATCCTGTTCCTTTACTTGCTGGGTATTCCTCTGTCTCTTCTTCTTGGTTATATTGCTGCGTTTGGGGTGGACTTTCTGTATTCTGGGAATTTGTGGAGTTCTTTTTTTGTGGAATTTCCTCACTGTGGGTGGGGTTGTACGGGTGGCTTGTCAAGGTTTCCTGGTTAGGGAAGCTTGTGTCGGTGTTCTGGTGGGTAGAGCTGGGTTTCTTCTCTCTGGAGTACAATGAAGTGTCCAGTAATGAGTTATGAGATGTCAGTGGGTTTGGAATAACTTTGGGCAGCCTGTATATTGAAGCTCAGGGCTGTGTTCCTGTGTTGCTGGAGAATTTGTGTGGTATGTCTTACTCTGGAACTTGTTGACCCTTGGGTGGTGCTTGGTTTCAGTGTAGGTATGGAAGCGTTTGATGAGCTCCTGTCAATTAATGTTCCCTGGATTCAGGAGTTCTCTGATGTTCTCAGGATTTGGACTTAAGCCTCCTGCTTCCTGTTTTCAGTCTTATTTTTACAGTAGTCTCAAGACTTCTCCATCTCCTTTTGAAGACAATGGGCTGCTTTTCTTGATGCCTGATGTCCTCTGCCGACATTCAGAAGTTGTTTTGTGGAATTTACTCAGCATTTAAATGTTCTTTTGATGAATTTATGGGAAAGAAAGGGGTCTCCCTGTCCTATTCCTCCGCCATCTTCGATTACTGTGATGTTAACTGCTGCCACTTAATGGCATTGTTCGGTTCTTCTGATTTATATTCCTATTGTGGTACTTCCTCACACACCATTAAGGATATACCTTGCTGGATTCCCCTGACACCAACACTTGCCCTCATATTTTTTACTTGGTAGTCATCATCCGTTACATTAATGTAGCACTTTCAAAACATATTATTTAACTTATTAACTGTATTAGTTCTAATAATAAGCGTTACAAATTGGATATCATCACTTCCTTGTATAGATGATAAAAATGTGGCTGAAAAAGTCAAAATTTTCATCTACATCTTCATATCGCAGATATAGGTTGCTTTCATTGTTTGTTTAAACTAATTGCAACCGGTAATAGACTGTAACTTATCTGAACTTCTTAATAACTCGGGTTACTTAATAACTAGAGTTGACTTAAGCTCTCACCCCACATTGTGAAGCCTAGGTACTTTTGTTCTGTTCATCAGAATCAGATTTCCTATTCTGACACCTATAATTGGATTATGATCTTATTAAGAATTAGGTCCACTTGAGGTTCGTGACATTGTACAGGAGACAGGGATCAAGACCATCCCCATGGAAAAGAAATGGAAAACAGCAAAATGGCTATCTGGGGAGGACTTACAAATAGCTGTGAAAAGAAGAGAAGCGAAAAGCAAAGGAGAAAAGGAAAGATATAAGCATCTGAATGTAGAATTCCAAAGAATAGCAAGAAGAGATAAGAAAGCCTTCTTCAGTGATCAGTGCAAAGAAACAGAGGAAAGGAACAGAATGGGAAAGACTAGAGCTCTCTTCCAGAAAATTAGAGATACCAAGGGAACATTTCATGCAAAGATGGGCTCGATAAAGGACAGAAATGGTATGGACCTAACAGAAGCAGAAGATATTAGAAGAGGTGGCAAGAATACACAGAAGAACTGTACAAAAAAGATCTTCACGACCTGGATAATCACGATGGTGTGATCACTCATTTAGAACTAGACATCCTGGAATGTGAAGTCAAGTGAGCCTTAGAAAGCATCACTACAAACAAAGCTAGTGGAGGTGATGGAATTCCAGTGGAGCTATTTCAAATCCTGAAAAGTGATGCTGTGAAAGTGCTGCATTCAATATGCCAGCAGATTTGGAAAACTCAGCAGTGGCCACAGGGCTGGAAAATGTGTTTTCATTCCAATCCCAAAGAAAGGCAATGCCAAAGAATGCTCAAACTACTGAACAATTGCACTCATCTCACATGCTGGTAAAGTAATGCTCAAAATTCTCCAAGCCAGGCTTCAACAATATGTGAACCGTGAACTTCCTGATGTTCAAGCTGGTTTTAGAAAAGGCAGAGGAACCAGAGAACAAATTGCCAACATCTGCTGGATCATGGAAAAAGCAAGAGAGTTCCAGAAAAACATCTATTTCTGCTTTATTGACTATGCCAAAGCCTTTGACTGTGTGGATCATAATAAACTGCAGAAAATTCTGAGAGAGATGGGAATACCAGACCACCTGACCTGCCTCTTGAGAAATCTATATGCAGGTCAGGAAGCAACAGTTAGAACTGGACATGGAACAACAGACTGGTTCCAAATCGGCAAAGGAGTACGTCAAGGCTATATATTGTCACCCTGCTTATTTAACTTATACGCAGAGTACATCATGAAAAATGCTGGGCTGGAGGAAGCACAAGCTGGAATCAAGACTGCCGGGAGAAATATCAATAACCTCAGATATGCAGATGACACCACCCTTATGGCAGAAAGTGAAGAGGAACTAAAAAGCCTCTTGATGAAAGTGAAAGAGGAGAGTGAAAAAGTTGGCTTAAAGCTCAACATTCAGAAAACGAAGATCATGGCATCCTGTCCCATCACTTCATGGGAAATAGATGGGGAAACAGTGGAAACAGTGTCAGACTTTATTTTTTTGGGCTCCAAAATCACTGTAGATGGTTATTGCAGCCATGAAATTAAAAGACGCTTACTCCTTGGAAGAAAAGTTATGACCAACCTAGATAGTATATTCAAAAGCAGAGACATTGCTTTGCCGACTAAGATCCGTCTAGTCAAGGCTATGGTTTTTCCTGTGGTCATGTATGGATGTGAGAGTTGGACTGTGAAGAAGGCTGAACGCCAAAGAATTGATGCGTTTGAACTGTGGTGTTGAAGAAGACTCTTGAGAGTCCCTTGGACTGCAAGGAGACCCAACCAGTGCATTCTGAAGGAGATCAGCCCTGGGATTTCTTTGGGAGGAATGATGCTAAAGCTGAAACTCCAGTACTTTGGCCACCTCATGCAAAGAGTTGACTCATTGGAAAAGACTTTGATGCTGGGAGGGATTGGGGGCAGGAGGAGAAGGGACCGACAGAGGATGAGATTGCTGGATGGCATCACTGACTCGATGGATGTGTCTGAGTGAACTCCGGGAGTTGGTGATGGACAGGGAGGCCTGGCGTGCTGCGATTCATGGGGTTGCAAAGAGTTGGACACGACTCAGAAACTGAACTGAACTGAACTGATCCCCTAGGCACAGCATTTCACAATAAGCCCATAAAGGCATCTTCTCAGCTAATAACTTGACATTTTCCTTTAAAACAGTGTGTTCCAAGCTTTCCTGAGAAGAATCTCTGTGGCCTTGTTATATGTGCAGATTTCCAGGTTACTGGGTTTCTTCCCTGGGCATGGTGTAGCTTAGCAGGTGTGGGCTGAGGTCTGAGAAATTTAAAACAAGTGTTGTAGACAGTTATCCTTAAGCAAATTTGAAAATCAACTTCATAGAGCAGAGCCTTTTAGAAGAGTGTGAAATTGATCTGTTCATGCCCCTTTCCTTTGCTGTGACTATTTCCCTCACTAGGTGAATTTGAGTATCTTTCTTTTTCCCTCCTCCTCTGCCTAGCTCCTACTGTCAATGACAGAATTTCATTGTTAGCTTATCAGCCCACTGTTTAATTTGAATCTGGAAAATTTTTTGATCTACAGATGCTCCTTGTTCTGAATTGAATTGGAATAAGTCATTCTGAAAATGTATCCATTTAAGATAATTTGTGCCACAGCCTTTCTGAAAGCCTAATATTAATGAATGAATTTTGGAGCCATATGGTGTTGGACTTACATTCTTTCCTCCTTTTCTCGGAACAAGGTGATATGCTTTTCCTTAAATGACCCTATTCCATCCTTGCAGAAGCTGCCAGGCTATCTCAATGATGCTTAAGTTAAATTCTAGAGACCACTGACACATTATAAAGACAAATCACATATCTAAAGATTCCCACAAGAAAAATGACAATGAATGTAGTGTGGCTATTTGTGTGGCTAAATTTCTATTTTTTTTTCTTGACACAATTTGGGGAGGCACTATCAGCGTTTGTAAACAACTGTGATTTTGTAGTATTAACCTTCCTAATGAAGACATAACTTCTTCAGCTATATTTTAATCTTTAATTGAATTACATTTATATTTCATTGACTTGGAAGTTAATACATTTTGGGGTGACTTTGTTTGACTATTGGGGCTTTCCTGGTGGCTCAGATGGTAATGAATTCACCTGCAATGCGGGAGGCCTGGGTTCAACACTTAGGTTGGGAAGATCCACTAGAGGAGGGCATGGCAACCCACTCCAGCATACTGTAAATATCCATGACCAATCTGATCTGTATTCTTATTGACTTAATCATACAGAAGAATGGCTAAAGACCTTATTTTCTTTTTCTTTTTACACTATACTCTTTCATTTATTGGAGAAGGAAATGGCAACCCACTCTAGTATTCTTGCCTGCAGGGTTCCATGGACAGTGTAGACTGGTGGGCTACAGTCCATAGGGTCACAAAGAGTTGGAGATGCCTGAGTGACTAATACTACAAACACTTTCATTTATGTATCTTTTATATCCTTAAGTAGACTATCATAAGTTGTTTTAAACTGAAAAATAATAGAAAAGCTGTGGATCACTAATTCAGCTATTTAGAAAAAGAGAAAATTTATTTTAGAAAATTCTTTACTTTTGGATGACACTAAGATGAATAATAATTTACCTTACTAGGAGAGAGAGAGTATTTGAGACATGGATTTCTCTTAACAATGGAACAAGAAGCTATTATAACTTTTGCTGTTTCAATCTGTCATTTTAACAATTCCAATTATATTGTTCTTGGGTTTAGCATATTTTGTTCAGTATTGGCCACATTTATTTTCATTAGGAATTGAAGACGAACAAGGTTGTCTAAAAAAGGATCATGTTTTATTTACTTTAGATATCTATTTTTTGGCCAATTTTTTCCCCTGAGCATAATGATATTGATTAACAGTGTTCTACTATTATTTGGATATCTGGAATGCTTTCCATTAATATTCCAAATATTACTACAGTTGACTTCAGTTTGACAGAAAAATATGGTAAGTTAGCCTGGCCCCCAACATTATTGATGTGCTTTTGAATAAGAAATGTCAGCCATGCTTCTGTGGCTTGTACAGATGAGGAAAATGAAAAGAAATAAATTGGCAGTGATTTTATGATAAGTGACAATTTTATTAGAAAGAATACCCCAAAGAAATAATATTTCATCAGGCAAAAAGGAATATTTACATTAAAACAACAACCCATAACAGAAAGCAGTTGCAAAAAATGTGGAACATGTGGGTGTGCCTGAGGACGTATGCTATTTCAAATTGCTATGCTTTTGAAAATCAAAATAATTTAATAGCATTATTTATCTTTCAAATCTATGTGCTCATATCATTTTCCTTATTTTAGAATCCACTTATGTTCAAACATTTTGGCGAGTTTCACTGGCCTTGCTTATGTCTTAAATAGGACTGAGAAAGAAGAGGAAACCAGACATGTTCCCTGAAATAACTCATGATTCTAAAGTGAGTGTGAAAGCCTTCAAAGAAACCCTTTTCAGAATTTTTAAAGCTTATTTAACTAGTTTTGATATCTTAGCATCCTAGACAGCACATTAAAAACATAGATGTCACTTTTCTGACAAAGGTCCATATAGTCAAAGCTATGGTTTTCCCAGTAGTCATATACAAATGTTAGAGTTATACCATAAAGAAGACCAGTGCTGAAGAATTGATGCTTTTGAATTGAGGTGCTAGAGAAGAGTCTTGAGAGTCCTTGGACTCCTGGGATATCAAACCAGTCAATCTTAAAGGAAATCAACCCTGAATATTAATTGGAAGGACTGATGCTGAAGCTGAAGCTCCAATAATTTGGCCACCTGATGCAAAAAGCCTACTCATTGGAAAAGACCTTGATGCTGAGAAAGATTGAAGGCAAAAGAAGAAGAGGGTCGGAGAGTCTGAGATGGTTAGATAGCATCGCCTACCCACTTGACATGAATTTGAGCAAACTCTGGGAAATGGTGATGGACAGAGGAGCCTGGTGTACTGTAGTCCCTGAGGCTGCGAAGAGTCAGACATGACTTAGCAACAACCAGGACAAAGTCTTAGCATCAGGTATAAGAGAAGAGAAAAATACAGAAACCTCTTTAGCATCACTCTTTTAGGGACCCATCCTTTTCTCATTTCATAACAGTTAGGTAGGCTTCACAAGTCCGTATGCCATCAATGCCACTTGGCTTATGATTCAGGTCTGACCGTTCAGGGCACTGTGTTCCCCTGACTTCAGTGCTTGATACAGGGATGAGCATGTAACTCAACATGGGTGATTCAGAGACTGCCAGGCTTCTAACTTCTATAATCCATATGGTTTTAGGGATACCTGAAACCATTTTGCTGATACACAGATAAATCCCATGTGATTTGAAGCAAAGCAGAGGCAAACAGAATCAAACTCAAAGATGCAAGAAAACAAAGTTCTGCTGAAATTGTTTAAACCCCTGGATTCAGCAGGAGATACACTTTTTGGTCTTCTCGATTACATTTTTTCTGTCACTTGATACTGAAAATGTTTTGCCTGGAACAGTTCCACGGTGTTAAGCTCCATATTTTTCTCACTAAGTTATATAGTTTGTAATCTAGCTGAGCAAAAATAAAAGAAATATTTTTTTCTCTAAAAATAATTTAATATTCTAGGATTCCTTATCATAGGTAGACCCTCTCGAGATATTTGCTATTAGAAATAACAGACAGATAAATTTGTCCCATGAAGCTTATAATGAAAATTTTTTCTCATACAGATCTTTGTCTTTTATTAAGTAGGTTAAATACAATCACTCAGTAAAGAAATAATTTCTACAGTGGCTTCAAGTATGCCAGAGTAAATTAGGAAAACGTACAGATATTCTTTTTATATGTGTCTTTTGACAACTGAAGATTATTTAAACTGTTAACTGTGAAGACATATGTTGTCTCATATACCATGAATAGCAGCTATAATGAAGTGCTAAACTTTCCAAGTGAGTATCATGTCTGTTTAAGAAGAGTAACAATAAAAATGTTACTTTCAAACAATAATATAGTTTTCTTACCTTGGAAATACTTTTCAAAGTTCTTTAATCATAGTTGTAAAATTAACTCATTATATTAAGATGTAAAAGAAGACTACTGGTACTCTTAGAATATAAAACTATAACAAATTATTAATTATAAGTTCATTTCCTTTTCCTTGTTCATAATAATGATTAATTTTTAAAATCTTGGACAAATAAGCCCAATTAACTCATTTTGATTAGAGGCTTGCTTTTGGTTAAAATATTTCCATTTGTGTCTGCTTTTTTGGGTGAGGAATCTTGAAGTATCCAAGATATTGGGAAATATTTAATAATCACTTTAATTTTCTATTAGATATAAAGTATTGGGCATAACTTAACTGTGATATGACAACAGCTAGAAAGTGGACCTAATTGTTAATGACTGAATATATTTTTAACACTATATTTATATTTATTTTTTGATTCTGTTCAGTTCAGTCACTCAGTCATGTCTGACTTTGTGACCCCATGAATTGCAGCACGCCAGGCTTCCCTGTCCATAGCCAACTCCCAGATTTCACTCAGACTCACGTCCATTGAGTCAGTGATGCCATCCAGCCATCTCATCCTTGGTCTTCCCCTTCTCCTCCTGCCCCCAATCCCTCCCAGCATCAAAGTCTTTTCCAATGAGTCAACTCTTCTCATGAGGTGGCCAAAGTACTGGAGTTTCAGCTTTAGCATCATTCCTTCCAAAGAAATCCCAGGGCTGATCTCCTTCAGAGATTAGGTAAGAGTAAAATTAATTAAATTAAGCAGAAAATCTAAACCATCTTTTTGCCCCATATGCCTCCCCCTAGTGCCTACTCTATATTCTTCTTCCCACCCCTCCCCTTGTACAGGCAATCCCTTACTTTCATGTGTGTGTGCTAAGTTGTTTCAGTCACGTCCAACTCTCTGCGACCCCATGGACTGTAACCCGCCTGGCTCCTCTGTCCATGGGATTCTCCAGGCAAGAATACTGGAGTGGGATTCCATGCCTTTCTCCAGGGGATCCTCCCAACTCAGGGATTGAAGCCAAGTCTCTTAACGTCTCCAGAACTGAGATTCCTATATATTTTTCCAAAGTTTCTTCATATATGTACAAGGAAACATATGTATGGAAACTTACTATATTCATGTGTTTTCTTACATGTGTTTGAAAACTTTTACTATGAAATCTGCTGTCTTTGCTTTTTATTCTTTATATTGTCTTCTGACAGTTAAGTAGATTCCCCCCCCCTCCACTTTTGGTTGTCTTTATATCTCTGTAAAGACTACAGTACTACAGTAGTAATCCTACTAAGAAATAAACATGTTTCTTTTCCCTTCCTAGTCTCTCCTTTTTATTTCACCATCTGATAGTATAGAATAAAATTTTCTTTTTTAGTATTTACCCTTATATTGCTAAATATACATATATTTCTATTAACTGATTTGTGAATTTCAAATAACATTTTTGACTCCCAGCTCTTATAGACAAGACAATCAGAAAATTTATTTACTTACTCTTTACCTTTCCTTTACTCGATACCTGTTTTTATTAGTTTATCTTTTATGCATTTTCAGAGCATACACAATTTACAGTCTGATTTCTTGCCCTTATCTTCACTTATAGGCAGTGTCATTTCTACAGTTGCATGTATTTAAGTCCTCATTCCGGTCTTGTTACTGCAGTTTTCCTGACCTTGTTTGGATAAAGTCATCTTTTTGTATCTACTTTTTTATCTACTATTAGGAAAGAAACATTTGGAGATATTTGTATTATTTGAAGATATTATGATTGTATACTAACCCTTCTCCCTCCTCAGGTAATCAGTTGAAAACCTGCTATAACATTCAGTAAAGTTGAGGGACACAGAATTAATTTAGAGAAATCAGTAGCTTTTGCTATATAAGGAACAACAATAAAATAATACAACAAATGACTCCATAAAATACCTGGGAATAAACACATCATGTTAAATATAAAACTATATCTAGAAAATTTTAGAATACTCCTGAAGTGCACAAAAGAAGAACTGAAATCATGGTAAGATATACCAAGATTTTGATAGGGTGATGCAAAATCTTAAAGTTATCAATTCTTCATAACTTGTAAATTTTAAAGTGATCCAATAAGAGTACTAATTGTTTTTAAGCTAGATAAATAGATCATAAAGTTTATGTAGAGAAAACTTACCAACAAAAATATTGAAAAGAACTCTGAGAAAAGGAGCAATAGCTTTAGGGGCCAGATCTCCTGGTATTAACACATTTCATGTCTCAATAATGCAACACAGAACTAGTGTATAAATAAACAAATGGCCAGAAGGAAATGACACGGAAATCTAACATATTACAAAGGCGCTATCTCAAAACTATAGGGTAAAAATGGCTTATTAAACACATGGTCCTGGGATGATGGGTGGTCTTCGGGAAAAACTGAAACTGGATCCACTGCTGCTGCTGCTAAGCCGCTTCAGTCGTATCCGACTCTGTGCGACCCCACAGACGGCAGCCCACCAGGCTCCCCTGTCCCTGGGATTCTCCAGGCAAGAACACTGGAGTGGGTTGCCATTTCCTTCTCCAATGCGTGAAAGTGAAGTCTCTCAGTCGTGTCCGACTCTTAGCAACCCCATAGAACGCAGCCTACTAGGATCCTCCGTCCATGGGATTTTCCAGCAAAAGTACTGGAATGGGGTGCCATTGCCTTCTCCAAAACTGGATCCACATTGGACCCAATTATTTACTGTGATGAATTTCAGTTGCATCAATAATTTACATATAAAAAAGAAGCCATTAAAATACTAGGTGAAATTTTATTTTCAGTAGCAAGACTTTTCTAACTATGAATCAAAAAACAAAATCTGTAAAAAAATACAATGGATTAAAGACAATCTCTTTAACAAGTGGTGCTGGGAAAACTGGTCAACTGCTTGTAAAAGAATGAAACTAGAACACTTTCTAACACCATACACAAAAATAAACTCAAAATGGATTAAAGATCTAAATGTAAGATCAGAAACTATAAAACTCCTAGAGGAGAACATAGGCAAAACACTCTCCGACATAAATCACAGCAGGATCCTCTATGACCCACCTCCCAGGATATTGGAAATAAAAGCAAAAATAAACAAATGGGACCTAATTAAAATTAAAAGCTTCTGCACAACAAAGGAAACTATAAGCAAGGTGAAAAGACAGCCTTCGGAATGGGAGAAAATAATAGCAAATGAAGCAACTGACAAACAACTAATCTCAAAAATATACAAGCAACTCCTATAGCTCAATTCCAGAAAAATAAATGACCCAAGCAAAAAATGGGCCAAAGAACTAAACAGACATTTCTCCAAAGAAGACATACAGATGGCTAACACACACATGAAAAGATGCTCAACCTCACTCATTATCAGAGAAATGCAAATCAAAACAACAATGAGGTACCATTTCACGCCAGCATGAATGGCTGCGATCCAAAAGTCTATAAGCAATAAATGCTGGAGAGGGTGTGGAGAAAAGGGAACCCTCTTACACTGTTGGTGGGAATGCAAACTAGTACAGCCACTATGGAGAACAGTGTGGAGATTCCTGAAAAAACTGGAAATAGAACTGTCTTATGACCCAGCAATCCCACTGCTGGGCATACACACTGAGGAAACCAGAATTGAAAGAGACACATTTACTCCAATGTTCATCACAGCACTGTTTATAATAGCCAGGACATGGAAGCAACCTAGATGCCCATCAGCAGATGAATGGATAAGAAAGCTGTGGTACATATACACAATGGAGTATTACTCAGCCATTCAAAAGAATACATTTGAATCTGTTCTAATGAGGTGGATGAAACTGGAGCCAATTATACAGAGTGAAGTAAGCCAGAAAGAAAAACACCAATACAGTATACTAACTCATATATATGGAATTTAGAAAGATGGTAATGATAACCCTGTATGCGAGACAGCAAAAGAGACACAGTTGTGAAGAACAGTCTTTTGGACTCTGTGGCAGAGGGAGAGGGTGGGATGATTTGGGGAGAATGGCATTGAAACCTGTATAATATCATATAAGAAATGAATTTCCAGTCCAGGTTCGATGCAGGATACAGGATCCTTGGAGCTGGTGCACTGGGATGACCAAGAGGGATGGTATGGGGAGGGCGATGAGAGGGGATTTCAGGATGGGGAGCACATGT
The DNA here is from genome assembly GCA_006410935.1 of Redunca redunca. NCBI lineage: Eukaryota > Metazoa > Chordata > Mammalia > Artiodactyla > Bovidae > Redunca > Redunca redunca. The sequence goes on along the minus strand of SJYQ01000774.1, from coordinate 396,744 downwards.
ACACCCGTGGTGAATTCATGTTGATGTATGGCAAAACCAATACAATATTGTAAAGTAATTAGCCTCCAATTAAAATAAATAAATTTAAATTTAAAAAATATTAGTGAATTTGGAACTACAGAAAAGAAAAAATTTCTTCATGACAAAAATGCCACATGGTAAGTAAAAAGACAAATTGCAAACCTGCAAAAATTTTCCAATCCATATTACAAGCAAAGAATGACTCTTATCGTTATACAGAAAACTCCTAGAGCTCAACCAAAAACCAACAGCCTAAAACATACAAAAAATACAGATAGCTCACAAATAACAAACTATGAATAATTTAAAAATGTAAAAAGGTAGTCAACTTCTCTGAAAATTAGAGGTTTTGATAATGAAGGGTATCCACTTGATTTATTGTTCTAGATTTTAAAATTCAAATTATCCTATTGAGATCCTATAAGTTGCATGATATTACTTACAATAATTGCAACTGCAGTTTATTTTCACACAGACTGACATTTTATACTCTCTTTTATTTTGCACCTGTTTTCAATATTTCTGGAACAGGTTCCAATCACTAGGATGAATGTAGCAATTAAGGGCCTACTAAAGATGAATCATCCATAAATGCTGTGTGAATTTTGATTGCTCTAATATCAGCCACTGCTATTATAATTCATTCTCATTTCATCAAGTATTCTTTCAGACTTATTTTTCTTTTAGACCTGACATTAGAAAGTTGTTTTTCTCTTTGCAGATCACAAAATACTACCCATGTGAGATGAGAATTTTGCATTCAAGGCAAGGGTAACATTATTTCCTGAATAATAGTGACACCTGCAATCCTTACTATCACAGAAAATGGTAATTGGATCAGCTTTGTGTGACAAAAATGACATTTGAAACCCTCCTTTGGCAAAGCCGTTCTCTTGCTACTGCTTGGTTTGTTTCATTTGTTTGTGTTCTTATTCTACCCTGTTCCTGAAGTTATTTTCATTTCCTTCAATACTTGGTATCTTAGTATTATAAACATATTGGAGATGGATGGTTATAATACATCCTCCTTTTTTGATCTCTTCAGCAGAGACAGTATCCTGGGACAACTGGATTTTCCTATGTCTGGCTCAAGCTTTACTGAGTTATACTGGTCTAAGCGCACCTTGATTTATCCAACTTGCCCACTAAACTGGAGCTCTACAATCCCTCTGTACAGCATAGCCATACCAAAGCAAGCTGAATGCAGATGACTGAGACCTGCTCTCTCAAGCACTCTGCTCCTCCTTGGACAGTTGCATACTTACGTAAATCAAGACACTTGGGGACTTCCCTGGTGGCACAGTGGTTAAGACTCTGTGCTTCCACTGTAGGGGATGCAGGTTTGATCCCTGGTCAGGAAACTGAGATCCCACAGATTGTGTAGCATGGTGACAAATAAAGAAGCTTGTTCCCATGCTTTTTAAATGGTCAGTTTTACTGTAATCACAACAAAATAATTTTAATTAAATATTCTAAAACTGATAAATATATAGAATGAAAAGAAAGTGTTATAGTTTCCATAATAACTAAACTGAATGCTTTGGAAAAACTCAACCAGAAAGCTCACTTAAAAAATTCTGTGAGACATTTCTCCAGTCAATAGGCACATGAAAAGATGCTCAACATTACTAATTATTGGAGAAGTGCAAGTCAAAACTACAATGAAGTATGACCCCACACAAGTCAGAATGGCCATCACAGAAGGTCTACAAATAACAAATGTTGGAGAGGGTGTGAAGAAAGGGGAACCCTCCTAAACTGTTGGTGGGAATGTAAATCGGTGCAGCCAATATAGAAAATAGGATGGAGGTTTCTCAGAAAACTAAAAATAGAATTACCTTATGATCCAACAATCCCATTCCTGGGCGCAAATCCAGACAAAATTATAATCCAAAAAGATACATGCACCCTCTATGTTTATAGTAGCACTATTCACAATAGCCGAGATATGAAAACAACCTAAATATCCATCAACAGATAAATGGACAAAGAAGATATAGCACATATATACAACAGATTATTCAGTCAGTTTAGTCACTTAGTCGTGTCCAGCTCTTTGTGACCCCATGGACTGCAGCCAGGCTTCCCTGTCCATCACCAACTCCCGGAGCTTACTCAAACTCATGTCCATCGGGTTGGTGATGTCATCCAATCATCTCATCCTCTGTTGTCCCCTCTTCTCCTGCCCTCAATCTTTTCTTGTGTATTGCTGCTGCTGCTGCTGCTGCTAAGTCGCTTCAGTCGTGTCCAACTCTGTGCGACCCCATAGACGGCAGCCCACCAGGCTCCCCGTGCCTGGGATTCTCCAAGCAAGAACACTGGAGTGGGTTGCCATTTCCTTCTTTTTAGCGTGAAAGTGAAAAGTGAAAGTGAAGTCGCTCAGTCATGTCCGACTCTTCGCGACCACATGGACTGCAGCCTACCAGGCTCCTCCATCCATGGGATTTTCTGGGCAAGAGTACTGGAGTGGGGTGCCATTGCCTTCTCTGTCCAGTGTATTACTTAGCATAAAAAAAGAACAAAATTATGCTATTTGCAGCAACATGGATGAACCTAGAGATTGTCATACTAAACAGAGTAAGTCAGAAAGACAAAGGCAAATGCCATATGATATTACTTATATGTGGAATCTAAAACATGACCCAAATGAATTGATCTATGAAGCAGAAACAAAAATAGGGACATAGAGAATATACTGGTGGTTGCCAAGGGGGAGGGTAGGAGTGGGAGTCTGGGATGTGCAGATGCAAGTTGGTGTACATAGAATAGATAGACAACAAGGTCCTACTATACAGCACAGGGAGCTATAGCCAACATCCTGTGATAAACTATAATGAAAAAGAATGTATATGTATGTATAAATGAGCCACTTTGCTGTACAGCAGTAAATGGCACATTGTAATTCAACTATACTTCAATAAAAATAAATTTAAAAACTTGAAAAAAAAGGAATATTAAAAAAGCATTAAAAAAAACTATCAGATTAAGTATTGGCGAAACATCAGTAGAGAAATGATACACTGTGAAAGAAATTTTCTATTCAGATTGTTCTGAAAGACATACCTGCGATTTCTCTATACTGAAAAACTAAAATGCAGTCTAAAAATCCTAGACAGCATTGTGAGTTTGGTTCGTGAAAGGTAACATACAAAACTTGTCAGTAGACTCCCAAGTTGTGAGCACACAGAGAAGTTTTGCTCTCCATGAAAAAACTGGAAAATGAATATATATTTGTATATTTTAAATTCAGGCAACATATTTAAAGTATGTGTGTAACACTTTTAAATGATTTAACTGTTTATACCAACTGATTTTGATTTTGTGTCAGATATGACAGTTTGTACTGAAGTTGAATTTGAATGTGTCCTTTTAAAATTTTCATGTGGACTTAAGTTTTTTGAGATAGGTAGAAGTTTGTTTTTGGAAGAATAAATGTTCTTTTAGCATGTAGGTGAAGTGAGTAGAAAGATTTATGAGATTATCTGGAATAAGGGCAGGATAAAATAGAAGTGGGAGCAAAATGCGAAAACTGTGGATCTAGAAGTCATTCTTCCTAATCCTGCTGGAAGAAATCTATGACTTAAAAATCACAAGTTAACACCTCTTCTCTTCCCCTCCTGGTTTCTTTTAATAAGAGACAAAGACTTTCAAGCTAATAGTAAAGCTATTCCAAGTACAGGTAACTGTACATAACCCAACCCTAGACACTTCTATTTTAGTGTGAATTTGTTTTTAGACTTTGTGTAAATGACCAAGACTGGTGAGGTTTCTGGAAGGCAGTGTGAATAGGAAACAGGAAGAAAAGTACAAACACAAGGCTAGACCAGGGAGAAACAGGATGTACCTTCTTAAAGTAGTATTATATAAAGAAAATCTCTTTGACTACATGGATAAAGCTGTTCTTTTCAAAATTTTCCATGCAATCAATGCCACATTGTTGATCTGAGCAACTGAAATCTTATTGATGTTGTGCTCTTTTGCCATTTCATGCTGACCTGCTATCACTGTAAGAAGGTGCACTAATTGTATTTGAGTAAGTCTATTCATCAAGCCATTTTATTTTACTTTGTTTTGATTGTAGCAATTGGAGCCAATATGAAATTCATCTTTATTTGTAATCTAGAAGGATTGGAAAGTAAGTCTCTAAGACCTAAATGGATATAACATAACCCGAATGCTACGAATTATGTGCTTTGAGTTTATCATGTCATGAAATCATTCTCCTTTTTCTTAGGTCCTGGGGAAAAATTATGCTTTTTATTTAGTGAACTAAGAAATTCAGAGAAACAAAGCAATATTGGCATCTGATAGTAGTCATAATTTGATATCATCTTTAATATCATAAACTTGATCTTTTTACATAAAATTGAGGGGTACTATGTAAACTGTGCATTTATAAGAATAATAATCTTTTAAAATAAAATTTGAATTATTACAAATAATTCTCTGTTGAATTTCATTTTCTTTCAGTTATAGAGATACTTGAAAAATAATTTAACTCTGTAAAACTAGAAAATTACTTATAGTAAATCTAGGGCCCATTTGGGCACAGAAGCTGTGAAGGGAAAAAGACATAATTTTCAAGGTAGAAGAATATTGCCTCTTGCAGTGTCTTACAGAGCTATCGTACTGCTAGAGTGAGAAAAACTGTAGCTAGAGAAGCAGGGAACATAATTACAAACAAAAAGGGAAATATAATTATAATTGAATTTGTTGTCAAATGTTTAGCAAGTTTGCAGTTATTCTTCCATTTACTCCCGTGAATGATAAAATCTTGCACAGTTGAGAGAAAAAACCTAGGATTTTATATACTTGGTTTTGAGGGTAAAAGTAGTCTGGTCAAAATAGACTGGCAATTAAAATGTTTATTTTCAGTGGTAGTACAGTTAAAGAAAGCATACTGTGTTTTTGTTTGATGTTAAATCTGATGAACTATTCATCTGGAAGAAAAATACACTTGATTTTGTGTGTATGTCTGTGTGTAAGTGCATGCAATTGCTTATGCGTTATCATCCCAAGGCTTTCTACCTTTTCCATTCATCTCCTCACAGTCTGAACCAATTCTCTCTCACATTCGTTCTATATTCAGTCTGGAAGTGAATAAAACCCTCCTAAAGTTGTTTACAATTAGCATAAAAAAGGGGGAAAGAAAGCATTGACTACAGTTTAGTATCAATGTATCTGACTCCACTGATTTGATTAATAATGCTTCCAATTTGTGGAAATTACAAGAACAAATGGTAATTACTGCCCTTTCTGCTGGACTTTAAGTTCAACCTACATTTTTGAGAATAGTAAATATAAATTTTTATAATTTTATGACATTATATTTGACAGAAATGTAGAGAAATACTTTTCATGTGAAAACTTTGCCAAAGAGGAAGAAAGTGAATTGTAGCAAAGCTTTTGTTCGCTTTCATATAAAATTAACTTTTACTAACATAACTTCTGTTAAAGCAAATCCCCGAATACATAGGACCTCAACACGTTTAAGTGCTTTGCAATTGTGGGAACGAAAATTCTCACTAATGAAAAAAACATTAAAAATAAAGGAGAAAATGGAGAGGAAAAGGAGAAATGAAAGTTTGGATTAAAAAATAACATTAAAATGTGAATCTTCTAAATGTTAATATAGAAGCAAAATTAAATTTTAGTCAGAACTCACACACTATTTTTTTCAGTCTGTTGAAGTGTTTTAAACATTGTTATGAAGGTAAAAATGCATGTGGTAAGGTAAGATATTTTTGGAAAAGAGGACTAGAGAAGGAAAACTTGCTCTGCTAGATGAGAACATGCAGTCATTTACTGTACTTGAATCAATATGGCATTGGCATCAGAACAGACCAGTGGAAAAGAATCCAAAATCTGAAAATAGATTTGGTGAGGATGAGAATTTAACATATGACAAAGGTGATATTTTAGCTCATTGGGAAAGTGTTTTTTGCAGCACAAAATGCTAACATGATTTACTTCCTGATTGGCTACCCATCAGAAAGTACATAAAATTTTACCAGTACCTCACACCATATAGACAAATTTGGATGGATTAAAAATTAAATTTAACAAAAATACAGTAACAAACACCTATAAGAAAATCTAGAAGACCGTGGGTATAAACTCAGTGAGGGGGGTGAAGGAGAGCTTTAAAATTTTTAAAAAGTACATAGAAAAGGTAATATATTTTGAAAAGATATTTGTATGTAGAATGCAGATGGAAGATTAATATTTATAATATATAACGAGCTCTTAGGATTGACAAGGAGATATTCCAAGAGAAAATGGGTAAAGGATAATAACTAGCCAAATCAGAAAGTAACTAATCCAAAAATCTTAACCTCCTTTTAGACAAACGAAAGTTAAATAATCTGATATCTGTATACTTCTCACACCGGCCCAAATTAAAAAGAAGGAAAACACCACTTTCTGTCCAGAAATGGAGATGTGAGAGTATTTCCAGATGTTACTAACCAAAATGTAAATTATTGCATCCTTTTTGGAAAGAAATGTGGTAATGTCTATTTAAAGAAACAAATGCATAGTCGACTTTGATCTTGTAATCCCTCTGTTAGGAATCTAACCTGTAGAAATAATAGCACCCACGAAGATTCTGTATACAGAATATTATGTGCACAGAGTATTGGTTGTAACATTATTCATAGTGGCAAAGAATTGGAAACAAAAGCAAACATTCATCATAGCAGATTAATACCATGAACTATTTTGTAGTCATTCAAAAGACTGTATTAGAACCATTCTAGGATACTTGGAAGGATTTCCATGAGGTATTGTTGAGTGAGAAAAGCAGAATTCTGACAATACTGCATAATATTCTAACTTTGAAATATAAGTAAAATCCCTCACTATAAACATATATATGCATTTTGGAAATACTTATAATTTTATAATCTGAGAAATTTTGTCACCTGGGTTACCTAGGTGGTAATGGTGCTGGTGATGTTGCGGGTAAGAGGAGTAGATAAAGGGGAAAAGTAATGTATTAGTTTTTTGTTGTTGTGTAACAAATTAATTTCGCTCAGCAGTAAAGAATCTGCCTGCCAGTGCAGGAGACACAGGAGAGGTGGATTTGATCCTTGGGTAGGGAAGATTCCCGAGAGAAAGAAATGGCAACCCAGTTAAGTATTCTTGCTTGAGAAATTCCATGAACAGAGGCCTGATGGGCTGCAGTCCATGGGGTCACAAAAGAGTTAAACATAGAAACTTAAAACATCATACAACTATTTTCTCACAGTTTTTGTGTGTCAGGAGTCACATCTGCTAAGCTAGAAAACTCTGCTCAGTGTCTTATAGGGCTGCAAGCAAGGTGTTGGCAGGACTGATGTCATTTCTGGAGCTCGTGATGCTTTCCTAAGCTCACATGATTGCTGACAGAATTCACTTCCTTGCACCTGCATAATTGCAGGCCTTGGGTTCTCTGTGGCTATTGTCTGGAGGCCACCTTGATGTCCCTGAGACCACCTGCAATTCCTCATCACATCCTTTTCCATAGACAGTTCAAAACACAGCTGTTTGATCCTTCAAGGCCAGTAGGAGAGGCTCCTGTTACTAAATCAGCTAAGATGTCTTATAAAATGGAATATAATCATGAGAAACAACCCATGCAATCACTTTTGCCATATTCTACTGGTTTGGAGAAAGACATAAGTTTCACTAACATTCTAACACAGATTATTACAAGGTCATGGATCACAGGGGGCAGTGGGGAGATGAAAATTAAGAGTGTGTTTTGTTATAGAAAGCCCAGCAAATAATGAAAAGAAACAATATTTCAAAAAGACCAAAAAACTAATGGAAAACAGAAATTATCAAGATTCATGTGACCATACATATATATAAGAAATAAAGTGTGAAAACAAAGACATTAAAAAAAAAAGATTGCCATGTGTCAGATCATTAGCGTTATGCATTTCCTTGTGTTCTTTGCAGACCATTAATATGACATGGTAACATGTGCTTCTTTGGCTTCTTCATGAAGAATGTGCTTTATTGTTTTCTTTCATGTTTCAATCCAGTATAAATTTCATCCATGCAAAAATTCTCAATTTTCAGAGACCCATTATTTTATGTAAACAATGAAAGAAAAGAGAATTTTAGTTAAGCTGAGATTTTCAAACACCATCAATTATGAGACATATGCCAATATCAAAAACTTGAAAATGTGAAAATACATTCAACTAAGATTTGATGAAAATTTCTAGGGGAAATTTTCTCCTTGGGAAAACTCTCTTTAGCTTCCAGCTGGAGGCCCGTAAAATCCAGTGGGTTACCTCCTCCCTCTTAGACATTGTCTGCTGAAAGCCGTTGCTTGCATCACATTCTTCTGTTTCCTAGTCAGATTTAGAAGAGGTTAGGCCAAAGCAGAAATGATGCTCAGTCATGGACATGTCTGGTTGTGAAAGTAAAGTCCAATGCTATAAAGAACAGTATTGCATAGGAACCAGGAAAGTTAGATCCATGAATCAAGGTGAATTGGAAGTAGTCAAACAGGAGATGGCAAGAGTGAACATCAACATCTTAGAAATCAGTGAACTGAAATAGAAGAGAATGGGTGAATTTAATTCAGATGACCATTATAACTACTACTATGGGCAAGAACCCCTTGGAAGAAATGGAGTAGCCCTCATAGTCAACAAGAGTCCAAAATGCAGTACTTGGATGCAGTCTCAAAAACAACAGAATGATCTCGGTTTGCTTCCAAGGCGAACCATTCAACATCACAGTAATCCAAGTCTATACCCTAACCACTAATGCCGAAGAAGCTAAAGTTGAATGGTGCTGAGAAGACATACAAGACCTTCTAAGGGACTGAAATGCAAAAGTAGGAAGTCAAGACATAACTGGAGTAACAGGCAAGTTTGACCTTGGAGTACAAAATGAAGCAGGGCAAAGGCTAACAGAGTTTTGCTAAGAGAACACACCGGTCATAGCAAACACTGTTTCCAACAACCCAAGAGACAACTCTACACATAAACATCACCAGATGGTCAATAGTGAAATCAGATTGACTATGTTCTTTGCAGCCCAAAATGGAGAAGCTCTATAGTGTCAGGAAAAACAAGATCTGGAGGTGACTGTGTTTCAGATCATGAGTTTCTTATTGCAAAATTCAGAATTAAATTGAAGAAAGTAGGGAAAACTACTAAGCCAATCAGGTATGACCTAAATCAAATCCCTTATGATTATACAGTGGAGATGATGAATAGATTGAAAAGATTAGATCTGGTAGACAGAGTATCTTAAGAACTATGGACAGAGTTCATAACATCGTATAGGAGGCAGTGACCAAAACCACCTGAAAGAAAAAGAAATACAAGAAGGCAAAATCATTGGCTGAGGAGTTCTTACAAATAGCTGAGCAAAGAAGAGACGTGAAAGGCAAAGATACACCCAACTGAATGCTGAGTTCCAGAGAATAATAGCAAGGAGAGATAAGAAAGCCTTCCTAAGTGATCAATGCAAGGAAGTAGAGGAGAATGGGAAAGACTAGAGAGTTCTTCAAGAAAATTAGAGATACCAAGGGAACATTTCATGCAAAGATGAGCTCAATAAAGGACAGAAATGGCAAGGACCTAACTGAAGCAGAAGAGATTAAGAAGTGGCAAGAACATACAGAACTATACCAAAAAGTTCTTAATGGTCCAGATAACCATGATGATGTGTTCACTCAGAGACAGATGTCCTGGAGTGTGAAGTCAAGTGGGCCTTAGGAATCATTTCTATGAACAAAGCTAGTGGAGATGATGGAATTCCAGATAAGCTATTTCATATCCTAAAAGATGATGCTGTGAAAGTGCTGCCCTCAATAAGCCAGCAAATTTGGAAAATGCAGCAGTGACCACACGACTGAAAAAAGTCAGTTTTCATTCCAATCCCAAAGAAAGGCAATGCCAAAAAATGTTCAAACTATCATAAAATTGTACTCATTTCACATACTAGCAAGGTAATTAATGCTCAAAGTCCTTGAAGACAGGTTTCAATAGTATGTGAACTGAGAACTTCCAGGTGTACAAGCTAGATTTAGAAAAGGCAGAGGAACCAGAGATCAAATGGCCAATATCCATTGGATCATAGAAAAAGTGATGCAATTTTATAAAAACATCTACTTCTGCTTCATTTACTACACCAAAGCCTTTGACTGTGTGGATCACAAGCAGCCATGGAAAATTCATAAAGTGATGGAAATACCAGACCTCCTGACCTGCCTCCTGAGAAACCGGTATGCAGGTCCAGAAGCAATAGTTAGAACTGGACATGGAACAGTAGACTGGTTCAAAATCGGGAAAGGAGTATGTCAAGGCTGTATATTGTCACCCTGCTTATGTAATTTATATGCCAAGTACATCATGCAAAATGCCAGACTGAATGAATCACAAGCATGAATCAAGATTGCCAGGAGAAATATCAGCAACCTCAGATATGCAGATGATACCACACTAGTGGCAGAAATTGACGAGGAACTAAAGAGCCTCTTGATGAGGGTTATAGAGAAGAGTGAAAAAGCTGGCTTAAAACTCGACTTTCAAAAAGCTAAGATCATGGCATCCAGTCCCATCACTTCATGACAAATAAATGGGGAAGAATTGGAAACAGTGGCAGATTTTATTTTCTTGGGATCCAAAATCACTGCAGATGGTGACTGCAGCCATGAAATTAAAAGATGCTTGCTCCTGGGAGAAAAGCTATGACAAACCTAGACAGCATATTAAAAAGCAGAGATATCACTTTGCAGACAAATGTAAATATTTTCAAAGCTATGTTTTTTCCAGTAGTCATGTATGGATGTGTGAGTTGAACCATAATGAAAGTTGAGTGCTGAAGAAGAGATGCTTTCAAACTGTGGTGCTAGAGAAGACTCTTGAGTGTCCCATGGAGTGCAAGGAGATCAAGCCAGTCAGTCCTAAGGGAAGTCAACCCTGAATATTCATTGGAAGGACTAATGCTGAAACTGAAGCTCCAATACTCTGATAGGAATACTATCTCCAATACCTGGTGGGAAGAGCCTACTCAATGGAAAAGACCCTGATGCTGGAAAAGATTGAGGGCAGGAGGAGAAAGGGGTGATGGAGGATGAGATGGTTGGACGGAATCACCGACTCAATGGACATGAATTTGAGCAAACTCTGGGAGATAGTGAAGGACAGAGAAGTCTGGTGTGCTGTAGTTCATGGGGTCACAATGAGTTGGACACAAGTTAGTGAATGAACAACAACAAGGATAAGTTAGTTTCTGAGAGCAATTTCCTCAGCGGTTTTATGGTACCAGGGTTCCATTTTCAGGTTAACTATGCAAACTCCTCTAAATATATATTTTATTTTTTGTAGAAAGAAGCATAAGGTGAAATAGTATAACAAAATTTTGAATTAATTTTAATTGTCAGCTGCAACTGCTTGGGAAACTTTTTTTAGCTAAGCACAGAAAACAGATGTAATTATAATACTCTGTGTTAGCAATGTTTTACCTTAGATAAAATGAATCCTAATCAAACTTGTAAAGCAATTTAAATGAACTACCTGTTATGGCAATTTCAAATGCACTGAAAGTGACTTAATTTCTTTAACGAGATAGTATTTTTAAAAATGAAGGTAATTTCCTCTTTTACTTGACTATTTCTTTGCTCAAAGTCGTTCATTTATTAGGAAACATTTTTCTTATGGGATCTATAGGTTGCTGCTAAATTTTTATATGATATCGATTAGCATTCTCCAGATAAAGTCTGTTACCATGTTTTTTCACACCTTAGTATTAAAAACAAATTTAGGTGTCTTTTGCTTCCATTGTTAGTTTGTAGATCTGAACATTTTTCTCTAACCTTTCTCTGAAATTGAGTTTCACGGTGCTAATCTAGTTTTCATCAATAAAACACTTTAACTAGAACTCTAAGAATTTATATATATTTCCTGTTTCAAAGTGACCTAAAGCAAGCTGGTGTCTAAGTTTTCTTTTTCTCTTCAGAAATCAGTGACAGCATGTCAGATATAGCTTCACGTTGGAGTCTAATTTTCAGTCACTTTACATACCTCCCATATGCAGACGCCCTATAGATTTCAAGGGCAGAGATGAGATCAGCAGGATCAGTTACCCATTTGTGCTTTCTCAGTGTTATATTTACTATTGTGGGAGTACCTTTCTTTCTCTTTGCCTTTGTCTCTGATCTTAAGAACTGCTGGAATTTTACCCTTATAAATCTTCTTAATTCCCTGTTTCCTTTTTTGACTTTCTCACACACAGGCAGTAAAAGATGCAGGTGCTATGCCACACATTGTTGTCTCTGAGGAAGGGTGTCCTTATTAGTAAACATAAATGCTTGGGTTTCTTTTCTTCTGGGTTAGAGTATATGATGGCTTGACCATTTAGCCTTGGGGCCCTCAGAAATATACCTTGGCTTTATGATATTATATGATATTGACAAGTTGAAAGCAACATAAACTGAACTTACATTTTCAAGTTTTTATGAAAATAAGCTGAGAGATTTAGCCTCACCCAGAACTGGTGAGCGGAGAAGGAAATGGCAACCCACTCTAGTATTCTTGCCTGGAGAATCCCAGGGACAGAGGAGCCTGGTGGGCTGCAGTCTATAGGGTTGCACAGGGTTGGACATGACTGAAGTGATTTAGCAGCAGCAGCAGCAGCAGCAGAACTGGCGAGATGGACCTATATCCAGCCAGTCAGCTAAGGATTATTTCCCCAACCTAATGAAAATTGGGGTCACCTGTATCTTATACCTTAAAATAGAGACAGCCCTTTTCACAATAGTGCTCTTACACTTAGGCAGCTGCCCCAAACTGAGGGCTATACTACAATGTAAAACAAGTTTTTTAAAAAGTCCATAGGAGGCAACAGATATTTGGAAAAAATATTAAGGCTTCCCTGTTGGCTCAGATGGTAAAGAATTTGCCTGCAATGCAGGAGACCCAGACTTGAGCTCTAGGTCGGGAAGATCCCCTGGAGAAGAGAATAGCAACCTACTCCAGTATTCTTGCCTGGAGAATCCCATGGACAGAGGAGCCTGATGGGCTCCACTCCATGGGATCACTAAGAATCAGACACGACTGAGTGACTAAGCATATTAACAAAACTGAGGCAAGCCAGCTACCTAACTCTCTAATCAACTTTACCTGCAAGTCAAGTCAGAACACTAGAATATCTTGTATTCCAGGAGGACTATCCCATCTTGCCTTTTCTTCTGTAGTGTTTTTATAAGGTTTTTCTTTAATCCCACTTGAGTTGCTTTAATAATATAGCTTTGCCTGGGTGACTTAAACTACAGAAGTTTATTTCTCATAGTTTTGGAGGCCGGATGTTTGACATCAGGGTGAGAGTATGACTGGGTTTTGGGTGAAGAGTGTTTTCCTTGCTTGCTGATGGCCACCTTCTTGCTGCACCCTCGAAAGGTGAAGAGAGGAAGCTCCTTTTCTTCTTCTCCTAAGGGCACTAATCCTGCCATGGAGGATCCACCCTATAACTTCACTTATAACTAATTACCTTCTAAAGGTCCCTTCTCTTAATACCATCACATTGAGAGTTAGTGCTTCAGCATATGAATTTGGGAGGGGGACACAAATATTAAGTCTATAACAGATGTAAAGTTTTATTTTTATTTTCTAATAGAAGAACACAACACAATGATACTGGGATAGATAAGTAGTTGAAAGGTATAGTTCTTGGTTACTTACAGCTCCAAATGAGAGAAGACTATCACTCAGGACTAGGCAGAGGGTTGCACCCAGAGAAGGGTAACTACAAACTGTGTAGTAGTGGTGGGGGCAGTGGTAGTGGTGTAATAGGAGACAGTTTATGAATGGCAAGAAGGATGAGTTTAGCTAAGTTGTGCGGGCCTCCTGTGGATCGGCTTGTTTGAATAATTTTGCAGGTTCTGGGGCACAGAGGCTGTCCTTAGATGTTTGATACTTGGCCTTGGGGCAAATAGGTCAGGAGCATAGAGACCCAGAGTCTGAGAGAGTCTGATAAGGGACGTGGTTTTGGTGTGGACTCAATCAGCTGCTGAAGAAGAGCTGCTAAAGGAACCACCTTTAGACAAGGTTTGAAAACTGGGTTAAGGCAGCAGAAAAAAATTACATTCCACATGGTTTTTAGGAACATGACTTCCTATCATTCTCTCAGTTTTCATTTGAGTCCGCTATGAGGACGGGCAACAAGAGAAAGGTTTCTGTGAGCTTTAAAAGGTTCTATTGAAAGTAGTGCCCATTGATATCCATGATACCAATATAAAGACTCATTTTATAAATCCTTAGGATTTAGTGTTACTGACAAATGTTTCCCAGTGCATTGGTACAGAGCATTTAATTATTGGGTGACAAATACTGTGGCTTCTGTTTTTTCTTTTGAGTAAAGACCCTTCAATAAATAGCTGCATTCATGAGTAGAGGCCTTCACCTGGGCCTTGAGCATGTAGCAAGCTTATTGTTATTTTAAATCAGGAAACCTAAAGCTAATTTCATGATGGGTGATAGAGTACATTTTTATCTTTTTTTGAACTTCACTCTAAAAGGGCAATAAAACCTGTGTCATCACTTAACAGGGTTTGTATGAGATCCAAGTGAGATGATTTTATAGAAATTATATAAAACAGTGTTTTTCTGAATAGTAATGTAATTCAAATAGCTCAGGCTGCAACCTGTGGGCACAAATAAAATCATTGGTATTGATATCCAAATAAAAAGAGTTTTTTAAGCTATAGCCTGCTGATGCAAGACTCTCAATCCCCAAGACTCTTCATGTATATTCATCTATCTCCTGAAGATTGTGTCACAGGTGTTCAGGGAACCTCTGTGACCTCTCGCTTACATCTATTCTATGTAATAGAAGTCAAGTTGCTGGTGATAATCCTAAACCCGAGGGCTTAACCCTAGTCTGTGGAAGACCAGGTAAGACTTGGCCTACTTTAATTTGGGGTTGTTTTCTGTCTCTTTGGCCTGATACTAGTCTCCTTGAGACTTCTCGTGCCTGAAATGCAACTTAGGCATTGCAAGAGAAGTATACTAGTTCTGTCTGCTCCCAAATGTCTGGGTGGGCTGGATAGTTACTATGCTAGCAACTCCTCATTTCTGCTCTCACTAAATTCCCAGTTCCATGCATGCATATGCCTACATATTTAAGTCTTGTCCTCCTCCTTCTTCTCAGATCTCAGAACTTTCATGGATGTCAATTCATACACTAGAAAATGCCAGACTTGCTGTCCAATTTCTGCAAACAGTAGGTCAGTGTAGATTTAAGCATAACACTTCACTATACTAATATTGATCTCACTGAGGACCATTTATTATAAAGTCACATCATGTTTTGATTGTTGTCCTAACTGTGCCCCACACTCACAGAGTCTCTGCTGTTACTTAAATGCTTTCTTCCACTGAATATTGCTGTTTGAAACTCCATTTTGAATAATTTCCTTCGATTTGTCTATTTTTTGTTGTTGACCCTTTGTTTCTGGTCCCAGTTTTCTTCTCATATTGGACCTAGTCTTACATCTGGCTTTACCAGACTCTCAGAGTCCCTAGTCTCTGGGCCAGCCTTGTATTCCATTAAGTCTAGCTCAGCCTTCCAAGACCCCAAGCCCTAGTCAATGCCTTTGCTTTCTACTCACCAGGGAAGGGATATTGGTGGCTTGGCTGTGGGATGGTATGAACTGATTCCTAAAAATAATATGTAGTCATTTCTGTCATTTCTATAGAGCTTTGAAGACTATTTGTTTATTTTTAAATTGTGAAAGACTGCTTCTCTTGGTAAGAACTTAGTTCAGGATAGTTTATCTTATTCATATGGGAATTATCATTGTACAGTTTTCCTTCTTGTGTTTATTTGCTCCTTGACCTAATTAGATCCAGCACACTCAACCCTAGCTGCACATTTTAAATCATCTCAAGTGGTTTTGAAAAAATGCCTTATTCTAGATCAATTGAATCATATCTCTACAAGTAGATTCAAGACATGAGTGTTTAAAAATAATCTTTCTAGATGTTTCTAAGATGAAACTAGGATTGAGAATCACTGGGATTAAAAGGTTTCAAAATAATTGCTTGCTTTATAATTTTAGATAGTAATTCTATCTCATACTAAAAACCTCTTTTATTTTCAATCTATTCTCCTTACAAGTAAAAGTATTTAAAACATAATTATTCCTCAGTTTTTATCTAAGATAGAGCATTTGCATATCTGGAAATGGGCTAACTAGTCTATGATATTCAATAGTCTATAAATGAAACCATAATTAGATTTTCAAATCTCATTCTCCAAAGTCATGAAAATTATCGCCTGAGGCTATTTCCATTATTAAGTAAATGCATTATAAATTATGAAACCATAAGACTATGTATGAATTATAATTCATATCCTGTAAATTTCAGATAAATCAGAAATCTCATTTTTCTTCAGGATATATTGCTGTATGAAGCCTTTGACTGTGTGGATCACAATAAACTGTGGAAAATTCTGAAAGAGATGGGAATACCAGACCACCTGACTTGCCTCTTGAGAAACCTATATGCAGGTCAGGAAGCAACAGTTAGAACTGGACATGGAACAACAGACTGGTTCCAAATAGGAAAANAGTGTCAGACTTTATTTTTTTGGGCTCCAAAATCACTGTAGATGGTTATTGCAGCCATGAAATTAAAAGACGCTTACTCCTTGGAAGAAAAGTTATGACCAACCTAGATAGCATATTCAAAATCAGAGACATTACTTTGCCAACAAAAGTCCGTCTGGTCAAGGCTATGGTTTTTCCAGTGGTCATGTATGGATGTGAGAGTTGGACTGTGAAGAAGGCTGAGCGCCAAAGAATTGATGCGTTTGAACTGTGGTGTTGGAGAAGACTCTTGAGAGTCCCTGGGACTGCAAGGAGATCCAACCAGTCCATTTTGAAGGAGATCAGCCCTGGGATTTCTTTGGAAGGAATGATGCTAAAGCTGAAACTCCAGTACTTTGGCCACCTCATGCAAAGAGTTGACTCATTGGAAAAGACTCTGATGCTGGGAGGGATTGGGGGCAGGAGGAGAAGGGGACGACAGAGGATGAGATGGCTGGATGGCATCAGTGACTCGATGGACGTGTCTGAGTGAACTCCGGGAGTTGGTGATGGACAGGGAGGCCTGGCGTGCTGCAATTCATGGGGTCGCAAACAGTCAGACATGACTGAGTGACTGAAGTATCTACCTATCATAACTTAATTATGTAGAAGTTAAATTCTTTGAAATCCTCAGGAATCTTATAATGTTGATGAAAAACAGCAAACATCTTGCTGTATTCACGCAAAAATCAAGCTTTTAAAATTCCTGTTGGAGACCAAAATTATCACAGCACCCTCAAAGGGAGAGAGAAACAACAATTGAAAGAAAAGTTGTTTTAAATATTTGAAAAATACTTGATGCACATAGACAATCACCAAGTATAATTTTAAAAAATTGATATTTCCCCTTAGGAGAGAATGATAGGTTGGAAAGTAAAATAAACAAACAAGCAAAACTTTTATCCCTGCTTTTTGGGTTTTAAAAAGCTCAGCCCCACTAAAGAAATCATAAGTGCTCTTTGAAACAAAAGCATTTGATAGACAAAGTGATTGGAGGATGGGGTTCAACTGGGGTAACCAAATGTTATCCCAGGTTTTAAGGAGCTGACGGATTTGGGACCACAGACAGAGGAATGTGTGGCCCTGCTTCTGAGATAGAATCCTTAAGAGGTAAAAAGGTGTGAGAGGTTTATAAAAAACAGGAAGGGACTGGCATCCAATTTTCAGACACAGAGTCTTCAGATATCACAGAATTTCAGAGAAGGAATTGCTGCTTGATGCATATAGGTAGACAGGGCATGTAGAGCCCTGGGCAGATGATTCTTGCCTCACTAAGAATGGTTATGTCACTAAGAATGCTTGTGTCTCTCCAAGATCATATGTCTAAAGCAATAAACAAAGATTGAATGACTATTGAGAAATCATTAAAAAATCAAATAATTAAAATTCAAAGTAATACAGAAATATATCAGTAATTACATTCTTAGAGATACAGACTCATTCAATTCCTATTTATTGAATAAATAAATACATTTAATAAATTATCAATCTTTTATTTATTTTATGAGATCCTGCACTTGGCTTAATTCCAATTAAAAATCCCAGCAGATTTTCTTGTGTGAAAGCCTAGTAGTATGAATTTCTTCTGAAATATTGCAAATGTAATATATCAGAGTGAAATTTCAATAAAATAAATAAAAATATTTTTTGTAAAAGGTGATTTACAATAATGTAAAATCTTAGATCTCAGTGTTTCACAAAGAGTATTTCCCAATGTCAAAAACTTCTTTGAAAATAATTTTTTTTAATGCATATATCCATTCTATGTGCAGTTCTGAAAAAATCTGCACCATTTCCCTTTGTCACTTTGGTTTGATCATGTGACTCTGTTCTGGTTACTGAGGGGTTTGTGTGGTTGTACATTCCTCTGCTAGTGTGAATCACACTAGCAGTGTATTCTCAGAACTTGCCCTTTCTTATTTTCTGAGGCATTTATAACACTTTCTGGACATGCTCACACTTTAGAATTTCACACATCAGTAATATTTCCCCCTTAATTTGGGGGAATTATCACAGTGTTATAATTTTCTATCTGGCCAAGTAAGCATGTTAATAAATCAAACTGATTACCATCCATTCTTATCGTATTGAATAAATGTATATTTCCATTAGAGGTAATAAATAAGGAAAACATAACTACAGAAATTAAGAATGTGGAATTAATTTAGATTTGGATAAACTTGTTATAGTATCTTTTTTTATTTGAATTGCAGGGAAATCAGTGACAACTTAAGTGCTGAGTGCCATTGGACCAAAGCCTGGAATTTGGGAGTCACTGCCCTAGATAATGCCTCCTTGTTCTGGCCAGTTTCAATGGTGCCGTAATTCTAAGATGGTGTCAGAAGAGGCATTGTCCTTCTCTAAGGTTTATCTTCTTTTTGTAGGGCATTCATTTATTTAACAGACACAGTCCAGGCCTGTGCTTTGTGCCAGGGACATAGAGATAAAAGTCCCTGCCTCCTCAAACTCAAAATCTGTAAACAGATAATTTTTCACTTGAATCCTACTGTTACTGACTCATGTTCCTGGAAATAGCTGCATATATAAAAAACATGAAAGAGAAATATAATACATACCACCTTTAAAGCAGTTAACCTATTATCAACATGCAGAGAAAACTTTCAATTATTTCTGTCTTTATTTATTAAATTCTCATTTATATCTACTCTTTTTTTTTTTTTTGCAAACAGAATCCTAATTTTTATAACAATTCTTATTATAAATTTTTTGACCATTTCTCTTAGACTGTTATTGTATACTGCTTGCCGTCCTCACCACTCTTTCAACTTTTACTTGGAATCAGCTTGTTATTTTGTGGTCTTGCCCCTGTTTTTCCCTATCCTAATGCCTTCTTTTGGTTTCACTTATTTTTGGTTTTCCAGTAATTTCTTACAAATTAAAAAAGTGAAACATAATAACACAATATCCATGACCTTAGAGAGGGAGAACAGGAGAAATGAGAAAGCAAAGGAAGCGAAATGAGTATAAAATATTGAAGTTTCTCTGCTGCTAATATTGGATCTTAGTCAACTTCCTATCAAGGATATTTGAGGTTGAAAGAAACTGAAAATAACAAGCTTCAGATGTGAATTTACAATCTGGCAAATGTACTTTAGATGTAAGTACAAAGTCCTATGAGAATATGAAGGGCAAACATGTAATATAGATGAAGTGCGGAGGTTTCTGGAAGCAAATGACATTTGAGACAATTTAAAAAATGAGAAGGATTGAGTTGATGATGAATATGCGTAAAGACATTTCCAGAAAAGGAAAAGCTGATGTAAAGACATGGAGATGTGAGAAAGGATGCTGCTGCAACTCAAAAAGAGAATTACTCAGGATGGGGACCATTTGGTTCTTCACAGAGGAGATGATCTGAGCTGGGTTTACTGACTGAATAGCCACATGAAAATTACATGATATTCCAAGATCACTCTCATTTCTGATGTTAATTGCAAATCGATGCCACTCTCAGGTTTAATAACTCACTAATAAGACACAAAACTCATCAAAGCCATTATATTCATGGTTATCGTTGATACTCATACATGCTTGCCAAGTCACTTCAGTTGTTTCCGACTCTGTAACCCCATGGAATGTGTCCATGGGATTCTCTAGGTGAGAATACTGGAGTGGGTTGTCATTTCCTTCTCCAGAGGATCTTCTCAACCCAGACAGGACATTTCAAAGACATTGAAGTTACCGCCCAATTTGGGCAAGGTTAATCCTTTATTGTACACCAGAAAGCTCTAAAATTCCACCCGTATTTCCTTCAGGGTAAGTCTGACATAAGGTGTTTCTCATTGGATCAGGGTTCATATCCTTGAGATTTGCTGGATTTCAACTCTGGCTACACATTGGGGTTACTAAGGAGTACTTAACATTGATGATGTTTAAGTATGTATCCTCTGATCTAGAGATTTTGATTTAATTTGTCTGTGACAGGTCAAGAATTTGTATGATTTTAAAGTTCTCCAGGATTCCAATTTGTGGTTAAGATTGGGAACCACTCACTACTGGAAGTAACTGGGAGAATTCTGTGTGGTAAAGAAACTCTCAGGAACATGATGCTCTCTGTTGAAGTGTCAGAATAAAAGAAAAAGTTGCCTCTTGCAGTGAATGTAGGCAAAGGTGCAGTCTCAGAAGAATCGTAAACAGAGGTGCTGAGTCAAGAGAACGCTTTTCTACTGGAGTTGCTGAGATATCCAAAGAGACATGCCAGTTCTCATGAGGTATTACTCTACTATTGCTAAGCTGGTTTTCTGTATGTTTCTTTATACTTAGAGTGGTCATTAACTGTCAGAGGTCATCTGTGTTTGTGCTATGCAATTTGATTGAGTTTACCTATTTCTCTGGCTGCTGCCTCTTACCTCCCAGGGCAGGTTAGTTAATCCTTTAAGCTCCAGTTATCTCATTGGTAAATGAGTAGATACCCCATAAGATAGTCTAAGATTAAATAATCAAAACCTAGCCATTGTGCCAAATTGTTTAACTTAATACATGATTTATTTAATTTTTGTCCACTGGGGTTCCCTGGTGGCTCAGAGGTTAAAGCGTCTGCCTGCAATGTGGGAGACCTGGGTTTGATCCCTGGGTCGGGAAGATTCCCCTGGAGAAGGAAATGGCAGCCCACTCCAATATTCTTGCCTGGAGAATCCCATGGACCGAGGAACCTGGTGGGCTACAGTCCACGGGGTTGCAAAGAGTCGGACACGACTGAGCGACTTCACTTTCAATGAAATAAGTGCCATTTTAACTTTCATTTAATAGCTGAGAAACTAGGACTTCTTAAAACTCAATAACTGGTTCAATATTGTTCATGGCTTATTTCATTAATGGGCTTCCCTGGTGGCTCAGAGGTTAAAGAGTCTGCCTGTAATGAGGGAGATGTGGGTTTGATCCCTGGGTCAGGAAGATCCCCTGGAGAAGGAAATGGTCACCCCCTCCAGTATTCTTGCCTGGAGAATCCCATGGATGGAGGAGCCTGGCGGGCTATAGTCCACGGGGTTGCAAAGAGTCGGACACGACTGAGTGAATTCACTTTCACTTATTTCATTAATAAGGCTACTGATGAAGTTAATTTATTTGATATTCTTAATCTACTAAGTATATTACTGTCACCATGTTTATTTAACTTATACACAGAGCACATCATGAAAAATGCTGGGCTGGATGAGTTACAAGCTGGAATCAAGATTATAGGGAGAAATATCAACAACTCAGATATGCAGATTGCCGGGAGCCAGCTGAGGAACTCCGCCCATGGCAAAGGTCATGAAGAAGGAGGCTTGGCATATGCAAAGGCATGATCAAGCCTCAGGAAACCCCCTGTTCCCGAGCAGCTACCCCAAAACCAGAGTCTGTTTTATGCTCTCACCTACACCTCTGACTTTACAGGGGGCTCTCCCCCATAACTGTTTCTCTTGGAGAAGGAGTAAATGTGCAGCTCCAAGGCAATAAAAATTCCTGGGTGTGACAAGAGTGTTTCAGCTTACGGATTCCTCTGAAGGCTATCTAGCCCGACTGTATAGGTTCGTCTGGCCACATATGATTGTTTACAGCCTCCCAACCTGAGAGGCACGAGATGTTTTAGACTTACTAAAAGCAAATTCTTTGGGGAAATTATTAGTAGAGTGGGTTGGTTAGGAATTATATTGGTGAAGGGTTTTTCATTTGTTGTGCCAATAATTGCTGCTAATTCCCTGCCCTGGGTGTGACAAGGGTGTCTCAGGTCAAACCTCTCTGCTGACAGACTAGCTTGTGTGACAGGATTATCCATACTCTTGCCCTATGCACATGATTGTTTACTACCTCTCAACCATAAACAGCACAGACAGTTTTGGAGTATTTTTAAAGTCTTAATTAGCATAGGGCTTTTCTCATTGTTGAGTCAATGATTGCCGCCAGGCTTCCATATCCTTAGGCACCTGGGAATATATTAATCAATGTATTTGGAATATAGAAAAGGAAATATAGTAGTTTTTAAGGTTAACAATACTAGACTTTTTGAGTTAATGAATTTTCTCTTTTGTAATAGATCACTGTACTTTGTTATGAATTGCTGTGTCCTTGCTATGTAAAAATGTAACTTTATCACTATCTTAAGACTAAATAGATCTTAAGGGGAATATCGGTGAAAGGGTTTTCATTTGTTGGGTTAATGTTTGCTGCTAAATCTCCATGTTCCCTGCCCTTATAATGAATATAACTAGCATATAGGAGAAATAAGTATTAACCTTTAAGCATATAGGAGAAATAAGTATTAACCTTTAAGCATATAGGAGAAATACTTATTAACCTTTAAGATTAATCATGTTAACCTTGGGTTAAATAAATTCCTTTCTTGATTGTAACTCTACACCCTCACCCTACAGGAATGTAACTTTATTTGGAGGGTGGTGCCTGGTTTAAGAAAAAACACCCTTGGAAGAAATAAGTTTTTTGGTTATCAGAAAGAAAGGATCATAAAATGTCAGCAGGTCTCATGGCCAGAAGATGATGTAAAATCCCTGACCTTTTTTTTTATACATTTATGTGAAGCACCTGATTTTGAAAAAGGTCAGGACTTGCTGACCCCCATGTGACTCTGTATTCATCCCTATGTGTAACAAAAGGTATATAAGCAAACCCAAAAATAAAGAAATTGGATCAGTTTCCAGAAAGACTGATTCCCCCGTGTTGTTTCTTTCTTGCTCCCTGTTTTTCTGGCTGAATTCCCATCTGGAGCATGGATGCTATTCCACATAAACCAAGTTATTCAGCCTTTTTTTCTCCACTAATTTTCCTACTACACTATCCGTTTCTAATCTCTCTATATATCTGTAATTAAATACGTATTTTTCCAAGGACGCCGACTCCATCCCCACCTTCGAATCACCCTGGATCCACTGGGGCTGGACCCCAGCAGCAGATGATACCACTGTAATGGCAGAAAGCAAAAAGGAACTAAAGAACCTCTTGATGAGGGTGAAGAAGGAGGGTGAAAAATTTGGCTTAAAACTGAATATTAAAAAAAACTAAGATTGTGGCATTCGTCCCCATCACTTGATGGCAAATAGAAGGGGAAAAGGAGGAAGCTGTCACAGATTTCCTCTTCTTGGGCTGTAAAATCACTGTGGATGGTGACTGCAGCCATGAAATTAGAAGACAATTGCTTCTTGGCAGGAAAGCTATGACAAACCTAGACAGCGTGTTAAAAAGCAAAGACATCACTTTGTTGACAAAGATCCATATAATCAAGTCTGTGATCTTATCAGTAATCACATACGAGTGTGAGAGCTGGACTGTAAAGAAGGCAGAGCACTGAAGAATCTATACTTTCAAACTGTGGTGCTGGAGAAGGCTCTTGAGAAACACTTGGACAGCAAGGAGATCAAATCTATCAGTAAAGGAAATCAACCCTAATTACTCATTGGAAAGACTGATGCTGAAGCTCCAATACTTTGGCTACCTGATGGGAAGAGCCAACTCATTGGAAAAGACCCCGATGCTGGAAAAATTGAGGGCAGGAAGAAAAGAGGGTGACAAATGGCTAGATGACATCACTGATGCAATGGACACTAACCTGGGAAAACTCCGGGAGATGGTGAGGGACAGGGAAGCCTAGTGTGCCACAGTCCATGGAATCATGAAGAGTTGGTCATGACTTGGCAACTAAACAACAACATCTACTAATAAATAAGTTTCTTATTTAGCATCTGATGATATATGGTTTTGTATTGGTTTTGAATTTTTCCAAGTGTTGTAGTTTTGTCTTTCTAATGAAATTATAAATTTTATATTCTCCATAAGATTATAACTTTCCAATAAGATATAATATACAAGTAACCAACTCTTATATTTTGTTTGCATCCCTTGCTGCTCTTGGAGCAGGAGGAGAATGATCCTGTTATGTTAAAGAGAACCAAACTGATACCTAAGGAGGTTAAATGATTTGAAGTGACTCACTGAGTGGGAAGTAGAACCTCAGTCTATTGGCTTTTATTCTGGAGGTTTTCACTGGACCTCATTCTCATGGAAACAGGAAAGAAATTTATGTAACAATTGCACACCTTCTCAAACCATCTGCCATAGCTACATGATTTTGGAAATAGTGAAAATGACATAATTCTGAGCTCAGTTACAAATGAATTTTCAGGAAAATAGAGTATTTTAGTTAACCAAATATTCTGGTTAATGAAGACTTTCTATACATGTCATATAGGAGTTATCTATTTAAAAAATCCCATTATATGAAAACTATGCAACACATACCATACTTATGCTTAATAAGTCATAAAGGTTTGTTACTGTGGTTTAAGACCACAGGAGCATCAGTCAGGTAAGACTGAACAGATAAACTAAATTACTTTAAATACTATATAATAAAATATATTTACTTTATAAAACTAGCAAAGAAAAAATTTTCATATAATACTACTGCAAAAATGAAAAAATAAATTAATCAGAAAGAGAAGTAACATTTATAGAGTTTCTATGATCATTATTTTAGATAATTTTACATGCAGTAGCAAACTTCTCCTTTCTGTTAATATTTTCCTTTCTTGAATACATGTGAAATTGATGTCTCTGTCTAAGCAACCTGATAATATACAATTTACAAGGACTTAATTCTTATATATTAACCATGTTCATTCAGAACATAGAATTCTTATAGATGAGACTGACTAAATAGTCTGTAGTTTTCTCTGAATACTGAAATACTGTACATACATATCTATTTTGGTTGAAATTAGGGCTCATGTCCTTTGTGAAGCAAAATATATGTGGGTTGACTCTTTGTTTTCCTCTTACAAGCTGTTGCTTTGATACAGTTCAGTGTTGAGACTGAGACTTTGTCAGCAGGACACAGACAGTGTCTGAGCAGCAGGCCTTGCCAATCTTGTTTTGAGTAAAGTCGTAATTTGGCCAAACATTATCATTCATTTGGACTTTCTTGGTGGCTCAGACAGTAAAGCGTCTGTCTACAATGTGAGAGACCTGGGTTTGATCCCTGGGTTGAGAAGATTCCCTGGAGAAGGAAATGGCAACCCACTCCAGTACTCTTGCCTTGAAAATCCCATGGACGGAGGAGCTTGGTGCAGGCTACTATCCATGGGGTCGCAAAAAGTCAGGCATGACAGAGCGACTTCACTTTCACTTTCACTTTCACTATCATTTATTTATATTTAACTTTGCTGCCTGAAGTCAGTGATCAGTTTCAGGTATTACAATTCTTAATATTTGTTTACTTTTGTATGTATGCAATTCTTTTGCTTTCAAATAAATCTGATTTTTTATTTTTTCCTCATTCTCCCCCAATACATATCTCATGGCAGTGTAAATTGTTAAATTTCAGTCTTAATCAGTGGTGGAAGAATGGTCTCAGAACTGTTTGTCTCAATTGGCCATTTAAGTTTAATAGTAAAAGACTGGTTAATGATAACAATGCACCATAAAACCTTCAGAAGAAAAGGAGAATGTTTTTGTGGACCATATGTTTTGTGTGTGGCAGTTTAAGTTATTAGTTTTTAAAATCAGTTGTTTTTAATGAAAACAACTTGACCAAAAATCTGTCACAGAATTTGAGGCCCATTAAAAAAAGTTTAATGAGAAAAAAAAAANAAAAAAAAAAAAAAAAAAAAAAACAATGACTAAGGGAAGGTATAAAATCACCATCTTTGGAAGTCTTTAACAATAAGATAGATTTTCTAGGGTTATTTTAGGCCATACGTTAAAATAGAGGAGAAACTCTGCCTGCAATGCAGCAGACCTGGGTTTGATCCCTGGGAAGATCCCTTGGAGAAGGGACTATATTCTTGCTTGGAGAATCCCACGAAAAGAGGAGCTTGGGAGGCTACAGTCCATGGGGTAGCAGAGTTGGAAATGACCGAACTACTCACTTTTTTGGGAGGGGAAATCTTTAACAACAAGACAGATTTTCTAGGGTTATTTTAGGCCATAGGGTAAGGCAGAAGAATAAATTTGTGTAATTTTCAGAGTCTACTAGCCTTAGGGTTCTGGAATCAATGCTATATCAAGAAAAATGAAAGATGAATTGAGATTTAAATTTACTGACTGCTGGTATTGGTTGAAAGCGAAAGTCTCCCAGTCATGTCCAACTCTTTGAGACCCCATGGACAGTACAGTCCCGGGAATTCTCCAAGAGCTTTCCTGGTGGCTCAGATGGTAAAGCTTCTGCCTGCAACCTGGGTTCAATCCCTGTGTCAGGAAGATCCCCTGGAGAAGGAAGTGCAATCCACTCCAGTACTCTTGCCTGGAAAATTCTATGGATGGAGGAGCCTGGTAGGCTACAGTCATGGGATCACAAAGTCGGACATGACTGAGCAACTTCACTGGTACTGGTTGAGAAGATTAGATCAATGAAAAGTATAGCAAAAAGGGACTACTGTGCCACGGCATTACTTTATGGTGAATCTTTTCACATTTACATTTAGATACATTTTTGTGGGGGAATGTTTCCCTTCTTTGAAATCACTTTTACCTAGTTTTATATTGAAGCTTATTTTTCCTTGATTTCCCCTAATTCTAAGCTCCCCACATACCCACACTGTAGGTGGTAAATAGTTTGGAATTCTGTGTGACTTAGATGCTGAGTAATTCTCATTATATGGTGCCTTAAAATGTCAATACGTGGAATTAGCAGTGGGCTGAATCAGTTAATTGCACACTTTAGGTATGGAGGTCAGGGGACTGGAGGGCCAGGGAGACACAAAGAAAACTGGACACTATAGGGGCAGAACACACATTCACTGCCTGAATGTTAGTATGTCCAGGAGGGATGAGTGTGGAGAATGAGGGACAGAGGTGACATAGGCTGTCTCTAAAGGCATTGATAACCTCAGATTCTGCTTTTAGGCTTAAAAACCTTTCCTCAGATCATATGACAGTCCTATTTTTAATTTTTTGAGGAATCTTCATACTGTTTACCATAGTGGCTGCACCAATTTACAGGTCCACCCACAGTGGAATAGTGTTCTCGTTTCTCCACATCCTAGCTAACACTTGTTATTTCTTGTCTTTTCCAATTATAGCCATTTTGACTAGCGTGAGGTGATATCTTATTGCGGTTCTGATGTGCATTTCCCTGATGATTAGCGGTGTTGAGTATCTTTCCATGTGCCTATTGGCCATCTGTATGTCTTCTTTGGAAAAATGTCTATTCAGATCCTCTGTCCAATTAAAAAAAAATTATTTATTTTTTATTGAAGGATAATTGCTTTACAGTATTTTGTTGTTTTCTGTCAAACCTCTGTACATATATCCCCTCCCTTTTGAACCTCCTTCCCATCTCCCTCTCCATCCCACCCCTCTAGGTTGATACAGAACCCCTGTCTGAGTTTCCTGAGCCATATAGCAAATTCCCGTTGGCTATCTATTTTACATATTGTCCTTGGAAGAAAAGTTATGACCAACCTAGATAGTATATTCAAAAGTAGAGACATTACTTTGCCGACTAAGGTCCGTTTAGTCAAGGCTATGGTTTTTCTGTGGTCATGTACGGATGTGAGAGTTGGACTGTGAAGAAAGCTGAGTGCTGAAGAATTGATGCTTTTGAACTGTGGTGTTGGAGAAGACTTTTGGGAGTTCCTTGGACTGCAAGGAGATCTAGCCTGTCCATTCTGAAGGAGATCAGCCCTGGGATTTCTTTGGAAGGAATGATGCTAAAGCTGAAACTCCAGTACTTTGGCCACCTCATGCGAATAGTTGACTCATTGGAAAAGACTCTGATGTTTGGAGGTATTGGGAGCAGGAGAAGAAGGGGACGACGGAGGATGAGATGGCTGGATGGCATCACGGACTCGATGAACCTGAGTCTGAGTGAACTCCAGTAGATGGTGATGGACAGGGAGGCCTAGCGTGCTGCGATTCATGGGGTAGCAAAGAGTCGGACACGACTGAGCGACTGAACTGAACGTACATTTCCATGTTACTCTTTCCATACATCTCACCCTCTCCTCCCCTCTCCCCATGTCTATAAGTCTATTCTCTATGTCTGTTTTTTCTTTGCTTCTCTGTAAATAAATTCTTCAGTACCATTTTTCTAGATTCTGTATATATGTGTTAGTATACGATATTTTGGAGAAGGTGATGGCACCGCACTCCAGTACTCTTGCCTGAAAAATCCCATCGACGGAGGAGCCTGGTGGGCTGCAGTCCATGGGGTCACGGAGAGTCAGACACAACTGAGTAACTTCCCTTTCACTTTCATGCATTGGAGAAGGAAATGGCAACCCACTCCAGTGTTCTTGCCTGGAGAATCCCAGGGACGGGGGAGCCTGGTGGGCTACCCTCTATGGGGTCACACACAGTTGGACACGACTGAAGTGACTTAGCAGTCTCAGTAGCAGCATACGATATTTATCTTTCTCTTCCTGACTTCACTCTGTATAATAGGCTCTAGGTTCATCCACCTCATTAGAACTGACTCAAATGCATTCCTTTATATGGTGGAGTAATATTCCATTGTATACACACACACACACATATATATATGTATACCACAACTTCTTTATACATCCATCTGTTGATGGACCTCTAGGTTGCTTCCATGTTCTAGTTGTTGCAAATAGTGCTGCAATGAACAAGGGGATACATGTGTCATTTTCAATTTTGGTTTCCTCAAGGTATATGCCTAGGAGTGGGATTGCTGGGTCATATGGTGTTTTTATTCTTAGTTTTTAAAGGAATCTCCATACCATCTTCCATAGTGGCTGTATCCATTTACATTCCCATCAACAGTGCAAGAGTGTTCCCTTTTCTCCACACCCTCTCCAGCATTTATTGTTTGTAGACTTTTTGATGATGGCCATTCTGACTGGTATGAGGTGATATCTCATTGTAGTTTTGATTTGCATTTCTCTAATAATGAGCGTTGTTGAGCATCTTTTCATGTATTTGTTAGCCATCTGTATGTCTTCTTTGGAGAAATGTCTGTTTAGGTCTTTTCCTGACTTTTTGATTGGGTTGTTTGTTTTTCTGTTGTTGAGCTATATGAGCTGCTTGTATATTTTGGAAATTAATCCTTTGCCAGTTGTTTAATTTGCTATTATTTTCTCCCATTCTGAGGGATATCTTTTCACCTTGCTTATAGTTTCGTTTGCTGTGCAAAAGCTTTTAAGTTTAATCAGGTCCCACTTGTTTACTTTTGTTTTCATTTCCATTACTCTAGGAGGTGGGTCATAGAGGATCTTGCTTTGATTTACATCATCGAGTGTTCTGCCTATGTTTTCCTCTAAGAGTTTGATAGTTTCTGGTCTTACATTTAGGTCTTTAATCCATTTTGAGTTTATCTTTGTGTATGGTGTTAGGAAGTGTTTTAATTTCACTCTTTTACATTTAGCTGTCCAATTTTTCCAGCACCATTTATTGAAGTGGCTGTCGTTGCCCCATTGTATGTTCTTGCCTCCTTTGTCAAAAAGAAGGTACCCATAGGTGCATGGGTTTATTTCTAGGCTTTCTATCTTGTTGCATTTTTGGTTTATATTTCTGTTTTTATGTCTGTACCATACTGTCTTGATGACTGTAGTTTTGTAGTATAATCTGAAGTCAGGAAGGTTGATTCCTCCAGCTCCATTCTTCTTTCTCAAGACTGCTTTGGCTATTGAGGGTCTTTTGTGTTTCCATATGAATTGTGAAGTTTTTTGTTCTGGTTTTGTGAAAAATGCCATTGGTAACTTGATAGGGATCAGACTGAATCTGTAGATTGCATTTGGTAGTATAGTCATTTTCATAATTTTGATTCTTCCTACGTATAAACATGGAATATCTCATCTTTGATTTCTTTCATCAGTGTCTTATAATTCTCTGTGTACAGTTCTTTTGTCTCCTTAGGTAAGGTTAATCCTAGATATTTTATTCTTTTCATTGCAATGTTGAATGGGATTGAGTCCTTAATTTCTATTTCTGATTTTTCATTGTTGGTATATAGGAATGTAAGTGATTTCTGCCCATTGATTTTGTATCCTGAGACTTTGCTAAATTCACTGATTAGCTCTAGTAATTTTCTGATACTATTTTTAAGGTTTTCTATGTACAGGATTTAGTCATTTGTAAACAGTGAGAATTTTTCTTCTTCTTTTCTGATCTGGATTCCTTTTATTTATTTTTCTTCTCTGATTGCTGTAGCTAGGACTTCCAAAACTATGTTGAATAATAGTGATAAAAATGGGCACCTTTGTCTTATTCCTGATCTTAAGGGGAATGTTTTCTTTTTTTCACCATTGAGAATAATGTTTGCTATAAACTTATCATATATGCCTTTACTATGTTGAGGTAGATTCCTCTATGCCCATTTTTGAAGAGTTTTAATCATAAATGGATGCTGAATTTTGTCAAAGGTTTTTCCTGCATCTATAGAGATTATCATGTGGTTTTTATCTTTCAATTTATTAATATGGTGTATCACATTGATTTGCATCTATTGAAGAATCCTTCCATTCCTGGAATACACCCAACTTAATCATTATGTATTAGCTTTTTGATGTGTTGTTGAATTCTGTTTGCTAAAATTTGTTGAGGATTTTTGCATCTATATTCATCAATGATATTGGCCTGTTGTTTTCTTTTTTTGTGTTGTCTTTGCTGGTTTTGGTATCAGGGTGATGGTGGCCTTGTAGAATGAGTTTGGAAGTGCTCCTTCCTCCAATACTTTTTGAAAGAGTTTTAGAAGGATAGGCATGGAATATATTTTTCCCCCTCTCACTTTCAGCCTATTTGTGTCTTTAAGTCTGAAGTGGGTTTCTTGTAGACAGCATATATATGGGTCTTGTTTTTTGTATGCATTCAGCCAGTCTGTGTCTTTTGGTTGGAGCATTTAATCCATTTACATTTAAAGTAATTATTGATATATATGTTCCTTTTGCCATTTTCTTAATAGTTTGGGGTTGACTTTGTAGATCTTTTCCCCTCTCTTGTATTTCTTGACTATATAAGTCCGTTTAACATTTGTTGTAAAGCTGATTTGGTGGTAGTGAGCTCTCTTATCTTTTGCTTGTCTGAAAAGCTTTGTATTTCTCCATAAATTTTGAATGAGATCCTTGCTGGGTACAATAATCTTGGTTGTAGATGTTTCAGTACTGTAAATATAGTGCCATATACTTCTGGCCTGCAGAGTTTCTACTGAAACTGTTAAGTATATGGGGTTTCCCTTGTATGTTACTTGTTGCTTCTCCCTTGATGCTTTTAATATTCTTTCTTTGTATTTAGTCTTTGTTAGTTTGATTAGTATGTGTCTTGGCGTGTTTCCCTGTGGTTTTATCCTGTATGGGACTCTTTGTGCCTCTTGGACTTGATTGACTGTTTCCTTTCCCATGTTGGGGAAATTTTCAACTATAATCTCTTCAAAAAATTTCTCATACCCTTTCTTTTTCTCTTCTTCTTCTGAGACTCCTATAATTTGAAAGTTAGAGCATTTGATATTGTCCCAGACAATATCAAAGACTGCCTCATCTCTTTTCCTTCTTTTTATTTTAATCTGCTCTTCTGAAGTTATTTCCACCATTTTATCTTCCAGCTTACTGATTTGTTCTTCTGCCTTAGATATTGTGCTGTTGATTCCTTCTATAGTATTAATTTCAGTAATTGTGCTGTTTGTCTCTGTATGTTTATTCTTTAATTCTTCTAGGTTTTTGTTAATTGATTCTTTCATTTTCTCCATTTTGTTTTCAAGGTTTTTGATCATCTTCACTATCATTATTCTGAATCTTTTTCAGGTAGTTTCCCTATTTCCTCTTCATTTATTTGGACTTCTGTGTTTCTTGTTTGTCCCTTCATTTGTGTAGTATTTCTCTGCCTTTCATTATTATTATTATTTTCCAATTTATTGTGTTAGAGGTCTCCTTTTCCCAGGCTTCACAAAAAGTTGAATTCTTTCCTTGAAATAGGTTCAATTCTTTCTTCCTTTTTGTTTCTTCCCTCCTAAGGTTGGTCCAGTGGTTTGTGTAAGCTTCGTATAGGATGAAATTTGTGCTGAGTTTTTGTTTGTTTGTCTTTCCTCTGATGGGCAAGGCTGAGTGAGGTGGTAATCCTGTCTGCTGATGATTGGGTTTGTATTTTTGTTTTGTTTGTTGTTTAGATGAGGTGTCCTGTACAAGGTTCTATTGGTGGTTGGGTTGTGCTGGGTCTTGTATTAAAGTGGTTTCACTTGTGTGAGTTCTCACTATTTGATACTCCCTAGGGTTAGGAGAAGGCAATAGCACCCCACTCCAGTACTCTTGCCTGGAAAATCCCAGGGACAGGGGATCCTGGTAGGCTGCAGTCCATGGGGTCGCTAAGAGTCAGACACGACTGAACGACTTCACTTTTACTTTTCACTTTCATGCATTGGAGAAGGAAATGGCAACCCACTCCAGTGTTCTTGCCTGGAGAATCCCAGGGACAGGGGAGCCTGGTGGGCTGCTGTCTCTGGGGTCGCACAGAGTCAGACACAACTGAAGTGACCTAGCAGCAGCAGCAGGGTTAGTTATCTGTAGTCTGGGGTCTTGGAGTCAGTGCTCCCACTCTAAAGGCTCAGAGTTTGATCTCTGGTCAGGAATGAAGATTTCACAAGTGGTTTGTTATGGCATTAAGAGAGATTAAAGCAAATATCCAAAAATGAGAAACAAAAGGTGAACCCAGACAAACGGCAGTTACAAAATCAAGCAAATAATAATTAAAATAATGGAATATACACATATACATATACACCTATCAGCAAAGTCAAAACAGTCCAACAAAAATAAGTAGATTGACCTGATGAACAAAGAAAATAAAAAATTATATTTACTGGTTAAGAACAAAACTAAGTAAAACACAAATTGGAAAACAGAACTAAAGCAGGGTGCCAAGCAGGGAATAAAGCAATGGAAATGAAACTAATAAATATGTTGAGAGGAAAGGAAAGAAAGAAAAGAAAGGAAGAATAGACATGTGAAGTTAAACAGAGATAGATGAAGATTTATATACATTAAAAATTAACTGCAAGAGGAAAAAAACAGTAGGAAAGGCAAATAAAAGAATAAATATAGGAAAAATGTAGTAGGTTTAAAAAGATTAAAAATTAAAATCATCAAAAAGGGAAGAAAGAAAGAAGAAAGAAAAAAGGAAAAAAATAGGAAAGCTCCACAGAACTGCAAAAGCCCAAGGTAGAGGTAGAGGCTTATAACAACAATATAAAGTGTGACTGAATATACATGTATACATAAACACCCATAATCAAAATCAAAACAGCCCAACAAAAATAAAGTACAATAGATTGACCCGGCAAACAGGGAAAACCAAAAATTACATCTACCAGAACAAAGCTGACAAAAACACAAACTGGAAAAAAAAAACTAAAGCAAGGTGCCAATTGGGGGATAAAGCAATGAAAATAAAACTAACAAATATATTGAGAGGNTTTTGAAAAGACTCTCTCCCCCACTTATGTTATTGCCTCTTATGTTAGAGATTAGTCCAGCAATTCCACACCCAGGTATTTATTAGAAAAAAATGAAAACATTAATTTGAAAAGGTATCTATCCATCCCAATGCTCAGAGAAGAATTACTAACAATAGCTAAGGTATGGAAGGAACCTAAGTGTCCATCAACATATGAATGGATAAAGAAGATGTGGTATTGTGGTATATATAATGGAATATTACTAAGCCATAAAAAGAATGAAACTTTGCTATTTGCAACAACTTGGATGGACCTGGAGGGTAATATGCTTAGAGAAATGAGTCAGACAGAGAAAGACAGATATGTTTTCACTTATATGTGGACTCTAAAAAAACATAGCAACTGAATAAGTATAACAAAACAGAAACTCACAGATACAGAGAATAGACTGCTGGTTGCCAGAGGGGAAAAGGGTAGAAAGAAAGTGAAAGTGAAGTCACCTAGCCATGTCTGACTCTTTGGGACCCCATGGACAGTAGCCTACCAGGCTTCTCAGTCCATTGGATTTTCCAGGCAAGAGTACTGGAGTGCGTTGCCATTTCCTTCTCCAGGGGATCTTCCTAACCCAGGGATTGAACCCAGGTCTCCCACATTTTAGGCAGATGCTTTACCCTCTGAGCCACTGGGGAAGATCAAAAAGGGTAGGGGTGGGCGCAAAAAGGGTGAAGGGGATTAGGAGAAACAAACTGCTGGGTATAAAATAGATAAGTTACAAAGATGTAATGTCTTTTTCCCCTCAACTTCCTCATGTTCTCCATATTTGTGAACTAAACAAATGATTACTTTTGTCATTTTAAATGGCTCTTCATAGGAAATGCCTTTTTTCCTCTTCCCTGAATATGACTATCTTCTGTGATAATGAAATGATTGACATGTTTAAAATAAACATCATTCAGTTGCTGTTCTGACCAATTTCCAAAAATTAGCAAACTTCCCTTTGAAATTAATTGTGTAATGTCTTCAGTTTTCTATTGCTAGTTTAATCATGGCTCAAAAAGATGATGACACTTTGAAGTTGTTGGACTGGTTATCCAAACACTTCTACATATAAATGAAATATCTATAACTTAACCAAAATTATTCCAAATAAAAGAATTAAGATAACATTTGATTACAATATTTAATTAGAATAACTTTCAAATATGAATTTTAAATTCTTATTCTATATTTCAATTTCTTCCATAATTTATAGTTTAGGAACAATGTATAATTAAAAAAAATTTTTTTTGCTAAAAGCGACATTTTGAGAGTGTTAGTTGCTCAGTCGTGTCTGACTCTGTGACTCCATGGACTGTAGCTGACCAGACTCCTCTGTCCATGGAATTCTTCAGGCAAGAATACTGGAGTGGTTTGTCATTCCCTGCTCCAGGGGATCTTCCCAACCCAGGGATCAACTCTGGGTCTCCTACATTGCAGGCAGATTTTTTTTATGTCTGAGCTACCAGGAAAGTTTCACACTTTAAGAAATAATATGTAAGTTATTTAATAAAATATCTATTTTAATTCAATGAAATATTAGTGGTTTGAGATATTTCAGAGTGAAATAAGATTGCAGACATCACTCTATGAAATTAGGAGTTTAATTTGCTACAATTTTAAATCTTATTAATACTTTGACTCTTTCTTGGTATGGAATTCACATTTTTGGATGATGTTTCTAATTGGCATGAGGTTTATCTTTAAAAATGAATTTAAGTTAAAGCAACATCTTGTAGAATAAAATAAACCTTCTGTGACTTAATTTAGACAAATTATTTTTCTATTTCACTATTCTCACAGTTTGCATTTTACTTGAATACCTTACCTACACTCTGCAACTGTTAATAACCATTACTCATCCCTCCTTTTTCATTCTCTGGTGACCAGTATAGTTATAGTTGGGCTTCCCTGGTGGCTCAGATGGTAGAGAATCTGCCTGCAATGAAAGAGACCTGGGTTTGATCTCTGGATCAGGAAGATCCCCTGGAGAAGGGAATGGCTAGCCACTCCAGTATTCTTGCCTGGAGAATTCCATGGACAGCAGAGCCTGGTTGGGCTACATAGTTCATGGGGTTGCAAAGAGTTGGACACGACTGAGCAACTAGCACTTTGACTTTTTCATAATTATAGTTAATACCATTTTCATGGAGTGAATATCAGCAAACCCAATGACATATTCCTCAACCACTACTTACTGAGAGGAAACATGAGAGAACTTCTAGAAGCAAGGAAAGACATAGTACACCTCAATTATGACCATAAACTTATTCTTTCCATTGATTTGGCCTATCTTTAGACCTGACCGTATTGCCTTTCAAATTAATATCATAGATGAAAGATACAGGGAATATTCAACCTCCCCTACCACGGCATTATTTTCTTTCTTTTTAAAAGTACAATCTAGTGTTCACTCCTTAGATGCTCAGAAATTCTACCAGGTTATCTTATACTATTAGGACATTCAACCTGAAGATCTGGGTGTAGAATATATGATTTCACTGTTTGATTCCTATAGAAGGAGTTGAGTTTAGTGCTCTGACATATGTAGTTATTCAGAAATATAATCAGATATCATATTTGAATCTTTAACAGACATAATTGAACCTCTCTGGTACCTATATAACTAGGATATGTGCTTGAGTAGGGTGATCTGATAAAATGTGGGACATTCAATTAAATTTGAATTTCAGATAAACAAAAATTTGTTTTTGTGTGTAAGTGTGCCCTAAATATTGCGTTGGAGATATCTATTTATGCTAAAAATGATTGATCTGAAATTCAAATTTAATGGGGAATTCTGTATTTTTATTTGCTTTTCTGACAACCTTGTCAGCTTAGAACAACATGAAGCTTAAGAGTCAGAATATGTACATAAAAGTATAAGTAGAAACAGAAGGAAATACCTTGTGGTGGTTTAAACACATATATCTACAAATTCTTAGGCACTCCTTCATTGAGAGATGGAGAATATGTCTCTTTCTTTGTATTTGGTTTGAATTTAGGGATTTCCTAGGAACCAAGAGAATGCAAAGGAGACGCCATTCCATGGCTACCAAGCCTGGGTCATAAAAGGCAATGTGTGCAGACACTCACTATTAAAGCACTGAGCTACGAGATAAGAAGACTAATTACCCTGGGGCCTCCATGCTGTCTGGAAGCCTAGGCCACATGGACAGGCTCAAGTGGCTTCTTTAGTTGACAACCCCAGCTTAAGTCCCAGTGAGGTCACAGCTTAGAGCCAACATCAATCACTAGGCCTTTGAGTAAAGTCATCTCCAGATGGTTCCAGACCCTAGCTGCTGAGTAATTCCCAGCTGTAATCCAGATATTGTGGAACAGAGATAAACTATTCCTGTTGTGTCCCATCTGAATTCTTGACCTACATCATCTGAGAGCATAATAAAGAGGTTGTTTTAAGCCACTAAATTTTGGGTTAATCTGTTATGCAGTAATATGGATTGTGATACAAATGTTAAGCACAAAGTGAATGGTCAACATAACCTATGATTCAGTTTAACAGAGGAAGAAATCACTAAAACCTTGGGTGGGGATGAGGGTCCCCTGCTTGGCTTCCCACACTTGAAAGGAAGTGCAAGATATGGACAGTGAGAAAGGGAAAATGTGAAAGCAGGTTTAATGGCAAAGATCTTTGTTCTTTTTCCTTTAAAATTCTCCTAGAGTAATTGGAATTTAAAATAAATCAGCTTCCAAAGCAGTGGGAAAAAATATTAAAGGTTGAATGGAGAAGGAATAAATTAAACTCCCATCTTCATCTGGGGACTGTGCTTCTGAGTGTTTAAAGATGAAGCTATTGTGATTGTGTATAGGACTTAATAATCTTTAGACGGACTGATAACTGAGAAAGAGATTGCTGTAATTTTGATTTGGTGACCCACTAGTCTGACTCAGTCACTTAAATGTCACATTTCTTTAAAATTCTGAAACAAGGGTTCAGAAGTGTTCTTAAGTGTTCTTTTAAAGAAACAGAAGAGTTTCATGGGAGAGCAAAGCAATCCGCTGGAAAGAAACT
The DNA here is from genome assembly GCA_006410935.1 of Redunca redunca. Classification (NCBI taxonomy): domain Eukaryota; kingdom Metazoa; phylum Chordata; class Mammalia; order Artiodactyla; family Bovidae; genus Redunca; species Redunca redunca. The sequence continues at coordinate 358,695 of SJYQ01000774.1, read as the reverse complement.
TTTCTTCATGATTTAATGCCTTTGAGGAAGTTTCCAAACTGCAGGATGATGAACATAAAGGCAAAAATGATTATTTTGCCTTTATTTGCAGAAAGATTTTTTGGAGAGATATCATGTGAAGATAGTGTGGCAAAAGATACTGAAGGTTGAGTCTTTTTCTTTGAAAACTTTATAATGTCAGGAGGTGTTTATAATGTGAAGAATGTTTGTACATGTCTCAAAGCTAAAACCTAGAGGTTGCTGTATACAAAGATAGTAGTATACTTTGTGTTTTAGGAGTGGACTTTGAGCAAAATGTTGAGGTAGGTGTTGCTGAAACAGCTTCCTTCCTCTTACTGAATTCTCACTCTACATACTCCTGTTCCCTCACACCACTCTGGACCTTCCCAGAACCCCTCAGTTCTCATGCTGTCTGGGCCTATCAATCCCTCCCTTTCTCTACTACACTTTACCAGCACTCATTTCTCTGAGTTTCCTCCAAGCTATGCTTTTAGGCTATTGATGGTTCCTTTACGTGTGCCCATCCAAATAGATGTGTCTTTCCTTGGTGAGATGTGGCAATGGCATGGACTGGGCTTTCCAGGATAGGTAGTATACAAGTAATCCCATTATCTCCTTATACTGAAATTCCTCAGAAATCCCAACATTTTGGTATTAAACTGTATATCTCAGAACTTCACTCAGATTGAAGAGGGACCCCAAATCCTTTTAGATCATGTGCTTAGATTCCTTGTGTTAAAAATTCTTGTCCTCCATATATCATTACTCTATCTTTTTAAAAATCAGTTTTCGGGTTACTCTACAGCTTTCACTGGAGACATTGGCTCTTCTTGTTTACTCTTCTTGTCCTTGCCCAAGTTATGGTATTTTCTCATCTACCCACCCACCCATCCATCCATCCATCCAGTTTTCTATTCATGTGGACAGCTCATATTATACCATAGCTTCATAGTTACTTGTAGTTCTTAACTTTGATACCTTTATTTCTTTTTCATTTTAGTTATCTGGCACATAGTGAACATTATGTTAAAGAAATATAAATACTTAAAATACAAGCATCTGCAGATTTTTGTAACAGATGGAATTATCAGGTACTGATAGCAAAAATTTCACTCACCCTCACTCTAAGGATGTGGTACTTTTATTGTTGTTCTTTAGTTGCCAAATCATGTCCAACTCTTTGCAACTCCATGCACTGTAGCCCGCTAGGCTCCTCTGTCCATGGGGATATTCCAGATAAGAAAAATGGAGTGGGTTGCCATTTCCTTTTCCAGGAAATCTTCCTGACCCAGAAATTGAACCAGCATCTCCTCTAAGGCCTGCAAATTTTCACCCAATTAAGACTTTCATCTCCCTGAATGTGAGCGTGGTGGTGATGTTGTATATGTGCCTCAACAGAGTGTCAGGTTCAGTCTCTGTACATTGCCTCTCCTGGTTTTCCTGTGTCACTCCATGAGCTTCTCAATCTCCTTTGCCTGAGGGGATGCTTGTCAGTGCTCTACCTGCAGGTTCAGTTCAGTTCAGTTACTCAGTTGTGTCTGACTCTTTGCAACCCCATGGACTACAACACACAAGGCCTCCCTGTCCATCACCAACCCCCGGAGTTTACTTAAACTCATGTCCATTGAGTTGGTGATGCCATCCAGCCATCTCATCCTCTGTCATCCCCTTCTCCTCCCATCCTCAATCCTTCCCAGCATGAGGGTCTTTTCAACTGAATCAGTTCTTTGCATCAGGTGGCCAAAGTATTGGAGTTTCAGCTTCAGCATCAGTCCTCCCAATGAATATTCAGGACTGATCTCCTTTAGGAGGACTGCTTGGATCTCCTTGCAGTCCAAGCGACTCTTAAGAGTCTTCTCCAACACCACAGTTCAAAAGCATCAATTCTTCAACGCTCAGCTTTTTTTAGAGTCCAATTCTCACATCCATACATGACTACTGGAAAAACCATAGCTTTGACTAGATGGACCTTTGTTGGTAATGTCTCTGCTTTTTAATATGTTGTCTAGGTTGGTCATAGATTTTCCTCTAAGGAGTAAGTGTCTTTTAATTTCATGGCTGTAGTCACCATCTGCAGTGATTTTGGAGCCCCCCCAAATAAAGTCTATCACTGTTTCCCCATCTATTTGCCATGAAGTGATGGGACCAGATGCCATGATCTTAGTTTTCTGAATGTTGAGTTTTAAGCCAAATTTAAAGGTACCTACAAGCTATCTTCTGTGAAAACACCCATGCTCATGCCACATGTTCATTATTTTTGAATTTCTAAGGTTTCTAGATCTTAAGGTAGGAAAGAATGCAACCTATTCAGGTACGCTTTTGTCTTGGTGACTCAGCAACTTCACCAGGCCTGTCTTATCTCAGGTATTCCTTCATGAAACAAATGGTTTTTATAGCTTTTGATTTCATTTTCTTGTGTTGTAGGCTTTTAGCAGTGGTTTTCAACCTCGAATGTGCATTAGAATCACCGAGTTAAACCATTCATTTAAAAATGCTGATGCCCCCTCCCCCAGAGATTCTGATTTAATACATCTGGATGGGACCAACATTAGGTGATTCTACTGTGCCGTGAGGGGTGAGAATCTTTGGTTTATAGGCACTGACAGGAGGCTGACATAGTGCTCCTCCCAATCTTTCTTCCAGGCACCTTCAAAATAGTGTTTCTCCTCGTTTGGATCAGAACAGTCTTCAAACTTCAGCAAATCTTATCAGTGTACCTACTCGATGGTGAGAGATGTCTGAATTTTAGTTTGGTGCTTAAAGTAAGAGTCCATATTAGTTTTTATAGGAAAAAATTCCAAACACAGACTTCCTGTGGGAGAAAAAGCCTTACTGATACTGAAGGCTTCCCCATTCTAAGCTATCAAAAAAATTTTTGGTCCAGTTTTGAAAAAGATTGACAAAAAAAGCATGTACAACCTCATTTTCATCTTTAACCTATCTGATTTTTCCATTAAATGTATAGGAACACAGTTAATGTCACATATAATATTAATTTTGATAGGTTTCTCAGTTTCCCAAGGGTCATAATTTAGACTGAGCACAGGCAAATCATTTGAAAAGTCAATCAATTGTGTAATTTTCTCTGAATAATCTTCAAGGTGGGTTTAGAGATGATAATAAAGTTGGGACCTAGAAATGTTGGGACTTAGAAATGTCTCCCTATAATCATACCTTTGTAAAATTTTTATAAAAAGGCTTTTTTATGTTAAGAAGAATTTCCTTCCCCAAACTGCAAAACCTTCAGGCCTCCCTCAGCTTGATTATGTGGAAACCCTGAGAGTTGTGTCAAGGTGAAATAGTTCTTATTTTAATGTCTTTATCTTTCATTTTCTTTTCGACTAGAAAGAGTAGCAAGAAAGACTTAACATAGGCTTAATTTAAGCCAATATGTGCCACTAACCATCTGCAGTTGTTAAATGAAGTACCACTCTACCTTTTGGTAAAAAAAGCCATGCCTCAAGCCCCCAAGTATCCCCCTGTACCACCATTCAATCTTATTGGTTGTTCCCATGAAGCTGACTGATGCCTCCTGTGATCCAACCCCTAACAAGGCAACATCCAGCATTCCAGGGAGCTCTTCAGAACTCTGATTCAGTGCTATGGCCACCAGCATCCAATCTGGATTGGTCAATACCTGTGCTAAATGAATTATTAAATATGTCAATTATTATCCTTGCTTAAAAACAACTTCAATATTCTGCAGTTATGTATCATAGATAGAAGACTAAATGTTTAATAAAATATTTTTATACAATAAGTGACACTATAAGAAAACCAATCTCTTTTAGAAATTATTTTTGGAGATCTGTTTTGGGCCCCTTCAATATCTGGTTTATTATGACTAAGAAAATTCATGTCATATAGAAACCAGATCTCAGTCAAAAAGGATTTGAGGAATACCTTAATAGACCTTTAATTTACAACCAGGATATTTCTTAAAATATATTGAAAGAAGGAAGCCAACTGCTAACACAAAGGAATTCACAACTCAATAGACATTGTGTAGGAGTTGCTGTGAGGGCTAGAAAGGAGACAGCACAGATGTTCAACAATTGCTTAAATCTTTACCAAGAAATACATTTGGGAAGGTGCTGTCCTTAAACTCTATTTAGAGCTGATCCACATTTTAGGTTTAGAGAGCTATGAGCTCAGGGCATTCTATGTGTAATTTGGCAAGCTAAGAGTTAATACATCATTTGGACCAGATTTGATGCACATGAATGTTGAAAGTAAATGAAAAATTAAGACTAAGTTGTTTAAAACATATAAGCTCACTTTAGAACATAAATCATAGCATAACCTTTGAAAAGAATAACCTCACATTATTATTTTCACAGATATTTTAATTGTAAACTGAAAAGAATCTTTGGTTATACTATTGGTGTTTTGTTGTTTAGTCACTAAGTTGTGTCTGACTCTTTGCAACCCCATGACTGCAGATCGCCAGGCTCCTCTATCCATGGGATTTCCCAGGCAAGAATACTGGAGTGGGTTGCCATTTCCTTCTTCATGGTTGCTCTGTATTTATAGATTTAAAAACCCTGTTTGTTGTTGTTCAGTCACTCAGTCATGTCTGACCCTGTGATTCCATGGACTGCAGGACTTCAGGCTTCCTTGTCCTTCACTGTCTCCTGGAGTTTGCTCAGATTCATGTCCATTGAACCGGTGATGCCATCCAGCCATCTCATTCTCTGTCATCCCCTTCTCCTCCTGCCTTCAGTCTTTCCCAGCATCAGGGTATTTTCCAATGAATTGGCTCTTCTCATCAAGTGGCCAAATAATTGGAGCTTCAGATTCAGCATCAATTCTTTGGTGCTCAGCCTTCTTTATGGTCCAACTCTCACATCTGTACATGACTACTGGAAAATCATAAATTTGACTATATGGATCTTTATTGGCAAAGTGATGTCTCTGCTTTTTAATATGCTATCTAAATTTCTCAAACCTTTCCTTCCAAGGAGCAAGCATCTTTTTATTTCATGGCTTCAGTTGCCAAAAAACTCTTTGGTAATATAATTATTAATAAACAGATAAAAATAAGCAACAAAAGGGACAGGTAAAAGATACTTTTGGATAAAAAATCATGACAAATACTTTTTTGAGGCAGGTTCATTTGAAGTTTCACAAATGGCCCCACATCACTCAAAGGCATACTCAAATTTACAGATGCCAATAGATTTTCTGAGTAAAAATCTGCCTATTCACTCAAGATTGAAAAAATACCCTTTATTGAGTATGTAACATATTCTAGGTATTGCATTAAACTGTACATACAAAAGGATTAAGATGACACAGTCCCTGTCCTAAAGGGCACATTCTCAGTGGTGGAGACAAACAGGTAAGTAGAAAGTTCCATTCAATATAACATGAAAATGGTTTGTAGAAATGAACTAGTGATCTATATAATCATATATCTTTTTAGTATAGTATAGGATGCTGCTTGGCAGAAACTCCAGAGGAGTTTTCAAACCCAACACGGATTCTCTCCCACGAGTATGACTCATCAGGAGAGAGATTATTCTGTCTTTGTTAAATGGAACCACATTATGCTTGGAGTCCAGATTCCCTGAGTACTTAACTGGTCCAACAGTGCAGCAGTGGGGATTCCATTTGATCTCTGCCAATCTCTCCCATTTTTCTCATCCATCTGTACTGCTCTTCTGCCCATATTTCTGAGACAAATACTATCTGTTCTCTGCTTCTTTCATAATGAAAGAAAACTTAGCCATGATTGGATTCAAGTGCACACTTGCTCAGTTTAATCCCCAGTTTGAATCCCAAATTTCACCAGCAGGTGGTAGGGAAGTCAAACACAGTAAACCTGTTTATAATTGTTTTGGGCTGAGACCACAGTGCAGTAATGGTTTTGACACTTCTGGGTAAATAACATCTTCTATGTTTATAATAACACTTGTAGATATTGTTCTTGATTACTTTATTTGGCTCCTAAAATTCATGTTTTTGAATTACATTGTTAGTCTCTTAGAATTTCAAGCATTAGCATTATTATTATTGTTAAAGAATGCTATGTGAGTGTATTTTTGTTTGGCTATTTAAAGCTCACTTAAAGTGAGTCCCTGGTGGCTCAGCTGGTAAAGAATCTGCCTGCAATTCAGGAGACCTGGGTTTGATCCCTGAGTCAGGAAGATCCCTTGGAGAAGGGAATGGCAACTCACTTCAGTATTCTTGCCTGGGAAATTCCATGGACAGAAGAGCCTGGCAGCTACTGTCCATAAGATCACAAAGAGTTGGACACAACTGAGTGACTAACACACACACACACACACACACACACACCCACACACATGCAAATCAGCCATAGTCTTTATATTCAAGAAGAATACCATTTTAAAATCTGAAAACAGAATTCATATGTGTAAGTACAATATCTAATAAAGTTCTCTTTTTAGAATAAAAAAAATCTGAGAGTCTATAAGGTTGCATTTTATGTGTACTTTGTACCAGATAGCTCCATGAATGTATTCTGAAAAGAAATTATTTTTAAAGGGCACAAAATCTAGGGTCTGTCTACTTTTAAAATTGACCAGTTATGGTTTCTTTTCAAGACAGGATCCCACTCCAGTGAGAAATTGTTTGGAAAGAATAAAAAATTGGTCAGTAGAGGGACAAGTAGAGGACCAAACAAAATTGTTTAGGTAAAACTGGGGAAGGAGACAAGACATGGGAAATCTCAGCAAGTTGTCTTATTTCTTACCTTTTTAAAAACCACTCCCTAGAACAGGGAGCTCTGAAGTTAAAAAAAATCTGATTTTAAGGTCCTAAAAATTAATGAAAACCAATTTTACATAAAAACCCCAGAAACAATTGATGTCAAACCTCAAAAAATTGTTATAAGAATAAAAGAGAATAAAAATGAGAATAACAATTTTATAGATAACAGAACTCTGTTAAAAAGATATGTTCCTAAAGCAGGTAAAAGTGATAAAATCTACTATACTACTTCAAAATGAGTTGACAATAAGAAAATGATGCAAATTATAAAAATGATATAGCTAGAATTAGAAACTCTAAGAAAGTAAGTTATAGAATGTGAAAATTAGAAAAGATAAAGAAATACAAGAGTGAATAAGTACAACAAATAATGCTTTAAGAGAAATATGAAACAAAAAAGAGAAAAAAAATTTAAATCAAAAGAATTGTAAGGATTTGAGAATAAATTATAGATACTGAAAACTAACAGAGAATCTAATATAAGGATAATGGAAGTCATTTAAGAAGAAAAACTAAAGCAATGAAATAAAAATCATAATATGAAATTTAAGAAAAATCTCCTGAATTTATAGAATATGTATCTGAAACTATATTTTCTTTTTTTTTTGAGCTTTTATATTCAAGTTTATTCTTCATTTAACTTTGAAACACTACTATAGTTGAATATTAAAACAAAAGCAAGTAGTGAGCATATTATGATTATAGTCCTTCACGCAATCACTACTGCAAATAAAACACCAGCAGTGAGTGTTATTCACAGGCCCTACTAAGAGGTCTGATACTGAACACCACCCCGAGGATGATGTTCATCATCCTCATATGCTTCTCCATTGTAATGGTGCCGTCTTTCCTGATTTGGATCAAAGTCCACCAATTCTACCTGGTCCATTTCATCAGTCTCTTCTACTTCCTACCTCTCAGGCAGAAGTTTTTCCAGCAAAGAGAGTTTATCAGGAGAGAGAAAGCCATTCTCAGGAAAGTTTACCTTAAATTCAATGATTAGGCGACCCTTTTCATATGGCCTACGATAAATTGGCATGCCTTCATTTAGCACACACTTGATATCTCCATGCTTGACAATCTGACCTGGATGAGAAGTGATGTCTATGGTTCGGTTGTCAAGAGTAGATGTTGGCTTCTGGAAGCCACACAATGCCTCAACCAGCTGTATGCCCATACACATGAAAAGGTCTTCTCCTTGATGAGTAAAAACAGCATGGTCTTTCTGATCTAAGACAATGATAATATCTCCTGGCTCCAGTCCTGGTTCTTGGTCTCCTTCACCATGGAATGTTATCTTCTGGCCATCTTTCATGCCTTTGTCAATATGAACTTCTAGAATTTCTTTTCTCGAACTGCCTTCCTTCCGTTGCAGCTTTTACATCTATCTTTAGGACTGATCCGCTCCCCATGGCCCTGGCACTCCATGCAGACAGGCTGAATTTGCTGAACCATTCCAGGTCCTATCTGATGAATTCGTGTTTGCATTCCAGTACCTCAGCAATTGGGACAGCATTCTACTGCTCCTTTCTTACCACCTTGGCCTTCATATTTGTCACAAATCACATTCTTTTGCAGAGCTAGTTTTCTTGTTGCACCATTATATAAATCTTCTAAAGTTACTGTAAGTTGATGCACAACGTTTTTACCTCTCCTCTCTCTCTGCATCCTGCCTCCTCCTCCGAAAAACATATCAAAGATGTCCATGGGGGAGCCAAAACCACCACCTGCTCCACCTTCTTTAATTGCCTGTTCTCCTCCTTTGTCATATAATTCCCTTTTCTTTGCATCAGAGAGCACTTCGTAAGGTTGAGAAATCTGTTTAAACTTCTCGCCTTCATTTGGATTCTTATCAGGGTGGTACTTCAAGGCCAGTTTCCTGTAAGCCTTTTTCAATTCTTCTTGGGTGGCATTGGCTTTGACCCCTAAAACATCATAGTAAGTGGTTTCTTTCACCACTTTCTACAGCTGGTGGGCGGGCGATGCCGGTATGGGGGAGCGGGAAGGAGCCCGTTGCTGTGCGCAGCTCGGGCAGCCGCCGCTCCTCCGCCTTTCACCGAGCGTTCTGGAAAGTTCTTGAAACTATATTTGCGAAACAGCGTATAGTGAACCTGAGGATACTGATCCAAGTGACCACCACCGAGACATATAGTAATGAAATTATTGAAGGAAGAACGCCTATATTTTCTAATTGAACATTACATGGAAACTAACAGTTGCATACCTCTTGTTTGAATGATCAAACTTGTATGTGATTAAATAGAAGTATGTAAAAGTCTAAATGTGACAAATTTTTTAGGTATCTTGAAAGCAATTACTTCAGATATTTTGTCTGTTTACTGGATGTTTGAGGCAGGAGGATAAGTTCTGTACCTGGATCGCCTTCTTGACTGGAAATGCAAGTGCTGTTTGGCTGCTTTTTAGTTATGTCTGTCTTTATCTGTGCTTCCCCAAGACTCAAATCCACAAAATCTTAGCGAGTTTCTTCAAAGCACAGGAAAATATCTGTATTTCTACATAAAATAAATGATTCTTTGACATTGAATCATTAAGTTTTGGTGTTTTCCCCTGATGTTCCTTGTCAAATCACCAAATTGTCTGTTTACCTTGTGTGTTTATAACAATCTTCAATGAATATTATAATATTTTGTATTGTTGCTGTAGTACATTATCACAAAGTTAGAAGCTTAAAACAATTCAAATTTATTATCTAACAGTCTGTCGATCAAAAGTTTGGGCATGGAGTGGCTTGAATATTTCCTTTGCTTCCAGCCCCGCAAGGCTGGAATCAAAGCGTCAGCTGGTCTGTGACCCCTCCTGTAGGCTCTGGGGGAGAATCTGCTCCCAGGCTATTTGTGTTATAGGCAGAATTCAGTTCCATGCAGTTGTAGGACTGAGGTCCCTACTTTCTAGGTGTCAACCAAGAGGCGGGATGCCCTTGTCTTCAGAGCAGCTGAAAGCTGGAGTCTGTACTTGCAAAATGTGTTTCTTAGCACATCACTCCTGACTTTATCACCCAAAAGTGACATATTTAGACAATGGCAACATAGTACTATGGTTTTCCCATTGGTTGGAGAACAGTTTAGAGTGTTTCCTCATTTTCTGTTGGTAGGAGGATTCAAACGTGAAACCCAAAACATGCTAAGTCAAACAAACGCATTTCTTTTCCCAGATGCATTAATTCATTTCTCTTCTTTTAGAGGGAGTTGAGTAATGAGGGAATTGAGAGACACCAGGAAAATATAAGATGAGGGGTAACATCCCCTCTTCTCCCCATCACCAGTTTATAGAGATGTGTGCTTTTCTAATCATGGACAAGAGGTTCTTTCTCCCATGCAAGTCAACAAAAATGGTATTAGGAGTATATGGGAGGGATTACCCTATTCCACGTGTCATAGATACCACACCTCTAGCTTCCTTGCTACAATCTCCTCTGAGCAGATTCTTTGTAGTTCTTGCACAGATGTCCACTCTCACCAAATAATTGTTCCTTGGGAGAAATAATACCATAGTCTTTTCCCTGGGGGCATATAACTCTCCTCATATCCTAAGTTAGCATATATGAATGGTGTTTTGTGTAGATAAGTTTAGCCCGTTGGGTAGAATTTGTTGCAGTTTCTCCTGAGATTTCAATTGCATCTGTTACTGGGTGGGTTATTCACACACCTTCATGGATAAGGCCTCTGGGTCATTTAGATTTTTACACTTACAGTTCTTTGGTGGGTAGATTAGAAGGTCTCAGTACACTGTCCAGGGAAGGAGAACAGTATGTGTGGAAGAGATGTCTGTCTTGATAAATGTATCACTTGTACTTTATTCCCTCCCTGTTTTACTTCCTGATTCCCTCTTTCTTTTTCTCAGCATGTCAGTCATAAAATCTCTGCCACTCTGCCCAGGGGTATAATTTATCTAAAACATCTTCATGGGGCTGTGATTATTTAACTGGATTCACTTGATTTGGCCTGTCCTATTTTTGCTTGTGTTTTATACACAAGAAAGTAGATGCAGCATATCTAATCATGGATGGGGACTAGCCAGTTTTTATTAGCATTGTGGGGCCCTAAATGGGAAACCTTGAAAAAGAAAAAGGCTAGCATTGTGGACAGAAACTAAGATGGCGCCTGGCGGAAGAGATGGGGGCATAGTCTATGTTGTCTGTCAAAACTTCTGATTGGCTCTCTTGATTTCTGTGCACGTGGACAGTGCGTGATCACCATAGACTCCTGTTATAATGATGGCACATGATGATTTGACCTTTAACGTGATTGGTGCAACTATGGAAAGTCCCTTGCAAATCCCTCCCCGCTTGCCTTTATAAGCAGGGAGTTTGTAACAATAAAGCGGAACCGCACTAGACGGAACCCCTGTCGCGTTCCGTCTGATTGTCTCTCATTCGCCGAGGGGCTGGGTTGGCGGACAGCAGGCTCACCTTTCCTTGGGACCCCTCAGCTCTCTGCTGAGGGAAGTTCCACTGCCTCTCTCTCTTTCTGCGGAGTGCTCCCCGCAAGCATAATTATTATTTTACACAGGTCTGGCATAACTAAAATTAAAATCAGAATAATCTAAAACCATCTCTCAATTTTCATTTAGGTAGTGATGGGAAGATATGCATCAGTCCTCAGGTTAAAGAGAGCCTGTATGCGGATATTCTTCACTATTCAAATCTCATTGTCCAAATATTTATTTATTTATTTAAAATTTTTATTTTAACTTTAGTTTACTTTACAATACTGTATTGGTTTTGCTAAACATTGACATGAATTCACCACGAGTGTACATGCGTTCCCAAACATGAATCCCCTCCCCCTTCCCACCCCATAACATCTCTCTGGGTCCTCCCCATGCACCAGCTCCAAGCATCCTGCATCTTGCATCAGACATAGACTGGTGATTCGTTTCTTACATGATAGTATACATGTTTCAATTCCATTCTCCCATCTCATCCCACCCTCTCCCTCTCCCTCTCCCCCAGAGTCCAAAAGTTCACTCTATAGATCTGAGTCTCTTTTGTTGTCTCGCATACAGGGTCATCATCACCATCTTTCTAAATTCTATATATATGCATTAGTATACTGTATTGGTGTTTTTCTTTCTGGCTTACTTCACTCTGTATAATCGGCTCCATATTTGCAAAAATTTTTCCTCATAATTCCTTGAATTGAAAACCTGCTGTAATAAATGTGTTTGCGCACCAGCAAAATCATTTTAACTGGGCAGGACTCAGGGGGAGAAGATGTAAAATCTCTGCATCTCAGCTGTTCTCCTAATAGAAACACAGTATGTGTGCTTTTATTGTTCAGTGAGTTTGCATTATTGCTATTAAATTTATTACTTTTGCCCTGAGACTTCAGCCTTTAAGTTTCCCAGTGTCTGTCTCCATGAAGTACCTGCAGGTCCTGCCAACCTGGAGTCTAAATTAGACAAATGTTAATTTTATTTGAAACCAGAAGGATGGTTAGTTAGCATTTGAAATACCTTAATCAGGCATGCTCTCTCAACATGCAGTTAGTTAGCATTTGAAAGAATCTAATCAGGAGAGCGCTCTCCACAGGCACCTGCTACTAACACCTTCACTTTCTGCATCTAGATCAATACCAGCAGATGTCCTAATAACAGCATGTGGGAGGCTGAAATGATTTTTCATTGGTGAAATGACTGTTTAAGGTGTATGGGTTGGTTAGAACTACTGCAAAGACATACATAAAAAGAGACATACATTAAAAGAGCCGAGGTGACCCGTGATCCAAGCAGCCTAGATTTGGGGGGGGTGGTAGAGTCTTGACTAGGGGGTAATTTTCAGTTTGGTGATGTTTATAGTTTTGGTTGTCTCAATAGGAAGGAGGGGCTGCTACTGACATCTTGTGGGTAGATGCCAGAGATGTTACTTACAGTGCTATAAGGTACACAACCTCCGCTCCACCAACATCCCCCAACATTCAGTTCAGTTCAGTCACTCAGTCGTGTCCCACTCTTTGCGATCCCATAGATTGCAGGACACCAGTCTTCCTTGTCTACCACCAACTCCCGGAGCTTACTCAAACTCATATCCATCGAGTTGGTGATGCCATCCAACCATCTCATCTTCTGTTGTCCCCTTGTCCTCCTGCCTTCAATCTTTCCCGGCATCAAAGTCTTTTCCAATGAGCCAGTTCTTCTCATCAGGAGGCCAAAGTATTGGAGTTTCAGCTTCAGTCAGTCCTTCCAATGAATATTCAGGACTGGTTTCCTTTAGGAAGGACTGGTTGGATCTCCTTGCTGTCCAAGGGACTCTCAAGGGTCTTCTCCAATGTCACGGTTCAAAAGCATCAATTCTCCAGTGCTCAGCTTTCTTTATGGTCCAACTCTCACATCCATACATGACTACTGGAAAAACCATAGCTTTGACTATTCAGACCTTTGTTGGCAAAGTAATGTCTCTGCTTTTTAATGTGCTGTCTAGGTTGGTCATAGCTTTTCTTCCAAGGAGCACACATCTTTTAATTTCATATCTGCAGTGATTTTGGAGCCCCCCGCCAAAATAAAGTTTCTCATTCTTTCCATTGTTTCCCCATCTATTTACCATGAACTGATGGGACTGGATGCCATGATCTTAGTTTTCTGAATGTTGAGTTTTAAGCCAACTTTTTCACAACAAAAATTATCCAGCCCAAAATAATGGTAGTGTTAAGGTTGAGAAAGCCCTGCTAGGACTCTTCAGGATGGTGCTCTAGGTCTAGGGATTTATTTGTCTCTATGCATCATTATTAACTGAGGATTTTGTCTTCTGCTTTCAATTAGAAATTTAGCTGACATCGGCTGCCAGAATACTGCTAAAATTCCCTCAAGTAAATCTTTCGTGTAAGGTAATACTTGGAGTTCATAACAGTTCAGAGAACTGAGACACCACTATTTTTGTGCCAGCTTGCTAATGTATGTTTGGATGGAAAGAACAAATAGTCAATATCATGGTCAAGGTGTACACTTGAGAAAAGCTGGCTGATTATTAGGTGTTATTATCTTGCTAAGTGTGTAATCATAAATCCTGTGAGGTCACTCTGAGAGTGGATGTGCTAATCACTGATGTGATGAACTCCCAGCGGCCAGACTCATGAGGCTGATGAACAGAATACACATTAATATACCATTATTTAGGAGTGTTGGCATAATCAGGGATTCTTGACCTTCAGGCACATCTATTTGGAATTAGAATCAGGGCACTGAGATTCAGATACAAATTTCTTTAGTGTGATGTATCTATCTCCCTGAAAGGAAGAACATTTTTCATGAGAATGTAGTATTGTAAGTGTAACTGGCTAAGATGTTTCCTCCCTTGAATAAAGTTTGTCTGGGCATTCTTTGTTTTTACTCCTTGAATTTTCAATTTTAATGATTTCATGAGAGAACACTCCTGCTTTTCCATGTCCTCCACCAATTTATGATGGACACATCCTTTCTTTAATGATATCATTCATTCAGATTGAATTTTGTCCTTTCAGCCAGGAATCTGTGTACTCGTGAATTAGTTATTGATTTAAAATCTCAATGAAGACTGTCACATATACCATCAGTGAATTATAACATTGACTGTGTTTCCCTTTCTTCTTCCCTCCTTCCCACCCATGCTCTTTACTTTAGTCTTCTGTCTCTCTCTCTCTTCTTCCCTTTCTTACTCCCTTCCTCTTCCTTCCTTCCTTTCTTTCATATCCTTTTTTTTGCTCTCTTTCAGAATCATATCTACTCTTGTTAAATTAAAAAATTATAATAATATAATTGTGACAAAAGATCATAAAATTTACTCTTTTAAATTATTACTTTTATTGAGTGCCACTGAAAATTTAAATAATATTAGGAGTGAAGAATTAAACCTCAATCCTCCTCTGGTAGATTTATAATCTTAATTAGACATTCAAATATGACCACTTAGGCTGAAGTACCTTCTAAAATCTAGACAATAGATATGATAAAATTGTCACACAGGTGTTCATTTTTAAGAATCTTGCAATGATATTTAAATTTATTTCTGAAGAGAAAATTTGACAGAAGAGCTTCAGGAGAAGATTAAGTTTCTAGTACTTAAAAGGTCTTCTAAACATTCAGAATAAGAGAAAGAATTTATGGAAATTTAATACTTCAGGAATTTTTTTACCTAACAGAAAATTCAGCGGACAAGAATTGCTTTGAAGTGTGCTAAGGGTCAAAGATAAGGGGCCCTGGCCCACTTCTTGAGATGTAAATATGACTCTTAATAGAGCTGGAGGGAAAAGTTCATCTTTACTCTATTTTCCCCAGAGTTCTTTTCCCTTGTTTCATGCTATAATGAACAGATGATAAGGCAGAAATGCTTTCAAATTTATTTACTTTCAAATAGACATTCTACAAAGCTTTGCTTTGAGTAAGGACAGTTAATAGCAAAGCAGTGCTACCAGTTCTTCATTCTTCAAATTCCAAACTGATTCCATCAAAAACACATTCTGCTAAGACACAGTAAACCCTTGGCCAAAACATTCTCTCAATATGTTGAGCTTTCATTTGACTTTCTTGTTAGTTATTCAGATACTATTCAAAGTCACATCAACTTGTTTTCTCTCTCATACTAAATGCCTTCTTTAGTTGTGTGGTATATTGAATAAACATCACTTGCATATTTAATGCTTTTAATTCACACAAAGAACTAAATTCAATGCTTACATAATGGATGTATTAGACACTTAATTTTTTAAAAACTATGTTCTTATGATTCAGAACTGCCCAATTGAATTTTAGACAAAAATAACAAGATATAACATCAGCTTTTGGAGAGGGGAAGTCAGTAGGCTTTTTCCAAAATTGCTTTTGACTTGCTTCCATCTTGGTTTCATCTATAAGCCAGAAATTAATGAGATACTTGCCTTATTTTCTTAAAGAACTTCTTGGAGCATTTCTTGAATTAGTATATAAAAACTTGATATGATTATAACCACATAAAATATCTTTAGAATTACTTATGTAACAGTGAAAAATACAGGATCAGTTCAGTTCAGTTCAGTCGCTCAGTCGTGTCCGACTCTTTGCGACCCCATGAGTCACAGCATGCCAGGCCTCCCTGTCCATCACTAACTCCTGGAGTTCACTCAGACGTCCATCGAGTCCGTGAAACCATCCAGCCATCTCATCCTCTGTCGTCCCCTTCTCCTCCTGCCCTCAATCCCTCCCAGCATCAGAGTCTTTTCCAATGAGTCAACTCTTCGCATGAGGTGGCCAAAGTACTGGAGTTTCAGCTTTAGCATCATTCCTTCCAAAGAAATCCCAGGGCTGATCTTCAGAATGGACTGGTTGGATCTCCTTAACAGTGAAAAAATATAAGATAGTTTTAGCTTTAGTTACAGAGATAATTTTCTTTCTACTATGGACAGACCTGAAACATTGATGGCCTCTGTCTATACCTGGTTAAAGAGTGAGAAACTGGAGATGTTTTGGCCTGGCATAGACACATTTAAGGACTGACTTACAGCAGAAGAACAGTTATCTGAAGTTATAAAAGTCGCAGCTCCCTTGTCCAGGGTCATTGTCTAGAAGGGCAAGACCATAACTCACCATTAACCCTAGAATAAAGTAAAAACTCTTTAAATATGAAACATAAGACCTTAAACTACCATACAATTGTGCTCATTTCTCTTGCTAGCATGGTAAAATGCTCAAAATCATTCAAGCTAAGCTTCGGTAGCACATGAACTGAGAACTTCGAGATATTCAAGTTGGATTTAGTAAAGGCAGAGGAACCAGAGATCAAACTGCCAACAACTGTCAGAAAAAGTGACAGATTTTATTTTCTTGTGTTCCAAAATCTCTGTGGACACTGATTGCAGCCACAAAATTAAAAGATTCTTTCTCCCTAGGAGAAAAGCTATGGCAAACCCAGAGAGCATATTAAAAAGCAGAGACATCACTTTGCCAACAAAGGTCCATATAGTCAAAGTTTTTCCAACAATCCTGTATGGATGTGACAGTTGGACCATAAAGAAGGTTGAGTGCTGAAGAATCGATGCTTTCAAATTGTGGTGCTTGAGAAGACTCTTGAGAGTCCCTTGGACTGTGAGATCTAATCAGTCAATCCTAAAGGAAATCAGCCCTGAATATTTATTGGAAGGCCTGATGCTGAAGCTGAAGTTCCAACATTTTGGCCACCTGATGTGAAGAGATGACTCATTGCAAAAGACCCTGATGCTGGGAAAAATTGAGGGCATGAGGAGAAGGGGGCAACAGTGGATGAGATGGTTGAATGGCATCACTGACTCAATGGGCATGAATTTGAGCAAACTCCAGGAGATGGTGAAGGACAGGGAAGCCTGCGTGTTACAGTTCACAGGGTCGCAGAGTCGGACATGAGTCAACAACAACAGCAACAACAAAACCTCATGAGATCTGGTCTTTGCTTTTAGTTTTCAGTGCCCCAGTAATGCTGAACTGCTTTCTCACCTACAGGTTTTTGCTTCATTGTCCTCTTTGTCTAGAACACTTTGTCCCTCTTCAATTTTTTACTGAGCTGATTACCGCTCATCTTTTTGATGTCCGCTTAAGTGCCTCTGCCTTTGTGAAAGCCTTGATACCCAAAACTGGGTTAGGTGTCCTTTCATTATGCTCTAGCACCTCTGTGGTAATATTTTACATACTAAATTGTTATTGACAGTTTTCTTGTCCACATCTATAACTAGACTTCAGGTTAGGAAAGGATAAACACTTTATCTTTCTTACTTTTGTATTCCAGTGCTTGATACATAGCATGCATCTGGTAGACATTTACTGAGTAAACTGCTGCATAAATAAACAAATGTTAATGTAAACCAGTGGTTTTCAATTGTGGTGCTTGATCTTGCTTACCAGGGAACATTTGGCAATTTCAGAAACATGTAAATTAAGATTTGGGGGAGATGGTACTGTCTCATTCAGTGGGTAGAGGCCAGGTATGCTTTTAAAAATCCTGCAATGCTTAGGTCAGCCTCCCATAATAAACCATTATCTCATCCAGAAAGTCAGTAGTGTCAAGACTGAGGAACTCTGGAGTGAATAATACAAGTTTTTTGTAACAGATAACACAAAAGTGTATTCAGGAGTAAGTAATGGAAAAAAATGGGTAGCAAAAGTAAATAATTGGCATGTTTGTAAGCCATTCGAACTGAGATACAAGGAGGAATTGTTCAAAACCAAGGTCATGGAAAGCAATAGGAACCAATCTTCCTGTGACAGTGGTACTATCCACTATCACAAGTGGTACTTGTGGATTAAGTAGCAAAGTTCCAAAGTTTCATGCTTAGATGTGCTCTCTAATGTATTTGTTATTCTTTTCTTATCCCTTCTGGTTACTGCTTTTTTGTTTTGTCTTAATTGCTCCCTACTGTCCATTAAATATTTGTCACTCAATTCTGAAGTTTAAAAAATATTCTCTTTGAATATTTCAGACTGTATACTGAGGAGGAAAACTGAAAATGAATTCCCCATAATTTGTAAGAAAAAAATAGAAGGAGATAGTGATAGCTTATGGTGAACAGTGTGAGATTTGTGATCTCTGAAGAAGATTAAGCTTCAGGACCAGGGGACCTGGCTTGATCACTCAAGAGCTTTTGTGTAGGAGAGTTTTACTACATGAAAAGTGACAGAGAAAGCTTCTGACATAGACATCAGAAGGGGGACAGAGAGTGCCCCCCGTGATAGTTTTAGCAAGCTATTTTATGTCTGTTAGAAAGCTATTAATCAGATAAGAGAGACACCTCAAGGCTGAAGGATTTTCATCAGGCCTTTCTCCCACAATATGCATTTTTGAGATAGGATGGCACGAGGTGTGTCATCACCTAGCCATAAAACAATTGATATGAATACTGGTTTGTTGAGCTATTATCAGCCCAAAGGTTTGAACAAAGTTAAGTTCAGGTGGAACCAGGTGTTGTCATGGCAACACAGAATTTTAAGAGACACTTGCAGTCTATTTCCTCCTGCCATTTAAGGGAGAGATAAAAAAATGTCTGACACTTCCAATCTATTTCCTCCTTTTGGAGACCCCTGGCCTTCCTGCCTGTTACCCTCTCAATAGAACCTCAAGTGTTTCCTATATAAGAATAGAGAAAACATTGTCTTTCTGATCTGTCTTCTCAGAAAACAGGGATATATTATGCTTTATGGTCTATATTATAGTTTTCTTTGATCATGCTTTGTCTAAAGTTAAACATACTAAGACTATGTTTTCTATATAGACAGTTGAAATGCACCTAATGTTAAATAAAATAGGCCTTTAAAATCATTTTCAGTATAATAAAAATGGAACCAATTTGTAAACAAGAAAATGTTTGGCATATTAAATAAGGATAAATGATATTTAACTGGCTTTGTAATTTATGGTCTATCATTCTGATTAATAATCAGACTTACTGTATCTATGGAAACAAAGGTAAAATTACTTCTGCTTCCAACAAATGTACAAAGATGAACAATATTTTGCTTCTCTAAATAACTAGCACAGATGTTGCCCTCTTTGTTAACCTTGTGTTATTACCTGTTTTATCACAAAAAGAGCAAAGTGATGTAGGTGGAGATCAAAAGATGTAAGATTAAGAAAATGTATTGAAGATTACTTAAAGAAATTGTATACTATCTGTTAACTGAGGAAATAAAAAATGTCCAAATCTAGATGGTTTCTAAATCAAGTCTGTGACTTGACTTATAAATATGACAATTTTCTGTATACTTTTAAGAGAAAATTTTATAGAAAATCTTAAGATTAAGAACACAGAAAAAAAAAGAACATGAAAGAATAAAAATTAGCCAAAGTGGGAACTCAAAATACATTTCATAAAAATATTCCATTAATTTTTAAATGAGATGTCCTGTGAACCATGCTGATATGAATCTGGTTTTCATTAGGATCTATAGTTTGATGAGATTTCCTGAAAGATATCAATACTTTCCAAGTTATTCTCACCAGATCAGTTCAGTTCAGTTGCTCAGTCGTGTCTAACTCTTTGCGACCCCATGAACTGCAGCACACCAGGCCTCCCTGTCCATCACCAATTCCTGGAGTCCACCCAAACCCATGTCCATTGAGTCAGTGATGCCATCCAGCCATCTAATCCTCTGTTGTCCCCTTCTCCTCCTGCCCTCAATCTTTCCCAACATCAGGGTCTTTTCAAATCAGTCAGCTCTTTGCATGAGGTGGCCAAAGTATTGGAGTTTCAGCTCCATCAGTCCTTCCAATGAACACACAGGACTGATTTCCTTTAGGATGGACTGGTTGGATCTCTTTGCAGTCCAATGGACTCTCAAGAGTCTTCTCCAACACCACAGTTCAAAAGCATCAATTCTTTAGCACTCAGTTTTCTTTATAGTCCAACTCTCATATGCATACATGACCACCAGAAAAACCATAGCCTTGACTAAACGGACCTTTGTTGGAAAAGTAATGTCTCCTTTTTAATATGCTGTCTAGGTTGGTCATAACTTTCCTTCCAAGGAGTAAGTGTCTTTTAATTTCATGGCTGCAGTCACCATCTGCAGTGATTTTGGAGCCCAGAAAAATAAAGGCAGCCACTGTTTCCACTGTTTCCCCATCTATTTGCCATGAAGTGATGGGACCGGATGCCATGATCTTAGTTTTCTGAATGTTGAGTTTTAAGCCAACTTAACTTTTTCACTATCCTCTTTCACTTTCATCAAGAGGCTCTTTAGCTTTTCTTCACTTTCTGCCATAAGGGTGCTGTCCTCTGCATTTCTGAGGTTATTGATATTTCTCCCGGCGATCTTGATTCCAGTTTGTGCTTCTTCCAGTCCAGCGTTTCTCTTGATGTGCTCTGCATATAAGTTAAATAAGTAGGGTGACAATATACAGCCTTGATGTACTCCTTCTCCTATTTTGAACTAGTCTGTTGTTCCATGTCCAGTTCTAACTGTTGCTTCCTGAGCTGCATACAGATTCTCACCAGATATTAAAGAATAAATAGAATTTATATGAGAATTGGGCTTCCCAGGTAAGACTAATGGTAAAGAACTTGTCTGCCAATGCAGGAGATATAAGAGACGCCCGTTCGATCCCTGGGTCAGGACGGTCCCCTGAAGAAGGACATGGCAACCCACTCCGGTATTCTTGCCTGGAGAATTCCATGGATAGAGGAGCGTGGAGGGCTACGGTGCAGTTGGACATGACTGAAGCAACTTTGCTCGCAAGCATGCATGTGAGAATTAGGGCTGAAATGCAATTTCTACCACCCCACATTCATCGTCCATCACTATCTCTCTAAAGAAGTTAAAAGATTGATGTGTTCCTCCATTTTGGCTAATGATTTTATAATCAATATAGCTTTTTAAAAATCAGGGAATTGAAAAACCCTCTTATTTTTTTATATCAGGCTTTTTGTTTGATTTTGCTTTTTGGTTTTTATGGAGGGGAGGGAGTAGAATCAGCTGAAAAATGAAAATTTTCTCATATTGAATGTATTCTGTCTGCATTGTTAATGATTGCGCTTGGTTCTTTTCTTATGTTCTAGAAAGTCTGAAGCACTGTTCTCCTGGGTTAAGGGAAAGGAGAGCCAGTTACCTCATGAATCCAGGCAGGTGCTCCATCTAGACGTCCTGCTAAGAGGTAAGTCACAGCTGAAAATGCTGACAGGACCCTGGTTGAGAGCAGAGTTTCCCCTGGAAGAGTCTGTCTTTGCCTTAGCAAATCTTTTCAATGCCCTTGGTAAACATTGAAGCTCTGCACAGCCATCTAAAACTCTAGTGGACTGGGATGGTACTAAAGGCCATTATTTTCCTCACATATAACCCACACAACTCCCTGGCCAAGGTAGTAGGTGAGTGATTGTATCTTGTTTCATAAAGACAAGGAAATAAGTTGCTCTAAGTCACACATATAATCAGTGGTAGAGTTACATTTCAAAATGAGGTCTCTCTAACCCCAACACTGCTGTGTTCTCTCTCTACAACTCCTTGTGGCTCCTTGCAAGTACTCCAGAGTTGTCTTTCCAACTAAATGAAGAAGTAGCATTGGTCATATTTCCCAGTCAGATCACACAGAAATTTTGTTTTCTAATCTGGCAATCAGAGGTTAAAGGATTTTATAATATTCTAGAATCTCTTAATTAAAATCTTGACTCAATTCTATTGTTAACTTTGAATAATTTTAACTTTTTCTGTGTAAAAATTTCATCACTTCAGTGTGTTATTTCATAAAGTTCTGTGGAAAATTTAATGGAAGATCTTAAAGTTTCTGCCATGAGACATCACATGATGAAGGCAAAATGTCATCACTGATTGGGAACACAGAATAGCAGGAATATATCAATAGCTTTTGAAATCATTACTCTCAAAGAAAAATTGCACTGGACAAAGAGTAACAAGTAGAGAAGGCTTTTCCTCAAGACTACTGCAACCGATGAGAGAGACTGAACTCAATTTCACTGAAACAAAGGGCTGTAGAGTTTTTAAGAGTTGAGATGAGGAGAATCATAAACCATCTGTACCTCCCAGTTATCCTAACCCAAAGAAAATTAAACTTTCTCACATCTTCATGACAGAAGGAAGTCTTGTAGCAAGGTATCCACTGAAATTAGGCTCTAATCCTTGCACAAACTCTGAGAGATAGGGGCACTATCTTCCTTAATGCATGTGATTCAAAATGATGACTGTCAAGTCTTTGGGAAAGACTGGGTCATAAAACTAGCAAGATGCTTCTAATGAGATCTGTATACATTTCAAAGAGAGCAGAAAAAGAATTTGTGATTGTAAGTTTTGTAAGGTAAATGCTCTAAGAAAAGGGACTGCAGTTTGGAAGAAACTTATTTAAAGTTTAATCAAGTTGAGGGGAAGGTTGAGGTCATCTTGGTCATTAACAATAAGGCTTTACTGAAGCCTAACATTAGGCTATATATAAATATGTATATTTGTTATACATTACAATGAATATTTGGGAGCTGGTGTTACTTGTTTCCCAAAGACCTATGGGCTCTGAATAATCATATTGCTTTGAAGTCTACAGACTAAGAAAAAGCCAGATATTTTGGATAAATAGACAACCAGATCTCCATACATGTAGCATAGTCACAAGTATATAGTAGGCACTCAATAGCTTTTTGTTAAATTACATCAATCAGTTTTAATGTCTCTTTGGAGAGAATACCAACATCATCATGCCAACTGACATAACTTTAAAGGTTCCTGTCCAATTTCTTGCTTTATATTTCCAACTCTGTGGAACGATCCATCTAAATGGACATTTTGATCCTTTCCACCTTTGCATTTAAGGCCAGGACAGCCTAATAATGTGAAATCTTGGAATGTGAGTTGCAAGTTAGAGTGAAGGGGGCAGGCAAGTAATTTGCCTTTCTTTAATGGTAGACAAGATCACTTAAAATTCTATTACATAAGAAAACTGTTGTTCACTTTGGTGCATAATTCAAACACTAGTTTAGGTAAAAACACACACACACAAACAAATGGATTGCTGTCCGTATTCACAGATAATGGAATTCTTATACAAAATCTCTTCAATTGCAGATTATGTTTGCTTAGCTGGTGCTGCCCATTTTTCAAATCTACAGAATGCTGCTGAATGCTGATTGAGTCTGTAGACCCTCCCTTTGGGATGAGAGAATCTCCATGAAGTCATTTGTGTTTTTTTTTTTCCCATTCTGTCATTTTCTGAGTCTACTCTCTAATAATTAAAACTATGAAAATACTTCAACAACCTTTATTTTTCCTTTACTCGGTATTTCTGGGGGAGTCCTTATTCATTGAATTTGTGTAACACCTATGAAAAAAAGTATTTTGCCCAGGGACTAAAATTTGCTTTGGTATAATTAAAACGAGCTAGTGGGTACAGTTTTAAATTATTAAATTTTCTCTCATCATTTTTTATTGCCATAAAACTCAATTTGTGAAGGAAATTATGACGGCTTGTGTGATTATCTTATTGGATATTATCTAATATTATAACCAAAACTGAAAGCAGTAGAAATGGGATAACACACTTTAGACTGGGAGAATAAGATTGATATGATACAGAAAAGGCACATTTAATTTTACAATTGGAGATCATTTTTACAAGGCATACAATTTACATGGAACAATGGGAAAAAATAAAAGCTTAAATATTCTCTAAGTTCAGTGAATCATTACTCTAAAAAAAGATAAACAATGAAGCTATACAAGATTAAAGCTTTTGTTGAGCAGGTGTTAGGCAACGAATATTTATCAAAGCTGTTGAAAAGAAGTTCCTACTTTGTTAAAGATCTCTTGGATTTTAGTAATGCTCTTTTATTAAAAACTTCACTGTACATTATTCCTGGTAGTTAGAATGGCACTAAATACATTGCGTAAGTTGGTTGTGAGCACAGGTTTTCGTTAAAACAGGAGTAAAATCTCTCCTTTGACCTTGTTATGAGCTGAATTATGTCCTTCCACATTTATATATTAAAGTCCTAACCCCTCAGCATGTGGTTATGTTTGGAGATAGGGTTTTTAAAGAAGTGATTAAATGAAAACGAAACAATAGGATGGGTCCTAATCCAAATGACTGACACCCTTATAAAAGGAGGAAATCTAGACACAGAAAGGCGTAGAGGGAAGAGGAAACCAACCCTATTAACACCTTTATCCCAGATACTAGCCTCCAGGGTGAAACTAAATTCTATTGTTTAAGCCACCCACCAGGTCTGCGGTACTTTGTTATGGCATCCCTAGGAAACTCACATAATCCTTGAGACTAGAATTCAGTAGTTTCTGAATGATTTGCTTGGATTCTATGAAAAGAAAATGAGTTTATTAATAATTTTAAGTCACTTATAAGAAATTAAGATGTAATATCAAGTTTAAAACTAGAGGCTTCTAAGCATTTCAGATATACTGCAATTCACTACAACTGGCCTGGTAAAGGGTTGCATTCATAATGAAAATGTAGTAATATATGTCTCCTCAGTTCAGTCGCTCAATTGTGTCCGACTATTTGCCACCCCATGAATCACAGCACGCTAGGCCTCCCTGTCCATCACCAACTTCTGGAGTTCACTCAGACTCACGTCCATTGAGTCAGTGATACCATCTAGCCATCTCATCCTCTGTGGTCCCATTCTCCTCCTGCCCCCAATCCCTCCCAGCATCAGAGTCTTTTCCAATGAGTCAACTCTTCACGTGAGGTGGCCAAAGTACTGGAGTTTCAGCTTCAGCATCATTCCCTCCAAAGAAATCCCAGGGCTGATTTCCTTCAGAATGGACTGGCCAGATCTCCTTACAGTCCAAGGAACTCTCAAGAGTCTTCTCCAACACCACAGTTCAAAAGCATCAACTCTTCGGTGCTCAACTTTCTTCACAGTCCAACTCTCACATCCATACATGACTACTGGAAAAACCATAGCCTTGACTAGACAGACCTTTATTGGCAAAGCAATGTCTCTGCTTTTGAATATGCTATCTAGGTTGGTCATAACTTTCTTTCCAAGGAGTAAGTGTCTTTTAATTTCATGGCTGCAATCACCATCTGCAGTGATTTTGGAGGCCAGAAAAATAAAGTCTGACACTGTTTCCACTGTTTCCCCATCTATTTGCCATGAAGTGATGGGACCAGATGCCATGATCTTCGTTTTCTGAATGTTGAGCTTTAAGCCAACTTTTTCACTCTCCACTTTCACTTTCATTAAGAGGCTTTTTAGTTCCTCTTCACTTTCTGCCATAAGGGTGGTGTCATCTTCATATCTGAGGGTATTGATATTTCTCCCAGCAATCTTGATTCCAGCTTGTGCTTCTTCCAGTCCAGCATTTCTCATGATGTGTAACAAACTGGTGACTTAAAACAGAAATATATTATTTCACAGTTTTGGACTCTGAAATCCCCAAATCAAGATCTTAGCAAGGTCATGCTCCTTCTGATACCCAAGAAAGGAAGGAAAATCCTTCCCTGCCTCTTCCTAGCTTCTAGCAGTTGTCTGGCTGTCTTTGATGTTCCTTGAATTGCAGCAGCTACATAACTCCAATCTCTGCCTCCATTACTGTGGGCCGTCCTTCCTGTGTCTATCTGTGTCACTTCTCATCTTATAATGCTCAGGCATCTTGGACTAAGGGTCTATCCTACTCCATTGTGACCTCAACTTAATTAATTGCATCTGCTATGACTTTATTTCAAAATAAGGTCACATTCTGAGGTACAGGGGCTTAAGATGTCACCATAGCTTTTAGTGTGACACAATCCAACCCATAACACATCCTTTAGGACAGTGATCCCCGACTTTTTTGGCACCAGGGACTGGCTTCGTGGAAGACAATTTTTCCACAGATTGGGGTGGTGGGAATGGTTTCTAAATGACTCAGATGCATTACATTTTTGGTATACTTTATTGCTATTATCATTACATTAGCTCCACCTCAGGTCATCAGGTCATCAGGCATTAGGTCCCTGAGGTTGGGGACCCCTGCTTTAGGATATATGAATTCCTTGCTACTGGAAGGGCAAATTCAGGAAATTCAAATGGTTGTTTATTTATTGTTAGTAATCAAGAGAGTAGTTATATATAGTTTGTTTCACAGATGCCATTAGCATCTGGAATAGTCTGGATATTTACCTGCCTTTAATTACTTTATATTGCATATTGTTAGCCACTAGTGAAGTATGTGCTGATGGCATCATGAGGAATATGAAGGTTTGCCAGACATTTTTTTATTAATTGCTCTTCTTGTGGAATGAATACCCTCTATATTCATTCTAGTCCCAGAGTCATTATTCTTTTGCTAAAATCATATGTTTATATTGATTTATTATGACAATTTATATAAAAGAAGTTTAGATTTAAAAGCTCATTTCTCCTTTTCTGAACATACCAGATATTTGCTTCCAGGTACGAGGGAAAACAGACATCTTCCTCTTCTAAAACTTGCTCTCTTTTCAGACTTACACCAATAATGATAGTCTAAGTGGCTATATACCCTTGGCTGACCTCCAAGCTGCTACAGAACATACCACTTGGGAGAAATTAAAGATACTGGTTATTCTTTGCAGAAGAAATCTTCATTAGCTAGGCTAATTGCTAATCTTTTAGAAGTTTATGTCTCTGTTTCACTAGGGGCTACTTGAAACAGAACAATCAGACAGCACAGCACCTAACTCATTTATTGACAACTTCTGTGCCTGGCACTATTTTAAGGGGATTACCCTTTATTTTGTAGATAAGCAGATGGAGGCCTAAAGAGAGGTTAAATAATGAGCCTAATACTCTACTCCAAGAGAGTGTCAGGCAGAATTTGAATTCAGACGTCGGATGGTTAGCTCCATTTAGTCATTTTGCCTTCTTACATTTAATAGACGGTTCCGGTCCTGTCACTCCATGGGAAATAGATGGAGAAACAGTGGAAACAGTGTCAGACTTTATTTTGGGGGGCTCCAAAATCACCGCAGATGGTGATTGCAGCCATGAAATTAAAAGACACTTACTCCTTGGAAGAAAAGTTATGACCAATCTAGATAGTATATTCAAAATTACTCTGCCGACTAAGGTCTGTCTAGTCAAGGCTGTGGTTTTTCCAGTGGTCATGTATGGATGTGAGAGTTGGACTGTGAAGAAAGCTGAGCGCCGAAGAATTGATGCTTTTGAACTGTGGTGTTGGAGAGGACTCTTGAGAGTCCCTTGGACTGCAAGGAGATCCAACCAATCCATTCTGAAGGAGATCAGCCCTGGGTTTTCTTTGGAAGGAATGATGCTAAAGCTGAAACTCCAGTACTTTGGCCACCTCATGCAAAGAGTTGACTCATTGGAAAGGACTTTAATGGTGGGAGGGATTGGGGGCAGGAGGAGAAGGGGACGACAGAGGATGAGATGGCTGGATGGCATCACTGACTCGATGGACGCGAGTCTGGGTGAACTCCGGGAGTTGGTGATGGGCAGGGAGGTCTGGCATGCTGCGATTCATGGGGTCGCAGAGTCGGGCACACCTGAGCTACTGAACTGAACTGAACCAATAAACAGTCTTCCCTTATGGAGAAGGAAATGGCAACCCGCTCCAGTATTCTTGTCTGGAGAATTCCATGGACAGAAGAGCCTGGTGGGCTACAGTCCATGGGGTCACAAAAAATCGGACACAACTAAGCAACTAACAACAATGTTGGCTCAGACAGTAAAGAATCTGCCTGCAATGAGGGAGACTTGGGTTCGATCCTTGGGTTGGGAAGATCTCCTGGAGAAGGGCATGGCAACCCACTCCAGTATTCTTGCCTGGAGAATCCATGTAGACACATGAGCCTGACAGGCTAGTCGGACACAGCTGAGTGACTAAGCACAGCACCACCAATAAATACATTCTTTAAATTCATGGTAAGGTGTTTGTATGGGATTCTCTCTAATGATAAAGTTAAAGTTAAGTGTTTATGACCTCAAAAACTGTTTTCAAGTTACTGATTTCACTCAAAGTAAAAAAAAAAAATTCTCTTTCAAGTGATTAGATTACTATTAAATGTCCTTTAGGAAAAGTAAAGGTAAACAATTCCATTGCCTAGAATTTAAATTTTAGAGATTGTATTTTTTGAGGTCTGTGCAGAACTCTACATTTTTTCTTTACTAGGTTAAAAAATTACAGAGCAGTACTTAACTGTTGCAAAAGATTGAAATATGTGTCTTTAAAGAGCCTGATCATTTCCTTCAACTCTTCCTAAACTAACTAATATTTACATCCTACTGTCTGCCCTCCTACACTCCATTCCAAGTAGGAACAAAGTATATACATTTCTACAACTTTCTGCTTTTATTGGGCAGAAATATCATCCCCTCAAGTTCATATGTAAAGATTTATTTTTAAAACAACAGTATAATTTTCCATCGTATAAATGCACTGATTCAACCATTTCCTTAGTGAATGGTTTTCAGGTCACCTGTCCCCTTTGTTGTTAAAAAGTGAGTTTGTTGGTCAAAGTATACGTAAATTTAAAGACAGGTGTTAACAGATTATCCTAATTTACTTCTTTAGCCCTTTATAATGTAGACTTTCTTTTTTAAATCAGACACTATTGCCTTTTATATATGTTGGAAGTTTTAAAATCTTTATTGCAATGTTTTACTTGTCTGTTATATCCAGAATAAAATTCATAAGAAACTCAGGTGATATGCTCAGTAGATATATATCTAAAAGAAGACCCATAATCTTGCTTCATGATTCCTTCCAAAGGGTAGAAAGGAGTTTGGAAGAAAATAGATACAGGTTATATTTTATTATGAGGGTTCCATGATTTAGGTTGGCTCATGATCTTGGCGGGATTTAGGTTGTCTCATGATTGAAGGTGGGAGGAGAAGGGGATGACAGATGATGAGCTGGTTGGATGGCATCACCAACGCAACAGACATGAGTTTGAGTAGGCTCTGGGAGTTGGTCATGGACAGGGAAGCCTGGTGTACTGCAGTCCATGGGGTTGCAAAGAGTCAGACATGACTGAGTGACTGAACTGAACTGAATATGACCTTGGGTTCCTTCTAGACCAAAGCACAGGGTTCAGAAAACAGGAGAAAAATCTTTCTTTATGGTCCCTGTGCAAAGATACTTTTTATTTTAACTAAATTTTTACTCAGTCTTATTTATTGAAAAGGTCATGTATCCAATTGTCTTTGGCAATTCCATAAACCGCTGAGTGCAATTTTAGAGACTGTCTCAAACAATGGACCTGCTGCCATATTCAAACATTCCCTGAACCCTTCAGCTCTTTGCTTAGTTACTCCAAATAGTGACAGTCTGCCAGAAGTTGTGACTGTTTATCTTTCCCTGAGTTTAAGTACTTCACATATCAATGAAGATTATTATGGAAGACATTTGGCTGTCCAAGCTCTGCCATCTGGGGAAGAGTATCTCTTAATCAATGTAATCAGACTGCATGTTTGTAGAACTGAGAAATATGCACATTCAAGATGGGACAGAAAGTTTATTCTAATTAATTCTTAATTATGTAAAATATAAATATATCAGTACTGCAGCATAGTTTAGTAGAATGATGTAACTGAATTTGAAACTCAGCTTCACTTTGTAGTAGTCGTGTGGACTTGGCTGAGTTAATCATATTCTCCAAGCTACAGTTTGCTCAGGTATAAAACTGGGTTATAACACCAGTCTCTCAGGGTAGTATAAAAGGAAACCAGATAATAACAAAAGCAAAATTAGATAAATTAAACTACATCAAAATTAAAGACTTTTGTGCATCAACTGGCATAATCAATAGTATGAAAACCAACCCATAGAATAGGAGAAAAATATCTGCAAATCATAACCCTGATAAGGGGTTAACAGCCAGAATATATAAAGAACTCCTACAACTTAACCACAATAAAGATACTCCAATTTAAAAAAAAAAATGAGGAAAAAACTTGAATAGACATTTCTCTGAAGAAGATATACAAATGGCCAATAGGCACATGAAAAGATGTTGAACATCATCACTCATCATTAGAGAAGAGCAAATCAAAACCACAAAGCCACTGATACAACCATATACTCATTAGGATGGCTACTGTCGAAAACTTAAAATATAAAAAATGTTGGCAAGGATATGGAAAAATTGGAATCCTTAGGCACTATTTGTGAGGATGTAAAATGGTGCACCCACTATCCTCAAAAATTTAAAATTAGTATTTCCATATGATTCAGCAATTACACTTCTGAGTATATACCCAAAAGATCTGAAAGCTTGACCTTTAAAAGATACTCATATACCCATGTATATAGAAGCAGATTCACAATATTCAAAAGGTAGAAGTTATATGAGTATCCATAAATGGATAAATAAAATTTGGTATATACATACAAAGGAAAGCTATTCAGCCTTAAAAAGGAAGAAGATTTTGACACGTGCTCTATCATGGGGGAATTTTGAGGATTTTTTGCTAAGTGAAATAAGCTGGTCAAAAAAAGACCAGCTTATATATAGCTATATAATTCCACTTACATGAGGTACATAGAATAGTCAAATGAATAGAGACAGAAATGTGTGTTAATATACGATATTTGTTTTTCTCTTTCTGACTTACTACACTCTGTATAACAGGTTCTAGGTTCATCCACCTTGTTAGAGCTGACTCCAATTCATTCTTTTTATTGTATATTTTATATACAATATCCCATTGTATATATGTACCACATTTTCTTTATCCATTCATCTGTCGATGGACATCTAGGTTGTTTCCATGTCCTAGCTAGTATAAATAGTGCTACTATGAACATTGGGGTATATGTCTTTTTCAGTTATGGTTTTCTCAGGATATATGCCCAGTAGTGGGCCTAGAGGGGTGGAGTTGGGGGAGGGGAGAGAAGCTCAGGAGGGAGGTGACATATGTATAATTATGGCTGAATTGCTTTGTTGTATGGCAGAACCAACACAACATTGTAAAGCAATTATCCTCCAGTTAAAAATAAATAAATTTTTAAAAGAAAAAAGACTAATAATAAAAAAATTAATAGAGAAAGAAAGTACAATGGTGATTGTTAGAGGCTGCAGGAAGGTGGGTATGAAAAGTTATTGTCTAATGGGTATAGAGTTTCAGTTTTCAAGCTGGAAAGAATTCTGAAGATGGGTGGTGGTGACAGTTGCATAACGATGTGAATATACTTAATGCTTACTAATCTGCATACTTACGATTAAGGCAGTAAATTTCATTTTACATATATTTTAACACAATTTTGAAAAAAGTGAATCAGGTAATGTATGTATTGCAACTGATATGGCTTCTATATATATCATAGCAGATGATTAGTATATAGTT
>SJYQ01000774.1:294626-319106 GCA_006410935.1 Redunca redunca | reverse complement strand
CTTTAAAACATTTTTCTTGGTCTTTGCATCTTCACACCTATGTAAATTTAAGGAATTGTATTTTCTTTGAAACTCAAAGAAATGTAAGGAAGATGAGAAGATATATACATGCTTTTGAAATCTCCCAATTTGGAGGTATTTTATATCTAAATGAGTAACGACTTTATTTTTCACAGCTGATTGACCCTTAGTTTATTAGCCAAGTGTACCACATTCCAGGTTTCTTATGTAGGTATACCCAAAATAAATTAATAGTACTTCTGCTATAAAACTCCTTACTCTTGCTGAAAATTACCTGAGAGTATCTGGTTACCAGCTGGCAGAGATACCAAAATGATTATGAATCAGCTGCCAAGAAAATAAAGTTTCTTAGTCATTCGACTCAATGATCACAATTGGAACTGAGACTTTTGTGATAATCAGGTAATTTTCTTACTTATTTCCTAATTCTTGACCTCAGCAAACTATTGAGAAATGGCATCAGTGGGAGTGATTAAGAATATCATGCAACAAAATTGGTTACGGCAGAAAAGAATGTTTCTTCATTTCAGTGTTATAATTAACCAATTGCCTAACTAATTAATTGCCAAGCTAGACACTTCCAGGGCTTTTAACTCTTCAAAATTATTCACTCTAAATTATGATCATATCAGTTCAGTTCAGTCACTCAGTCGTGTCCAACTCTTTGCGACCCCATGAACTGCAGCACGCCAGGCCTCCCTGTCTGTCACCATCTCCCGGAGTTCACTCAAACTCACGTTCTTCGAATTGGTGATGCCATCCAGCCATCTCATCCTCTGTCGTCCCCTTTTCCTCCTGCCCCCAATCCCTCCCAGCATCAGAGTCTTTTCCAATGAGTCAACTCTTCGCATGAGGTGGCCAAAGTACTGGAGTTTCAGCTTTAGCATCATTCCTTCCAAAGAAATCCCAAGGCTGATCTCCTTCAGAATGGACTGGTTGGATCTCCTTGCAGTCCAAGGGACTCTCAAGAGTCTTCTCCAACACCACAGTTCAAAAGCATCAGTTTTTCGGCGCTCAGCTTTCTTCATGATCCAACTCTCACATCCATATGTGACTACTAGAAAAACCATAGCCTTGACTAGATGGACCTTTGTTGGCAAAGTAATGTCTCTGCTTTTGAATATGCTATCTAGGTTGGTCATACTTTCCTTTCAAGGAGTAAGCGTCTTTTAATTTCATGGCTGCAATCACCATCTGCAGTGATTTTGGAGCCCAGAAAAATAAAGTCACTGTTTCCACTGTTTCCCCATGTATTTGCCATGAAGTGATGAGACCGGATGCCATGGTCTTCGTTTTCTGAATGTTGAGCTTTAAGCGAACTTTTTCACTCTTCTCTTTCATCAAGAAGCTTTTTAGTTCCTCTTTACTTTCTGCCATAAGCATATAGAAAACAAAATTTATAAGGTTATTATGGATTTATTTCTATGTTGCAAAGCAAGGATAAATACTAAGCCAAGTCTAGGTGTTCACAAAAACAGATTTAAAATTTGATTGCTTCAACTTGTTATGCAAAGGCCAAGTTTATAAAAAATATTTGCATAGCAGTGCTGCACCTTTAGAGAAGGTGTAATGCAAACTCATAACTGGTAGATGGCCTTAGATTGTTAACAAAAAAAGAAAGACTGGGCAAAATCACCATGAATTGGTTTTCCATATTTATAGAGGTTTTGCTCAAATACAAACTTCAAAACTTTAATGGCATACTATCAAAATAAACACCTAAAATTGATGCTTTATCCAGTTCCATGCTATAAGTCATACCTTGAGTAACTGGAAATAAATATTTAAAATAAAATACCCCAAAGTGAAGTGAAGTCGCTCAGTCATGTCCAACTCTTTGCGACCCCATGGACACCAGGCTCCTCCATCCATGGGATTTTCCAGGCAAGAGTACTGGAGTGGGTCGCTGTTTCCGTCTCCAAAACACCCCAAACTCACCTCTTATTCCTGTATACTTTATACATATGCCTTTATACTTAGCATATGTTATTATACAAACTAATATATATTTGGAAAATAAAATAAACAGAAATCTTTGTCCTCTCCCCCTCTATTATTTCCTATCTTGCTTCTTTCTTTTCCTTTTAATCTTTATGTGTAGAAATATTGATCACTAGGAAGTTTCCCAGAGTTACATGAAATATAACTTCAAAAATCACATTATTAGGAGGAGTAGGGATGAAAATGTGGCAGATAGGGAATGAATGGAGGATGAATCGATGGAAAACGGGAGAAATTTAACAAAAGGTTCTGACCCAGACTGATTATATTTCAAAAAGGGAGAATGTAGAACTGAGATATAAAAGAAAGTTTGTGGATGGCCTGTGTAAAAACAAGTCAGTGTTTTTAAACTTGAAGTTTAAAGTAAGAATGTCAAGTAGAGGATCTGGAAGCTAGTTTTAACCATCCTTACAGTCCATTCTGAAGGAGATCAGCCTTGGGATTTCTTTAGAAGAAATGATGCTAAAGCTGAAACTCCAGTACTTTGGCCACCTCATGCGAAGAGTTGACTCATTGGAAAAGACTCTGATGCTGGGAAGGATAGGGGGCAGGAGGAGAAGGGGACGACAGAGGATGAGATGGCTGGATGGCATCACTGATTGATGGACGTGAGTCTGAGTGAACTCCGGGAGTTGGTGATGGACAGGGAGGCCTGGCGTGCTGCGATTCATAGGGTCGCAGAGTCGGACACGACTGAGCGACTGAACTGAATTGAACTGAATGCTCTTACAACTCCCTCAAATCACTGATGTGTGGTATCAGTGCTAATGTGTTTACTAATTCCTCCACCTACAGGCTACTTTCCAGCCACTGGCCACACCCTCCCTGCTCAAAGGGTAACCATTACTTTGTCCTTTAAAAATGTAGATTAGATTTGTCTGTTTTAAAATTAGATTAGATTTGTTTTAAAAACACCTAATGGAATCTTTACTGTGAACTGTTCTGTGTTTTTGTTTTTGTTGCTGTTGTTCAGTCACTAAGTCCAGTCTGACTCTATGACCCCATGGATTGCAGCATGCCAGACTCCTCTCTCCTTTACTATCTCCTGAAGTTTCCTCAACTTCATGTCCATTGAGTCAGTGATGCTATCCAACCATCTCATCCTCTGCTGCCCTCTTTTGCCTTCATTCTTTCCCAGCATCAGGGTCTTTTCAAATGAGTCAGCTCTTTGCATCAGGTGGCCAAAGTAATGGAGATTCAGCTTCAGCATAAGTCCTTCCAATGAATATTCAGGACTTATTTCTTTTAGGATTGACTGGTTTGACCTCCTTGCTGTTCAAGAGACTCTCAATAGAAGTCTCAAGACTTCTCCAGCACCACAATTTGAAAGCATCAATTCTTTGGTGCTCAGCCTTCTTTATGGTCCAACTCATATCTATACATGGCTATTGGAAAAACCATAGCTTTGACTATACAGACCTTTGCCAGCAAAGTAATGTCTCTTATTTTTGATATGCTGTTTATGTTTGTCATAGCTTTCTTTCCAAGGAGCAAGCATCTTTTACTTTCACTGCTGCAGTCACTGTCCACAGTGATTCTGGAGCCCAAGAAAATAAAATTCGTCATGGCTACCACGTTTCCCCCTTTTATTTGCCATGAAGTAATGGGACCAGATGCCGTGATCTTAGTTTTTTGAATGTTGAGTTTAAGGCAGCTTTTTTACTCTCCTCTTTCACCTCCATCAAGAGGCTCTTTAGTTTCTCTTCACTTTCTGTCATTAGAGTGATTTCACCTGCATTTGCGAAGTTGCTGATATTTCTCCTCACAATCGTTATTCCAGCCCATGATTCATTTATCCCAGATGTACTATGCAGAAGTTAAATAACCAGGGTGACAATATACAGGCTTGTCATACAAGGTTGTTTCCACCAGCTCTATTCTTCTTTCTTAAGACTGCTTTGAATATTCAGGGTCTTTTGTGTTTCCATATGAATCGTTAAATTTTTTGTTCTAGTTCTGTGAAAAATGCCATTGGTAACTTGATAGGGATTAGATTGAATCTGTAGATTGCATTTGGTAGTATAGTCATTTTCAAAATGTTGATTCTTCCTACCCAGGAACATGGACTATATCTCCATCTGTATATGTCATCTTTGATTTCTTTCATCAGTGTCTTATAATTCTCTGTGTACAGTTCTTTTGTCTCCTTAGGTAAGCTTATTCCCAGATATTTTATTCTTTTTGTTGGAGTGTTGAATGAGATTGATTCATCATAAGAATGCAAGTGATTTCTGTTTATTGATTTTGAATCCTGTGACTTTGCTAAATTCACTGAGTAGCTCTAGTAATTTTCTGATACTACTTTAGGATTTTCTATGCAGAGGATCATGTCATCTGCAAACAGTGAGAGCTTTACTACTTCTTTTCTGATCTGTATTCCTTTTATTTCGTTTTCTTCTCTGATTGCTGTAGCTAGGATGTTCAGAACTATGTTGAATAAATAGTGGTGAAAGTGGCCACATTTGTCTTGTTTTTGATCTTAGGGGAAATATTTTCAGTTTTTCACCCATTAAGATTAATGTTTGCTGTAGACTTATCATATATGGCCTTTACTGTGTTGAGGTAGATTCCTTCTATGCCCATTTTTTGAAGAGTTTTAATCATAAATGGATGCTGAATTTTGTCAAAGGCTTTTTCTGCATCTATTCATATTATCATATGGTTTTTATCTTTCAATTTGTTAATATGGTGTATCACATTGATTGATTTGCATATATTGAAGAATCCTTGCATCCCTGGAATAAACTCAATTTGATGATAGTGTATGAGCTTTTTAACATGTTGTTCAATTCTGTTTGCTAAAATTTCATTGAGGATTTTTGTAACTATGTTCATCAATGATATTGGCCTGTAGTTTTCTTTTTTGTGTTGTCTTTGCCTGGTTTTGGTATTGGGGTGTTGGTGGCCTTGTAGAATGAGTTTGGAAGTGCTCCTTCATCTGAAATTTTTGAAAGAGTTTTAGAAGGACAGGCATTAGCTCATCTCTAAATGTTTGATAGAATTATCCTGTGAAGCCATCTGGTCCTTTTGTTTTTTGGGAAATTTTTGATCACAGCTTCAATTATAGTGCTTGTAATTGGGTTGATCATAATTTCTGTTTCTTCCTGGTTCAGTCTTGGAAGATTGAACTTTTCTAAGAATCTGTCCATTTTTTCCAGGCTATCCATTTTATTGACATATAGTTGTTCATAATAGTCTCTTATAACCCTTTTTTCTCTCTTTTTCTTCTTGATGAGTCTAGCTAAAGGTTTGTCAATTTTGTTTACCTTCTCAAAATACCAGCTTTTAGTTTTATTAATCTTTACTATTGTTTCTTTCATCTCCTTTTCATTTATTTTTTGTGTTGATCTTTATTCTTTTTTTCCTTCTGCTAACTTTGGGGTTTTTTGTTCTTCTTTTTCCAGTTGTTTTAGGTGTAAAGTTGGGTTGTCTATTTGATGTTTCTCTTGTTCCTTGAGGTAGGATTGTATTGCTATAAACTTCCTCTGAGTACTGCTTTTGCTGCATCCCATAGGTTTTGAGTTGTCGTGTATTCACTGTCCTTTGTTTCTAGAAATTTTTTTGATTTCCATTTTGATTTCTTCAGTAACCTGTTGGTTATTTAAAAATGTGTTGTTTAATCTCCATGTGTTTGTGTTCTCTACAGGTTTTTTTTCTTGTAATTGATATCTAGTCTCATAGGGCTGTGGTCAGAAAAGCTGCTTGATCAATTTTCTTAAATTTACTGAGGTTGGATTTGTGACCCATGATAGGGTCTATCCTGGAGAATGTTCCACGTGCACTTAAGAAGATGGTGTATTTTTCTGCATTTGGATGGAATATCCTGAAGATACCAACGAGATTCATCTCATCTAATGTATCATTTAAGACTTGTGTTTCTCTATTACTTTTCTTTTCTTGGTGATTGTCAATTAGTGTGAGTCGAGTGTTAAAGTCTACTATTATTGTGTTGCTGTCAATTTCTACTTTTATGTCTGTTAGTGTTTGTCTGATGCATTGAAGTGTTCTTATGTTGGGTGCATAGGTATTTACAATCATTATGTCTTCCTCTTGGATTGATCCCTTGATCTTTATGTAGTATCCTTCCTTATCTCATAATATTCTTTAAGTTTTATTTTGTCTGATATGAGGATTGCTACTTCAGCTTTCTTTTGCTTTCCATTTGCATGGAGTATATTTGTCTACCCTCTCACTTTCAGTCTATAAGTGTCTTTAGGTCTGAAGTGGGTTTCTTGTAGACAGCATATACATGTGTCTTGTTATTTGTATCCATTCAGCCAGTCTGCGTCTTTTGGTTGGAGCATTTAATACATTTATATTTAAAGTAATTATTGATATATATGTTCCTATTGCCATTTTCTTAATTGTTTGAAGTTTGATTTTGTAGATCTTTTTCCTTCTCTTGTATTTCTTGACTATATAAGTCCCTTTAACATTTGTTGTAAAGCTGGTTTGGTGTTAGTGAATTCTTTTAACTTTTGCTTTTCTGAAAAGCTTTTTATTTCTCCATTAATTTTGAATGAGATCCTTGCCAGGTTCAGTAATCTTGGTTGTAGACATTTCCCTTTCTGTACTTTAAATATATCCTGCCATTCCCTTCTGGCCTACAGAGTTTCTGCTGAAAGGTCATCTGTTAAATGTATGGGGTTTCCCTTGTATGTTACTTGTTGCTTTTCCCTTGCTGCTTTTAATATCCATTCTTTGTGTTTATTCTTTTTTAGTTTGATTGGTATGTGTCTTGGCATGCTTATTCTTGGGTTTATCCTGTGTGGGACTCTTTGTGCCTCTTGGGTTTGATTGACTATTTCCTTTTCCATGTTGGGGATATTTTCAAAGATAATCCCTTTAAAAATTTTCTCATATCCTTTCTTTCTCTCTTCTTTTTCTGGGACCCCTATAATTTGAGTGTTGTTGTGTTTGATATTGTCCCAGAGGTCTCAAAGACTATCCTCAGTTCTTTTCTTTCTTTTTACTTTATTCTGTTCTTCCAAAGTTATTTCCATCATTTTATCTTCCAGCTCACTGATTCATTCTTCTTTTTCAGATATTCTACTATTGACCCCTTCTACAGTATTTTTAATTTCAGTAATTGTGCTGTTTGTCTCTGTATGTTTATTCTTTAATTCTTCTAGGGCTTTGTTACTTGATTCTTGCATTTTCTCCATTCTGTTTTCGAGGTTTTTTTTAAATCATCTTCACTATCATTATTCTTAATTCTTTTTCAGGTAGTTTTTCTATTTTCTCTTCATTTATTTGGACTTTTGTGTTTCTAGTTTGTTCTTTCATATGTGCAACATTTCTCTGCCTTTTCATTATTTGTTTTTAAACAAATTAACTATATTAGCCTTGCCCTGCTTCATTTTGTACTTGAAAACCAAGCTTGTTCTTACTCTGGGTAGCTCTTGACTTTCTACTTTTGTATTCCAATCCCCATTCAGAAAACTAAGATCATGGCATCTGGTCCCATCACTTCATGGAAAATAGATGGGGAAACAGTGGAAACAGTGTCAGACTTTATTTATTGGGGCTCCAAAATCAGGGCAGATGGTGACTGCAGCCATGAAATTAAAAGACGCTTACTCCTTGGAAGAAAAGTTATGACCAACCTAGACAGCATGTTGAAAAGCAGAGACATTACTTTGCTAACAAAGGTCCATCCAGTCAAAGCTATGGTTTTTCCTGTGGTCATGTATGGATGTGAGAGTTGGACCGTGAAGAAAGCTGAGCGCCGAAGAATTGATGCTTTTAAACTGTGGTGTTGGAGAAGACTCTTGAGAATCCCTTGGACTGCAAGGAGATCCAACCAGTCCATTCTAAAAGAGATCAGCCCTGGGATTTCTTTGGAAGGAATGATGCTAAAGCTGAAACTCCAATACTTTGGCTACCTCATGAGAAGAGCTGACTCATTGGAAAAGACTCTGATGCTGGGAGGGATTGGGGGCAGGAGGAGAAGGAGACGACAGAGGATGAGATGGCTGGATGGCATCACCGACTTGATGGACATGAGTTTGGGTGATCTCTGGAAGTTGGTGATGGACAGGGAGGCCTGGCATGCTGCAATTCATGGGGTCGCAGAGAGTTGGACACGACTGGGCGACTCAACTGAACTGATGATGAAAATGACATCTTTTTTTGGTGTTAGTCCTAGAAAGTCATGTAGGTCTTCATAGAACCATTCAATTTCAGCTTCTTCAGCATTAGCAGTTAAGACATAGATTTGGATTACTATGATGTTGAATGGTTTGCCTTGGAAATGAATTGAGATCATTCTGTCATTCTTGAGATTGCACCCAAGTACTGCATTTCAGATTCTTTGGTGAGTANGAATTGAGATCATTCTGTCATTCTTGAGATTGCACCCAAGTACTGAATTTCAGATTCTTTGGTGAGTATGAAAGCTATTCCATTTCTTCTAAGGGATTCTTGCCCACAGTTTTAGATATAATGGTCATCTGAATTAAATTTGCCCATTTCTGTCCAATTGAGTTCATTGATTCTTACGATGTCTATGTTCAGTCTTGTCATCGCCTGCTTGACCATGTTCAATTTACTGTGATTTATGAGTCTAACATTCCAGGTTTCTGTGCAATATTGTTCTTTACAACATTAAACTTTACTTTCACCACCAGACACATCCACAACTGAGTATCATTTTTGCTTTAGCCAGCCTCTTCATTCTTCCTGGAGCTATTAGTAATTGCCCTCTCCTCTTCTCCAGTAACATATTGGACACCATCTAACCTAGGGGTTCTCATCTTCCTGTCATATCTTTTTGCCTTTCTTACTGACCATATGGTTCTCCAGGCAAGAATACTGGTGTACTTTGCCATTTCCTCCTCCAGTGGATCATGCTTTGTCAGAACTCTTCACTATGACCCGTCCATCTTGGGTGGCCCTGAATGGCATGGCTCATAACTTCATTGAGTTATGCAAGGCCCTTCATCATGACAAGGCTGTGATCGATGCCTAATGATATTTGTGAAATTCATTCATGTTGTAGATTCATTGTAATTCCTGTGAAGAACTTCATTGCGTGAATAGTGCATACTTTATCCATTGTATAGTTGTTGGGAATTTGTGTATTTTCCAGTTTGGGGCTACTTGAATAATGCTTTAATAATAATTGCATTAAAGCTTTTGTTTTTGTTGGACATAGGCATGCATTTCCATTCAGAATATACCTAGGATGGGTTTGT
Source organism: Redunca redunca (assembly GCA_006410935.1). Lineage (NCBI taxonomy): Eukaryota > Metazoa > Chordata > Mammalia > Artiodactyla > Bovidae > Redunca > Redunca redunca. The sequence goes on along the minus strand of SJYQ01000774.1, from coordinate 309,888 downwards.
TGGATCAAGAAATATGAGTGTGTTCAGTTTAAGCAGATGTTGCAACATAGTTTGCCAGAGTGGTTGTATCAGTTTACATTCTCATCACTTCTCATCAGGAATTGTATCAGTTCACAATTCTCATCAAGTGTTTGAGAATTCTGGTTGCTGCATATCTTCACCAACATTTCAACTGTGCTAATGAATATTTTGTAGTCAGTGATTTTTATTAAAGCCATAAATAAGATTACCTCTCTTCTTTTCTTAAAAAAATCCCTGCAGTACCTTCTAATCTCACCTAGAATAAAATCCAACCTTGTTGTGGTTTATAGACCTCTAAATGGTCTAGTTCTGCCCATTTTTGATTTTACTTTCTGTCACAATCTCCCTTATTGTCAGGATTTTAGACTCACAGTCTTTTGAAAATTACAAACTCTTTCTCACTTAAAATTTTACTCATGGTTTTAATCTCAGATCTTTACTTATCCAATTGGCTATTTTAATTCTAAAAAGCTGATTACTTAGCCAGAAATAAGGAGAACAAACATGATTTGAAAAGTTCACTTTGATTGGGGTATTGTATGAAAGTTTGAAAACTGTGAGACTTAAAACCTCCATTTTGTTTTCCCTCTGGATTTAGGTTTAGCCTTTGTTAGTGAGGATCATCAGAATGTGTTGCCCAAGTAGTGTTAGTAGCTCAGTTCTGTTAGACACTTTACGATCTCATGGACTGTAGCCTGCCATGCTTCTCTGTGCATGGGATTCTCCAAGCAAGAATACTGGAGTGGGTTGCTATTTCTTTCTCCAGGGGATCTTCCCAATCCAGGGATCAAACCTAGGTCTTCAGCATTGCAGGCAGATTGTTTATCATCTGAGCCATGAGAGAGAAGGGAAAACTCTTCAGTAGCCTTTTGGAGTCACCAGAGTAGAAGTGTTGATATTGACTCAAACCCACTTCCTGACCTGCATAAATTTCTTTTCCAAATAGAGACAGGAGGGAGAGTACATTTTTTTTTTCCTGTGGAATACTACACGGTATGAGCACTGACAGTTTAAATATTGTACACTGTGATTTATGGAGAAATGGAAAGAACATCTATCATTTTTGGAAATCTTTTCTCTTCAGCATGGCTCTTATAAATCATTCTTGTCATGCACTATGAAAGAACCATTGGATATTTCATTGTTACTATATTCTTTGTCAGTGTTCTGAAATTTTAGTTGATTATATATTTGTTGAAAAGAAAAGATTGACAAGATCCTGTATCTTTTACTTCTGGTAACAGTACTGATTTTATGGGGATTTGAAACAATTATGACTGTCATAGNGAAAGATCCTGACCTTGTCCCTTCTAAATTTACAAGGAAGAAAAATCCTACAAAATTATATAAAGAATCAGTGATAAATAATATTCAAATCAAACATAGAAAAGAACATGAAAATATAAAGAAGGGTGTTAGAGAAAAATAGGGCATCCAAAACACATTTTGTACTTAGTATTTAGTACAAAATGTTCAAAACAACAGATTTTTATAACAATTTCTTAAAAAGAAGAGCTCAAATTTTTGTGGTTATGGCAGTTGAGAATTTCAACAGAAATCATGCTGAAATGATTGCTACAGACTGCTAGCCATTTTCAATAGTTGATAATGAAGCCTTTTAAAGATTTGCTTAAGTAAGGAAATGTTAGCATAAAATTCTCTCTAGGAAATATACTGCTAAAAGCTGTTTTTGAATTATATTCTTCAGAGCATAGAAAAGTTAAATACATTATTAAGTGGACCAATCAAAGTAGGAATCTATTATATATTGACTGCAAGAGCAATCTAGAGATATAGGGCTGAGAACTTATTCTGAGACAACGATATAAAAATTTAGAAAACTGAGGACTAGATTTTTAAATAAGCTGAAGTAATAAGTATTTTTGATAACATTTTATTTACTCTTATGTAAGATGGTTTTTCCATGGTGATGATATTTGGTTTTGAAGGTGAAAAGTGAAAGTTTCTCTGTTGTGTCCTACTCTTAGTGACCCCATGGACTGTATAGTCCATGGAATTGTCCAGGCTGGAATACTAGAGTCAGTAGCCATTCCTTTCTCCAGGGCACCATCCCAACCCAGGGATCAAACCCAGATCTCTCACATTGCAGGCAGACTCTTTAACAGCTGAGCCACAAGGGAAGCCCAAGAATATTGGAGTGGGTAACCTATCCCTTCTCCAGCAGACCTTCCCAACCCAGGAATTGAACTGGAGTCTCTTGCATTGGAGGCAGATTCTTTACCAGCTGAGCTACTGGGGAAGCCCTATTGGCTTTGAGAGAATATTAATTCTAACAAAGCTTTTAGGAAACATATTTAGGGCACCACCAGTTTTATATATTCATTGAGGTGAGGTGAAGTCGCTCAGTTGTGTCCGACTGTTTGCGACCCTGTGGACTGTAGCCTACCAGGCTCCTCCGTCCATGGGATTCTCCAGGCAAGAATACTGGAGTGGGTTGCCATTTCCTTCTCCAGGGGATCTTCCCGACCCAGGGATCAAACCCAGGTCTCCCGCATTGGAAGCAGACGTTTTAACCTCTGAGCCACCAGGGAAGCCCATATATTCATTAATGATATGCAAATACTAATAGTCTGAGGATTTTAAGTTCAAAGCCTACTATATTAAGTACCCAGTAAATTAAATGTATTACAAAATGGACAGAGAAAGGGAAATAAAGGCTGAAATGAAAAAAGGCTGAGTTAAAAATGACATAAACAGTATTTTTAAATGTCAGCTAATTATCATGATTTCCTAATATCATTAAGTAATATTTTAAGAAATAAAATTAGGAAAATGCATTGTCATAAGTAAAAGTTAATGTAAATCCATCTTATAAATAGTCTTCACAATTTTAGATCTTTAAAGGGATGATTAGGCTGTCATTATTTTAAATTCCTACTGTTGCTATTGAGGAGCACTTCCTAACAGGAGAATTGTTAACTCCCTCCAATACTTACTGTTTGCTGTTACTTGCAGTAGTATTATATAATTAATCTTTAATTTATTTACAGGAATATTTTTAAATCATTTCTGCATGTCCTGAGAATGATTCAGTTAAGAGTATAGAATAATCTATAAATCAGTTTAACCATTTATAGGTAAACCGTGAAGACTTAAATATTCTGGTGGCTTGAAACTCTGTTCCTCTCTCACTACCCTGACAATTAAATTGTCTTTATTTATTTATTTTTTTTAATTGTCTTTAGAACTCAGCTTCATCACCATACTTTCTTTTGGTTATGGTCTTTTATGGGAACCTTTAAGATGATTTAAATAGATACTTATTTCTTAAAGTTCCTCTTGCTCCATGTTTGTGGATACTATTTCAAATAATTTTGATGTAGTCATATCTGACTTCTTTTAAGTCAACAATTTCGTTGTTGGCAAGGATTTTAGATCTAATGTATGTCAACTCCCTCGTTTTAGTCTTTGATTTCCTTCTATTAATAATGAGTTAGTTTTAATTTTTTTCCCTCCGTAACTTTCCAATTCTTCTGTCTTTCAGCTTTGTAGCTAACTATAGACTGCCTTATTTTTAAGTCAAAACAATGCTATACTCAAAGAATATTGCCTTTAAAAAATTCATGATAACTAATAATGACATTTCAAACATTTCCTTTGTTCTAAACATATTTTGGCAAACATTTTCTCAGTGCAAAGTATATTCACTCTCAATACATGCATCTTTTTAATGATGAAGAAAGGATTTTATGATTTTTAAGGCAGTCATTTTATTCCCCACTGCACTATAAGACATGTTTTTAAAAGAACTGGATAATTTGCATGAAAAAAGAAGTTAATTTACATATACAAGAATTTACTAGTTATGGTAAGTGGCATCTACATGGATTATAAATAATTTATTTTATTGTTTTTCTTGAAATCTTGATTCTATTTTCTTACTTCTATTATCAAATGCTCTGAACATCTTGACAAAACATTTCCCAGCAGTGTGTTTGAAAAATATAATGAACCTGATCAGACAGCATGCAATTTGTTTCCTGTGAATTAGAAAGAAACTTCACAAAAACCTCTCTCTCTCTCTCTCTCTCTTGCTTGCTCTCACTCTCGCTCTCTCTCTCTTTTTTTTTGGATAAGGTTCTGTTTATTGTCTAGAGGGTTTTGAATCAATTAAAAGCTCTGAAGTCAGGGAAGCAGTTACTGAATCTATTGAAATTAAATTTGTCATACAAGTCATTGCCCAGTTGTGACGTGAGGTAATAGATTATGTTTGTTCACATTTCTTTACTTTATATGAGTGTTACAAAACAGATAGCATTGATAAGGTTTTATGGTTTATTTAATATTTCAGGTCTTTCTCTATTTATACTTTTGAAATCTTGAAATCCTAACAGGGTACCTATGACATTATGCTCATTCTTTGCAAGGAATTCCTTTCAGATTTTATGATGAAATATGGCTAATGGGTGGAACATTTATTTTGGCAAATTTCATCCTGAAACCAAATTTTTCCATGGGATGGTAGAAAGAAGAAATTTCTGAGGCAGCTATCCAATTCTGAAAGATGATGCCTTGGAAGTCAATAATAATAATAATAATGGCATGAACAAAAATAATGATAATATTATCAATCATTTATTGAGGAGTTACTCTGTGTAGGGCACTGTGCTGAGTGCTGTACACACCTTATTTCTTTACTATAACACTATGAGTTAAGCTGTAATATTATTTCAATTTTATAGATTAAGATTCTGGAACTCTGAGAAAAAAGTTAAATAATTTGCCAAAGTTCACATGAGTGGAGTGATTAATAGGAATTTAAATGTAGGTCTGCTTAATTCCAGAGCCCACGCTCTTAACTACCTATCTAGATATATCATTCTTGGAGATGCAAGCCTAGACCAGAAGATGGCTTGGCAAGGATATGCTAGAAAGGCTTCCAATATCAGCTGGATGGTTGAACCAAGTGAATTAAAACTTTCAAACCCTGAGAATCTGTGATTCTATGTTTATATCACTAAGAAATGTATTTTTATGTACCTTTAAACTTCAGAAGAAGAATCGTGACTAGAGTTTCATGAAAGATGGATTTAAAATCAGTTTTAATTTGAAACACTAAAAAGGAATATGAAATAGTTTAGAAAATTTGGTTCCAAAACAAATGTTCCCTTCAAATTGTGAGTTAAATTTAGTCAAAGGAAAATGGTGCAATGCCTTTGAAAGATGCCTTGTTTCAGGCCTTTGTATCTCATCTAAATATTGAAGTTCCTTCTCCACTGGTCTCCCTGCCTGAGACTAATTTCAATGTACCATTTACTCCATTCACGTCAGTCACCACAGAGAGTCCCAGATTTCCTGGTCAATCCATCTTCAGCAAAATCCTGATATTATTGACTCCTTGAATGGTCCCTTTACCTTCTTGCTCCAGTGGAAACTGGCCTTTCCCACAAGAGCAGTGCTTCCCTGTAGGCTTCTTAGGTTATGGCTGCTTTGTATTCTACAGTTCTTATACAGGTTCACCTGAAGAAGGGGACGGACATTCTCTTTGTCCCTAGCTGCTGTTTTCCCAGCATTCTTTTCCCATCCTCTCTAAAGCTCTGAACTCCATACCAAATTGCCTGCTGCTTCTTCTTATTGCTGTTATTAACTAATTCACAGGATACCCCCAATCCTGTATTCTCTATGATTTTGGTTTCTGGCTCAAAATCCACTTTCCTTAACATTGTGACAATATCGGTAAAGATGAAGATCAATATAATTGGCAACCTACTTCTTTGGTCTTCTCTTCTCCAATGATCTATCATCCATACTACTTCAGTCTCCAACAGCCATTGTCTAAAGACCCTTCTCCCTCTTACCATACTTTGTGTTTTCTTTCCTTCTCTTTTCTCCATCCCCAGCTGCAACTGTGTTATTTTTTACCTTATAAAAGACTATACAATTTGTTTGTTTTATTCTATTTTTGTTTTCCCCCATGTAGAATGTAAATACCTCAAGACCAGAAGTTTTTTTTTTTTTTTTTAACTGATTGCAGGAAGTATTGGCCAGTTATTTTTCAAATCTTTCTTCCTGGGCACACAGGTAGACTGTACTTCCCAGCTACCCTTGTGATTTGTTTCAGCTAAGGAAATGTGAATAAAGTGATATGCACCATTTCGAGGCCTGACCTCCACATTCTCTCTTCCTCCATCTGCTCTATGAATACAGAGAATGCAATATATGACTGATGCTCTCCATATGGTAGTGGAGCCACAAGACAGTAGTAACCTGGATTCCTGAATCACCTCCTGAGGGCAGCTCAGCAAACATACTCACTGATCTTTTTACCTGACACAGAAGTAGAGTTCTATTGGGTTAAGCCTTGAGAATTATTGAGGTGTTTGTTATGGCAGTTAGCTATCCTGAACCATACAGTGTTATATCTCAAGCACCTGATTGTGTTTAAAGCATGATAATTGTTCATAACAGATTCATTTTTCCTTTACACTTCAATATGGTGGAATTAAAGATCATAAAATAGCTAGCACTTGCTTAGCTAGAATTTCAAAACTAGTATACTAAGGCTAGTATGAAGTGAAGTGAAGCTGCTCAGTCGTGTCTGACTCTTTGTGACCTCATGGACTGTAGGACCTCATGGACCTCCCAGGCTCCTCCATCCATGGGATTTTCCAGGCAAGAATACTGGAGTGGGTTGCCATATAGCTTGGCTCAATTGCCCTGAATTTGGATGATCTATGCCAAGAAAGTAGTAGCCCAGGGCATGATTTCCCTGGAAAATCAGGTTTTACTCTAGCTGTAACAAAATAGAATAGAAATGCTAGTGAAATACTCCTGTGAATTAATCTATTCCAGACTAAGTTATTGATTTCTTTTTTCTTAGTGTTTAATATCTTTGTTTAGTGCTCAGGACATTTTTGACGTACTTGGAAAGACCAGCTCAACTGATTATCTACTGTTCTCACATTTGCTTTATTTATAGCAATAGTTTTCTAGTATGCTGAACATAGTTGAAGCCCTATTTTAATGCCAGTCTTATGATTTTCTTAGATATCTGAGCTTAGAAATATACTGCTTCTTTTCTAGGAATCTCTGAGATTTACCAAACATTTACCAAAAATATTTCTCTTTTATGTATAAATGGATAAAAAATTTGATGCCTTTGAATGACAATGAATATATAAGTGAAAAAGTTGCCAGGGAAAAGCTAACTACTATATAAAGATAATACCTAAATTCAGAATAATAAGGCTTTCTACCTGATTTCATGTGTATATCAACTTACCTTAATCAAATGTTATTATTTGCATAAACAAAATTTTATATCACAGACAACACAAACTGTTTAATAACTCTGCCCATAAGTGGCATGAAGACACACACACAAAGCAAGAAACATCTCACTGAAAGAACCCTAATAACTTTGGAATTAAAGGAAAGTAATATATGTTAGCAATACTATCATTGCTTCTTTTTTCTGTATTATATCTACTTAATTTCAAATATTAATAGAGTTTCTCAGTTTTGCCCTTACTTATAGTGAGTGACTTGAAGCAATAATAAAATCTAGGCTGAAAAGGAATTTGTTTTTATATTTAAGTATACAATTTGATCATATTTATAGACATTTGCCAGAGATATGCAAATCATATTTTGATTTCCTAATTCACTCTTTTCTTCTGTCAAATGCTATTGAAATACTCTTGTGAATTAATCTATTCCAGACTAAGTTATTTATTTCTTTATATTCATGTATAATACAATCCTCTGTTGCTGATTACATTACCATTAATTCATGACAACATGTGACTTTTAAATAGCCTGTGTTCTTTCCAAAGTATTGGCTTTATGTCTTTTTAGATTATTAGTCAGTCAGTTTGTCACTCAGTCGTGTCTGACTCTTTGCAACCCAATGGACTGTAGCATGCCAGGCTTCCCTGTCCATTACCAATTCCTGCAGCTTACTCAAACTCATGTCCATCGAGTTGATGATGCCATTATCCATCTCATCCTCTGTCATCCCTTTTTCCTCCTGCCTTAAATCTTTCCCAGCATCAAAGTCTTTTCCAATGAGTCAGTTCTTTGCATCAGGTGGCCAAAGTACTGGAGCTTCAGCTTCAGCATCAGGCCTTCCAATGAATATTTAGGACAGATTTCCTTTAGGATTGACTGGTTTGATCTCTTTGCAGTCCAAGGGACTCTCAAGAGTCTTCTCCAACACCACAGTTCAAAAGCATCAATTCGTCCATGGTCAGCTTTCTTTATGGCCCAACTCTCACATCCATACATGACTACTGGAAAAACCATAGCTTTGACTATACAGACCTTTGTTGGCAAAGTAATGTCACTGCTTTGTAATCATTATTATTAGATTATTAGTAATGCTTGTAATTTAAAGAAGCAAAATATAAATTAACAGACACATAGCTCTGGTTTGTAAGTTAAAGTAGAGACTATCTCATAAAAACTTCAACAGGAATTGACAGTGTCTGGTGTTACAGTTTTTTCAAGATTTTTCTTGAATTAATGCTTTTTGAAACATTTTCCCCTCCAAAAGAATATGTTTCTCAAGGTATTATGAAACACTGATGACTTAATGATTCAAAGTTTCTATAATCCAAAGTGTATTACATTTGATAAATTCAAAGTAGCTTATAAATGTTAATTTGTTTTATAATGTGCACTAGTGTACAATTATTGTCACTCTGTATTATAAGCTGGACTTAAATATATTTAATATGTCTCTTGTTAGTCTTGTAAATTGTGATTTTAGGAAATGTTTTTTAGTTGGCTATCCCATGGAACATTCCTCCATTGCAGTAGAAGTCTCCAAACATTTAGAGAACATGTACTGGTCAGTTTTTCCATTGTGGAGTTGCTATTTGACCTTAGCGTGACTTATCTGAGGGAACCCAGAACCACAAGTGGAATCTGATTCCAAGTGGGAAAAATAACTTATAGTAGTGTGCATGAACTAAGAAACTACCAAAGAGTCCTAAGCTACCCCAGATGGAAGTTTAGTCACTGAGAGAAAGAATTTCATCCACAAAGGCAGAAATCTTTAATTTGGGGGAAAGTGCTCTAGCACCCTTATTAAAAAAAATTCCCTAAAAATGCAAAGAGAAGCAGCATTTGCCTCTTTGTTCTGTGTGTGCTTTTGAATAAACTCCCCAGTGTATCTTTGACCTCAGCACAGTTTATTAAGAGCAGTTGGCAGGCACAGATTTGGGCCCACATTTTCCTAATCTGCCTTCCAAATTGCTTCTTGCATTTTACTTGGTTGTATCCTGTGCACTTCAACTTGGCATTTCAGCATTTGTCACTGATCCTATTTTAAAAATCTAGCTTGCCGTTGTTTTGGCTCAGGTACTTTAAAAACAAAAATTGAAAAGCAACCAAATATTTAGGAGGTCTTGGGAAAGCAGGCAGGCCAGCAGCTATTTCCTGTTAGTAAGAGTTGAATGTGTAACAAAGGATTTCTTCAGGCTCTGTTCTCATCTTCTGTCCACTATTTCTCCTCTGATGTCTAAGAAAATATCATATCAACTGAGTTAAGATGAGAATAAAAGCAAATTCCCTTTCCAAATTTCAGGGAAGTTCTTTGGGAAAAACACAAGGTTATGAAAGGAGTCATGTTTATTTTAAATTTGAGATAAGAATTAAATGGAAGAGCAATCTGATCTTGGAGAAACTGTGATACTTGCTTTAGGGTAAGCCATTTCCATTTCCAGGGAGGCGTGATGTGCTTCATTCCATGGGTCATAAAGAATCAGACATGACTTGGTGACTGAACAGCAACAACTCCACTTCCCTGATCCTCAGATAAGCAGGGTGACAATCTGCAGCCTTGAGGTCCTTCTTTCCTGATTTGGAACCAGTCTGTTGTGCCATGTCCAGTTCTAACTGTTGCTTCCTGACCTGCATATAGGTTTATCAAGAGGCATGTCAGGTGGTCTGGGATTCCCATCTCTTTCAGAATTTTCCACAGTTTGCTGTGATCTACACAGTCAAAGGCTTTGGCATAGTCAGTAAAGCAGAAATAGATGTTTTTCTGGAACTCTCTTGCTTTTTCGATGAGCCAGCAGATGTTGGCAATTGATCTCTGGTTTCTCTGCCTTTTCTAAAACCAGCTTGAGCGTCTGGAAGTTCATTGTTCAAATACTGCTGAAACCTGGCTTGGAGAATTTTGAGCAGTACTTTGCTAGTGTGTGAGATGAGGGCAATTGTGTGGTAGTTTGAGCATTCTTTGGCATTGCCTTTCTTTGGGATTGGAATGAAAACTGAACTTTTCCAGTCCTGAGGCCACTGCTCAGTTTTCCAAATTTGCTGGCATTTTGAGTGCAGCACTTTCACAGCATCATCTTTTAGGATTTGAAATAGCTGAGCTGGAATTTCATCACCTCCACAAGATTTGTAGTGATGCTTTCTAAGGCCCACTTGACTTCACATTCCAGGATGTCTGGCTCTAGGTGAGTGATCATACCATCGTGATTATCTGGGTCATGAAGATATTTTTTGTACAGGTCTTCTGTGTATTCTTGCCACCTCTTCCTAATATCTTCTGCTTCTGTTAGGTCTCTATTATTTCTGTCCTTTATTAAGCCCATCTTTGCATGAAATGTTCCCTTGTATCTCTAATTTTCTTGAAGAGATCTCTAGTCTTTCCAATTGTATTGTTTCCCTCTATTTCTTTGCACTGATCACTGAGTTGCTTTCTTATCTCTCCTTGCTATTCTTTGGAACTCTGCATTCAAATGGTTATATTTTTCCTTTTCTCCTTTGCTTTTTGCTTGTCTTCTTTTCACAGATGTTTGTAAGACCTCCTCAGACAACCATTTTGCTTTTTTTGCATTTCTTTTTCTTGGGGATGGTCTTTAGTCCTGTCTCCTGTACAATGTCATGAACCTCCATCCATAGTTCATCAGGCACTCTGTCTATGAGATCTAGTCCCTTAAATCTATTTCTGTATTCCACTGTATAGTCATAAGGGATTTGATTTAGGTCACATCTGAATGGTCTAGTGGTTTTCCCCACTTTCTTCAATTTAAGTCTGAATATGGCAATAAGGAGTTCATGATCTGAGCCACAGTCAACTCCCAGTCTTGTTTTTGCTGACTATATAGAGCTTCTCCATCTTCTCCATGTACAAGGCTGTATATTGTCACCCTGTTTATTTAACTTACATGCAGAGTACATCATGAGAAACATTGGGATGGAAGAAGCACAAGCTGGAATCAAGATTGCCGAGAGAAATATGAATAACCTCAGATATGCAGATGACACCACCCTTATGGCAGAAAGAGAAGAACTAAAGAGCCTCTTGATGAAAGTGAAAGAGGAGAGTGAAAAGTTGGCTTAAAGCTCAACATTCAGAAAACTAAGATCATGGCATCCAGTCCCATCATTTCATGGCAGATAGATGGGGAAACAGTGGAAACAGTGTCAGACTTTATTTTTCTGGGCTCCAAAATCAGGGCAGATGGTGACCACAGCCATGACATTAAAAGACGCTTACTCCTTGGAAGGAAAGTTATGACCAACCTAGACAGCATATTCAAAAGCAGAGACATTACTTTGTCAACAAAGGTCCATCTAGTCAAGGCTATGGTTTTTCCAGTGGTCATGTATGGATGTAAGAGTTGGACTATAAAGAAAGCTGAGTGCTAAAGAATTGATGCTTTTGAACTGTGGTGTTGGAGAAGACTCTTGAGAGTTCCTTAGACTGCAAGGAGATCCAACCAGTGCATTCTAAAGATCAGTCCTGGGTGTTCATTGGAAGGGCTGATGTTAAAGCTGAAACTCCAGTACTTTGGCCACCTAATGCAAAGGGCTGACTCATTTGAAAGTACCCTGATGCTGGAAAAGGTTGAGGGCAGGAAGAGAGGGGGACAACAGAGGATGAGATGGTTGGATGGCATCAGTGACACGATGGACATGGGTTTGGGTGGATTCTGGGAGTTGGTGATGGACAGGGAGATTTGGCGTGGTGCAGTTCATGGGGTTGCAAACAGTCAGACACGACTGAGTGATTGAATTGAACTGAACTGATCCTCAGATACTGCTATGATAAGCACTGTTATTTAACTTTCTAGAAGATCCTTCTTCTTCAAAACTTACTTATAGTATGTACTAACCTCAGAGTATTGGAATTCATTAATTGATCAATTAATTAATGCAAAGTGTTGAAAAGTAACTCTTAAATGCTTTGGCTTTTAATTTTAAGTAAGCAGCACTGATGCACTTTATCCTAATCATAGAAAATTTCAGATCTGTAATAGGTCATTTCTGAGGGTCTTTTTGGTCAGAGTGGGTCTTTCAGTAGCTGCCAAATCACATTACATAGGCAACAACAGCCTTAATCTCTTACATGCAGATAAATGTAGACCTATTTTTTTTAGGATATTTGTCCATGCATACTTCCTATGCAATCTAAAGAGTTTGACAAGTGTCTCTGTGAATTACGTGGTTTAGTTAGCCCTTTCTGGGGCTGTTGGTAAAGTAGGCCTGACTTCACTTTCTGGTTCTTCTCAGAGAGACAAACGTGGAGAGAATCAAGAAAGCACAGATGATATATGCAGAAAAGCAAAGCTAGTAACTGTAATTATAAAGTTTTGAAACAATATTACATACACAGCATTTTAAAAGAGATTCTCCCAACTGAAATGAGAAGAAGGAGAAGGGATTAGGAATGAGAAAGAACATATATCAAACAAACCCACCTCTCGTGCATTTTTTTTTCCCTTTTAGGCTGACCTCGATTTCTTGCCACCAGAGCAGTTTCCACAGATGTTTAATTTTCGGAGCTAGCAGTATGTCCCCAAGCTCATGTTTTAATGAATATTGTGCACAACATTTTTTCTTATGACTTAAAGAATCATTCAGATTCAAGGATCTACGTTTGGACAGTAGAAGGAAGCATAAACAATAAAAGGAAGCATCTGTCTTCCTATAGAAGAGAAATTCCTTAAAAGTGGACTATAAACGGGGGAGAGAAATAAGACGACTGTGTTGTGTTCCAGTTCTTTTTTGTTTGCTCCTGTCAGGGATAGTCTAGCTGCCACTCTGAGCAATTTGCTCTGCTTTAATTTTGTCAGTTTCTATTCATCACCTAGGCTTGGGCTCTAATTATGGTCAAGTAATTGCTTCTCACCTCTCATCTCCATTTGGAAATGTTTATATGTTGATAGCCTTATAACTTTAAGCAGGTCGCCAATTTTTAATAAGGTTAGGCTTCTTTTTATTTTCTGCCTTTTATGATTAAGAGATCCTTATTGAAGAATACAGAGACCACTGTTAAGTAATTTATACCAAAGGCACCCAATATCATGACAGAATTCAGGATGTGGTGGGAGACTGGCAGGTGGGGAAGGAGACAGAGAGGAGTAGTTGGCAGGACCTGTGTGTATCATCTTCTTAGTTTAGAAGCCCATATGGTGCTTCATAATGCTTTGCTCAATTGCCTTATAGTTTTAGTCTAAATCCTATTAAAAATAAACTCTAATAGGAAGAACATTTCAGATTAATTATAAATCTCATAATCTACAAGAATTTTTAAGTAAGAGTGTTTTGAGTTTAATATAGACTAACCTTGAAAGATAAGACATTTACTTTTTTCATGAAAAAATATACTCATTTCTGAAAGGTGTTTCCACTGTTTAAAAATTGAATGTCTTTGATTAAAATAAGTTAAGTGCGATTTTAATGTCATAAACAAAACAAAACAAGACATGACAAGTAACCCCCACACCCCCAAAATTCTCCCACACTATTGTCCATCATGGAATCATGCTCTGCTCCTTTTGTAGCCTGATGTATAAAGATGTAAATTGTAATTTTGAACACTGAGGATGAAGTACCCTAGAGAAATCACAGTCCTTGACCTTTAGAATCTTATCATTTAGTTTGTCTGATTAGATACAGCTATAAGAGAAAGTTATAGTGGCTCACAACAATAGTCAGTAACTTCTTAGGGACTAATCTTACAGTTGACAGTGTGCTGCTTGGAATTAGTCATTCCAACCTGTGCTGCTGCTGCTGCTAAGTCGCTTCAGTCGTGTCTGACTCTGTGCGACCACATAGACGGCAGCCCACCAGGCTCCCCCGTCCCTGGGATTCTCCAGGCAAGAACACTGGAGTGGGTTGCCATTTCCTTCTCCAATGCATGACGGTGAAAAGTGAAAGTGAAGTCGCTCAGTCATGTCTGACTCTTAGCGACCCCATGGACCACAGCCTACCAGGCTCCTCCGCCCATGGGATTTTCCAGGCAAGAGTACTGGAGTGGGTTGCCATTGCCTTCTATTTTTTTTTTTTAGGTCAAATTTTGGAAAACATAAATAAATATAATTAAAATATTGATATTTTTATATCTGACCTATTTACACCATCAACATTTCATATATAGTCAGTTACAAAGTGTATTTGGTGGTCTTCAATATTTCCATAGACTGTGTCAGCAGAGGTTCACCCTGTCTTCTGATGGCTGTACTTCCTGCTGCCCAGTGATTCTTGGATTTGTAACAGTAAAACAGAGCTGACTTGAGTAGACTTACTCAGAGTGTACTCACAAAACAGAGACTCCTACAAATGCCAAAGGGATAAAAAGATACAAGAGTAATGAACATCAACGATAATTTTGATAGATGTACTCACCCTCTGGTCTGCTTTATCATTGTCCTGTAAGTTCTGGCTTTCGAATCTGGAGACATACGCTTATTTTCATTAGCATGCTTTCTCCCTAAAAGACAAACATATGGGTTTGGCAGAGAATTCTAAACAAATGTGAAAACTGAGAAACATCCAAGTAGTTATCTTGACAATTGGCTTTTCTGCACTAGTTGGACATCTTTAGGAACTCAGATTTATCATCAATTGACATAAATACATGGAGTAGAAATTCTAAAGATACGCCATGGAAGCGAGAGATTTCTATTCCCAAAATAAGTATTATTATTTTATTATTTTAAATTAACATTTATTGGAGTATTGTTGCTTTACAATATTGTATCAGTTTCTGCTGTAAGAAAACTGAATCAACAATACATATACATATCTCTCTCTTTTTTGGGGGATTTTCTTCCCATTTGGGTCACCACAGAGTGGATCACAATAAACTGTGGAAAATTCTGAAAGAGATGGGAATCCCAGACCACCTGACATGCCTCTTGAGAAACCTATATGCAGGTCAGGAAGCAACAGTTAGAACTGGACATGGAACAACAGACTGGTTCCAAATAGGAAAAGGAGTACATCAAGGCTGTATATTGTCACCCTGCTTATTTAACTT
>SJYQ01000774.1:271414-291542 GCA_006410935.1 Redunca redunca | reverse complement strand
TAAAATATTTTCAGTAAATATTTATAAATACCCAATGTATGACACTCAAATTGATTTTAATTTTGAAGCTTTGGACTTAGAATTCATAGGTTTATTAGTCGGAAAAGGAGTTTTAATGTCCTGGCATGGCCTTAAGGCACTCGTTTCCTGCTCTATTCACATAAAGCTTCATTTACAGTAGTTAGTTTGGGATTTTAAAACTTAATTAATATTTCCTTTTCTAACATTTGGAGGTAATTAAGTCAGAGCAGATTTGCCTATAAATATTCATAACTAAGTATCTAAATACTTCTAGAGTTTCTCCTATGTTCATTGCATTAATACTCTATTATCAGTTAAATTAATTAAGTATGAACAAATATAGGCCTAATGGTCAATCTGGAATGGCTTTAAAAGTAATTTAGATGTGTAATAATTTTTCATAAACATTAGAGGCTGAGCCTCACAAGAACAGTCCAAG
This sequence comes from Redunca redunca, assembly GCA_006410935.1. Lineage (NCBI taxonomy): Eukaryota > Metazoa > Chordata > Mammalia > Artiodactyla > Bovidae > Redunca > Redunca redunca. Next base: position 291,082 of record SJYQ01000774.1, on the reverse strand, counting down.
GTTGGCAGGGTGACTTTTCGTAAATCTCCTTATTTTGTAATGATCATTCTCATTTGTTGACTCTTTTCTTCAGTGAAGGACCATGGTGACTACGTTACATGCATTATCTCTCTGTGACTTCATGACAAACTAATGAAGCATGTTTGATTATTAGTGGTACATTATAGTTGATTAAACCAGAAATGTTAAGTATAATAATTTCCTTTAAGATTACTGAATGGGTAAATGGTGAGGCTAGAAATAGATATGAGCTTATCTTTACCTATTTGGCTTATTTATAGACTAAGAAATTCAAATATAAAAAATGCATAAGATGACTAGCAAAATTAGATTACCAGCAAGGTATAGGGTTAGAAGCTGAACTCAGTATTAATTCTAAAGTATTTCCAATGAATATTTAGATTTAAAAATCTCTATTCACATGTATTGATGTGTTTCTGTTGTCTAGAGTCCATTTGTAAGGTATTAATAATTACTAGATTAATTTTGGAATTCAGAGCAGAACATTTGAAAGGAGCCAAATATTTAAGCTATTTTGCTTATATTGCACAAAGCAAATAAGATTAAAGATGAAGTTCCTGCTCTACTTAAAAAATATGGTTTTTAAAAAATTTAAAAAATGTTAAACTGGGAAAGAAAAAATAAAATCTAAATTCTCTAAATTAACTGTGGGTCAATATCTTTTCATACATTATATCACTTAATCTTCACAATATCTATGGAAGATGTGGTTGTTCATGACATTTTTTTAACTAATATTGGTGGAGCGCCTACTTTATTTCAAGCACTGTTCTAAGTGTTGTAGGCATATCAACAAGCACGAAAGATATGGTCCCTGTTTTCATGGAGCTTACATGGGAGAAAGAACAACAGGCCACAAAAAGGTAAAATACAGGATGATGTGACTGAAAGTGTCACCAAAAGCAGACTGGTATTTTTGGTTGGATAGAGAGACCAAGGATAACAACAGAAGCACTCATTTGAAGGTATGAGACAGGTGCTGGTGAAAGGGAGAGGAATCTCAAAAGCCCTAAGTGAGGCAAGAGCTTTGTATGTTTGTTTAATCAATGGGGCTTCCTGGGTGGTACAGTGGCAAGGAATCTGCCAGCCATTGCAGGGGATGCAAGAGATTGGGGTTCAATCTCTGAAAGATCCCTCAGAGTAGGAAATGGCAACCCACTCTAGTATTCTTGCCTGCAAAATCCCATGGACAGAGGAGCCTGGTGGGTTACAGCTCTTGAGGTTTCAAAGAGTCAGACATGACTGAGTGACTGAACACACATACATACACGTTTAATCAGCAGAAAAAAGGCTAGTATAGTTGCAACAAAGTCAGTGAGAGAGAATATCAGGGTAAGTCAACTAGAGGGTGCTTTTAATACATAAATCAGAACCCTTGACTCTCTTGCTCAAAATCCTTCAAAAGTGTCCCATTTACACCCTCATGGCTAAGTTGGTAAAGAATCTGCCTGTGATACAGAAGACGCAGAGACAGGATGGGTCCTTGGGTCAGGAAGATTCCCTGGAGAAGGAAATGGCAACCTACTCCAATATTCTTGCCTGGGAAATCCCATGAACAGAGGAGCATGGTGGGCTACAGTCCATGGGGTCTCAAAAGAGTCAGGTATGACTGAGTGACTAAACCACCACACCCACACATAGAACACAATCCTTCAAATTTTCAAAGGTCTCTAATGTTCTGCATGGATATAACTCCTGGCACCAATTCAATCACTCATCCTCTAGTTTGCTTTCCACCAGCAACCTAGCCCCTTGCTGGTTGTCCTGTATGCCAAGTATCCTCAGCCTCAGGATGCTTTAAAATTTTTATTTATTTATTTTCTATTGAAGGACAGTGGTTCCAAGGAATCCTGCCATCCTCTGTCAAACCTCAACATGAATCAGCCATAGGTATACACATATTCCTTCTCACCTCCCTCCCCATCCCACCCCTCCAGGCTGACACAGAGCCCCTGCTCCAGTTCTCCAAACCACACAGCAAATTCCTGTTCACTATCCACTTTACACGTGGTAGTGTAAGTTTCCATGTTACTCTTTCCATACATCTCATCTTCTCCTCTCCTCTCCCCATGTTCATAAGTCTATTCTCCATGTTTGTTTCTCCATTGCTGCCCAGCAAATAAAATGCTCAGGACCATTTTTCTAGATTCCATATATATGTTTTAGAATATGGTATTTATCTTTCTCTTTCTGACTTACTTCACTCTGTGTAATAGGTTCTAGGTTCATCCATCTCATTAGAACTGACCCAAATGTTTTCCTTTTTATGGCAGAGTAATATTCCACTGTGTAGATTTACTACAATTTCTTTATCCATTCATCTGTTGATGGACATCTAGGTTGCTTCCATGTTCTCGCTATTGTAAACAGTGCTGCAATGAACAATGGGATACATATATCTTTCAATTTTGGTTTCCTCAAGGTATATGCCTAGGAGTTGGATTGCTGGGTCATATGATGTTTTTACTCCTCGTTTTTTAAGGAATCTCCATACTGTCTTCCATAGTGGCTGTATCAATTTACTTTCCCACCAACAGTGCAAGAGCATTCCCTTTTCTCCACACCCTCTCCAGCCTTTATTGTTTATAGACTTTTTGATGAGGGCCATTCTGATAAGTGTGAGGTGATTTTCATTGTGGTTTTGATTTGCATTTCTCTAATAATGAGCGATATTTGAGCATTTTTCATTTGTTTGTTAGCCATCTGTATGTCTTCTTTGGAGAAATGTCTTTGAAGACCTGTTTAGGTCTTTTCCCCACTTTTTGACTGGGTTGTTTGTTTTTCTGGTATTGAGTTGTATGAGCTGCTTGTATATTTTAGAAATGTATCCTTTGTCAGTTGTTTCATTTGCTATTCTTTTCTCCCATTCTGAGAGTTGTCTTTTTACCTTGCTTATAGTTTCCTTTGCTGTGCCAAAGCTTTTAAGTTTAATCAGGTCCCACTTGTTTACTTTTGTTTTTCTCATGATGCTTTTATTTGCTGTTACCTCTGCTTGGATTTCTCTTTCTGTGAATATGAACATGGCTTCTTCAGGCTTCCCAGGTGACTCAGTGATAAGGAATATAGTAAAGAATCTGCCTGCAATGCAGGAGACATTGGTTTGATCCTTGGGTCAGGAAGATTCCCTGGAGAAGGAAATGGCAATCCACTCCAGTATTCTTCCTTGGGAAATCCCATGGATGGAGGAGCCTGGTGGGGGACAGTCCATGGGGTTGCAAAAGAGTTGCATATGACCGAAAACAACAGCAACATGGCTTTCTCATAGTTTCATTCACTTCATTTTCATTCTCTGCTCAAGTGTTACATCATTGGAGAAGCCCGTCCTGATTATCAGTAAAATCTAATGCCCTCCTATCACTCTATTTTCATTTACTCTGCTTCTCTCAGTTTCTATGGCTGCATCAGAAGTTGTATCAAAAGTTAGCTGCTTACAACAATAATCATTGTTATCTCCCACAGTGTCTACAGGTGAGGAATTTGAGAGTAGCTTAGCTGAGCAGTTCTGGCTTGGGGTCTCTCATGAAACTGCAGTCAGACAGTTGTCTCTGGGGTCACCTCTCACCCTTCATTCACACAACTGGCATCTGGTCTGGTCAAAAAATGGGGAACTGGAACAGCTGGGTTTCCTAAGTTACTTTTCTCTTTCTCTATAAGGTCTCTCCTGCATGGTGGCTTCAGGACAGTCAGAACAATTACTCTGAGAGAGAGAGAAAGAGAGGCATAAACCATATCACCATTTATGACCTAGCCTTGGGAAATCAGGCAATGTCACTTCTGCTGTTTTCTGTTAGTTGGGGCAGTTACAAAATTTTACCCAGCTTCAAGGGAGAGAAGGGTATAGGCCTTGTATCCTGATGGACCAGTGTCAATATATTAATTGTAAGAAGAACATGTGGGATGAGAGATATATATTCTCCAATATTTGGAATATAACATCTGTCACATTGCTTTATTCTTTCTCCAAAGCAGTTTTCACTGTGTTTATTGCCTGTTTCTTACAACTCTTGATGGTCCTTTTTGCTGCTGGGCAATCTTCTTTACCACCGAAATCAATGATTAGCATATGGTAGGCACTTAATATTTTCTGCTGCTACTGTCGCTAAGTTGCTTCAGTCATGTCCAACTCTGTGTGACCCCATAGATGGCAGCCCACCAGGCTCCCCCGTCCCTGGGATTCTCCAGGCAAGAGTGCCAGAATGGGTTGTAATATTTTCTATTATTGAATAAATAAATATTTCTTGAACCAAAGATATATCAAGCACTAGTGTTTTAGAGATGGAAAATTTTTAAATAATATTCTGTAAACCGTTACAGAAATGTAGTAAGAGAATATAATATACTAAAATTATGCTGAGTGAGTAGGCACATGATGTGTGCCTAAACAGAAAAATAAATGCCTCTTTTATGATATTTTGGAAAAATTAAGACTTTTTAATGACATTATACTTACTAAGTTTTTGGTTGATGCAAATCACAGTAGTAAAAGAAGTGTAAATTTAGGATGTAATCTGCTTATGTATACAGATTACAACATTGCACATTAATCTTGCAGTCAGAGCTGTACAAATGCCATCATTCAGCTCATTCTAATATCATTAAAGATGAGCAGGGTCCTTTAATCTCTATTTTTCACTCTTCACTTGACTATTTTCAGTGGGCCTAAATTTCTGCTTTTTTTTTTTTTAATTGATGTATGGTTGGTTTACAATGTTGTNTTAATTTCTGCTTTTTTTTTTTTTTAAAGGCAGATTGTTGACATCCAGAAGGAAAGTGTTTCTTTGACCTTTACAGAAAAAAAGTGTAATTTTTCTGAATCCAAGAAATATTCATTTAAAATTCATTCTTCATAAGGGTCAGTTAGTGATTTGTAACACAGCCATAGGAATGTGACTTAAAGTTGACATTTTAATAATAAGTCTCAAGGACATGATAATCACTACATGAACAAGAAAAATGGGTGGTTTTTTAAAATTTAAATTTAAAACAACATAAATGCTCACCAAGAATAGTTGAAAAATTAATTATGTACCACAGGTTAACATTCAGGCACTTAAAAAGATACTGCAAAAGAGAAGGCAAAAGATAATTTTTCATAGCTAGCAGGATTACCTAAATTAAACTACCTAAAGCTCCAAGATAATTAACTAAAAAATCAGAACTAATATAAAATTCATTGTTATTTGGATAATATGAATTATAAAAAATGAATCATTTTCTGATAAACAGCAAAGATTAGAAGACATAATGGGAAAGTAAGAAAGCATAAAAGCAATGAAATATAAAACTGGACTAGCAACAAGGTGAGACGGACCAGGGACAAAGCAATAAATTTAAGGAGCTCAGCCCTGCTCGATACTCGGCCCCTCAGCAAGTAGGCTGAATGGGTCTGCAGACCTTAAATGACAAAACTGTCCCTGGTGACAAAAGTATGAAAAATTGTGATTTTCTGTTTTCACCACCAGCACTTACTGTAAGAGCATCTGTTCTTTTTCTGTTGCAGAGTTTGCCGTCCAAGAATGTAGGCAAAGCTAGAGGACTTTTCAATTTCCTTTGCAGGGTACAGATGCACAGGATTTAACATCCTAGCATGAGAAGTGAGCCTCAGGCTTGTTTTGCTTTGAAGACAGCACCGGGTTAGAAAACTCTCCTCAAATCTGGACCCAGAAAGAATCAAGTAGACAACAAAATGACCAAAGGAATTCTCCAGAAACAGCAGTGGGGCAACCCTCTCCAAGGTACATGAAACCAGCCTTTGAAGACAGGCTTCCTGCAGTCAGACTGGGGTGCCGTGCGTGGCCTGGACACCTCAAGCTCTCACAAGTCCAAGGGGTTTTCAAAACAAATGGCACCTCCAAGGACCAACATGGTTCTTATTCTTCAGACACTCCTTCCATAAACACATAACACCCACCTTCTAATTCCTAGAAGACCCTTCAGGGATGCTGTCCCTCAGAGGCTAGTAGAGAGGAAGGGCCCCAAGCAGACCTACCCAGCTTGACCCCTTCCTTTCTCAACACTTCTGCTTCTGTGAATGAGGCTGCTATCTCTTGGAAGGACTTGGAAGGGAAAGGCCCATGGCCAGAAAGTCGACCCTTCCAGGTGTGGCACATGAGGCTAGAATTTGGCTTCTCTGATGATGCCACCAGCAAAATGCTTTCCTCACTGAAGATACTTGACATAGTGTGTTGAGGATTACACATAAAAAATTGAAAAGGAAGGTTAGAGATACCAGACACTGCAGGCCCTTTCAGGACAGAAACTCAAGCTCACATATGAGGAGACTGCCCAAGTCTGGAGCAAAGCCTAAGTGGAGGCCTTGGCCTGCCAAGTGATCCCGAGGAAGAAGCATTTGCTCACTGGAGAACACTCAACAGTAAACTGAAGAAAATGATGAATTGACCAGAGTCTGTTGTTTATCTCATGTATAAGATCTGATATAGAAGTTTCGGACCAATGTCTACCTCTGCCTCCTGTCTGTCTGTCTGGTTCTCTGTTAGAAGATTTCATGTTCTTCTCTCTTGACCTCAACTTGTTTTTAAACTAGACTGCTTTAAAAAGAAGAGTAAAGAGGATGGACCTAGAGATTAGCATACTGAGTAGGCCAGATAGAGAAAGAAAATATTACATGATACCATTAATATGTGGAATCTAAAATGATATAAATGAACTTATTAATAAAACAGAAATAGACTCAGATATTGAAAACAAACTCATGGTTATCAAAGGGGAAAGGGGCAGGTGAGGGATAAATTAGGAGTTGGGGATTAAAATACACATACTACTATATATAAAATAGATGACAAACAAGAGCCTACTGTATAGCACAAGGAACTACTTTATACTCAATATGTTGTAATAACCTACAATGCAAGAAAATGTAAAAAAGGAATATATATATTTATATGTAGGGTGGCTGCTGAGAGTGCCAGGCTGCAATGGTGCAGGAGAGGCCGAGAGGAGCTACCCCACACTCGAAGTCAGGGATGGCAGCTGAGAGGAGTAACCTCATGGCCAAAGAGAGGTAGCTGTGTGGGTGCAGGAGGGCCGAGAGGAGCTACTCCAAGTTCAAGGTCAGGAGGGGCGGCAGTGAGGAGATATCCCTCGTCCAAGGTAAGGAGCAGCGGCTGCACTTTGCTGGAGCAGCCATGAAAGAGATACCCCACATCCAAGGTAAGAGAAACCCAAGTAAGATGGTAGGTGTTGCAAGAGGGCATCAGAGGGCAGACACACTGAAACCATAATCACAGAAAACTAGTCAATCTAATCACACAGACCACAGCCTTCTCTACCTCAACGAAACTAAGCCATGTCATGTGGGTCCACCCAAGATGGGCGGGTCATGGTGGAGGGGTCTGACAGAATGTGGTCCACTGGAGAAGGGAATGGCAAACTATTTCAGTATTCTTGCCTTGAGAACCCCATGGACGGTATGAAAAGGCAAAATGATAGGATACTGAAAGAGGAACTCCCCAGGTCAGTAGGTGCCCAATATGCTATTGGAGATCAGTGGAGAAATAACTCCAGAAAGAATGAAGGGATGGAACCAAAGCAAAAACAATACCCAGTTGTGGATGTGACTGGTGATAGAAGCAAGGGCCAATGCTGTAAAGAGCAATTTTGCATAGGAACCTGGAATGTCAGGTCCATGAATCAAGGCAATTTGGAAGTGGCCAAACAAGAGATGGCAAGAGTGAACGTCAACATTATAGGAATCAGCAAACTAAAATAGACCAGAATGGGTGAATTTAACTCAGACAACCATTATATCTACTACTGAGGGCAGGAATCCCTTAGAAGAAATGGAGTAGCCATCATGGTCAAAAAAAGAGCCCAAAATGCAGTACTCGGATGCAATCTCAAAAACGACAGAATGATCTCTGTTCGTTTCCAAGGCAAACCATTCAATATCACAGTAATCCAAGTCTATTCCCCAAACAGTAATGCTGAAGAAGCTGAAGTTGAACAGTTCTATGAAGACCTATAAGACCTTTTAGAACTAACACCCAAAAAAGATGTCTTTTTCATTATAGGGGACTGGAATGCAAAAGTAGGAAGTCAAGAAACTGCTGGGGTAACAGGCAAATTTGGCCTTGGAGTACAGAATGAAGCAGGGCAAAGGCTAATAGAGAAGGCCAAGAGAAGGCACTGGTTATAGCAAACACCCTCTTTTAGCAACACAAGAGAAGATTCTACACGTGGACATCACCAGATGGTCAACACCAAAATCAGATTAATTATATTCTTTGCAGCCAAAGATGGAGAAGTTCTATACAGTCAGCAAAAGCAAGACCGGAAACTGACTGTGGCTCAGATCATGAACTCCTTAATGCCAAATTCAGACCGAAATTGAAGAAAGAAGGAAAAACCACTAGACCATTCAGGTATGACCTAAATCAAATCCCTTATGATTATACAGTGGAAGTGAGAAATAGATTTAAGGTACTAGATCTGATAGATAGAGTGCCTGATGAACTATGGACTGAGATTTGTGACATTGTACAGGAGACAGGGATCAAGACCATCCCCATGGAAAAGAAATGCAAAAAAGCAAAATGGCTGTCTGGGAAGGCCTTACAAATAGCTGTGAAAGGAAGAAAAGAGAAAAGCAAAGGAGAAAAGGAAAGATATAAGCATCTGAATGCAGAGTTCCAAAGAATAGCAAGAAGAGATTGAATGCCTTCCTCAGATATCAATGCAAAGAAATAGAGGAAAACAACAGAATGGGAAAGACTAGAGATCTCTACAAGAAAATTAGAGCTACCAAGGGAACATTTCATGCAAAGATGGGCTTGATAAAGGACAGAAATGGTATGGACCTAACAGAAGCAGAAGATATTAAGAAGAGGTGGCAAGAANGTTATGACCAACCTAGATAGCATATTCAAAAGCAGAGACATTACTTTGCCAATAAAGGTCTGTCTAGTCAAGGCTATGGTTTTTCCAGTGGTCATGTATGGATGTGAGAGTTGGACTTTGAAGAAAGCTGAGCGCTGAAAAATTGATGCTTTTGAACTGTGGTGTTGGAGAAGACTCTTGAGAGTCCCTTGGACTGCATGGAGATCCAACCAGTCCATTCTAAAGGAGATCAGCCCTGGGATTTCTTTGGAAGGAATGATGCTAAAGCTGAAACCCTAGTACTTTGGCCACCTCATGCGAAGAGTTGACTCATTGGAAAGTCTCTTATGCTGGGGAGGATTGGGGGCCTGAGGAGAAGGGGACAACAGAGGATGAGATGGCTGGGTGGCATCACCGACTCGATGCACATGAGTTTGAGTGAACTCTGGTAGTTGGTGATAGACAGTGAGGCCTGGTGTGCTGTGATTCATGGGGTCGCAAAGAGTCAGACACGACTGAGCGACTGAATTGAACTGAATTGAAAACTGACTTACCTGACACACCTGAAACTGACACAATATTGTACATCAACCATATTTCAGTAAAAAAAAAATAAATAAAGCTTCCCTTTCATAAAAAAAAAAAAAGAACTAAAGAGTACTAGTTTTGGAATTAAAAATTTCCCAAGTAGCATGGTAGTAAAGAATCTGCCTGTCGATTGTGCAGGAGACACAAGAAATGTGTTTGGGCTTGATCCCTGGGTCTGTAAGATTCCCTAGAATAGGAAATGGCAATCCACTCCAGTATTTTTGCCTGAAAAATGCATGGACAGAAAGCCTGGTGGTCTACAGCCCATGGGGTTGCAAAGAGTCAGGCACAATTGAGTAACTGAACACACACACACAGTTTTGGAATTACACACTAGATTTAAATTCTGACTCTGTCATGTACTAGCTGTAGGGTTCAATCTCTTCTACTTGTTTCCTTATTGATAAAATGAGCATAATTATTGAAAAATTGATGCAACATTGATAGAGATGTATACCTGGAAAAGGCACTTGAAAATAATATCTATTAAATATAGTTAAAATGCATCAATATCTTATTAGTAATTATCTGTGAGACTTAGACAGATGGAACAATAAAATAGTACAGATGCTTCAGGGACAAAATACTAGTATGTATTAAAATATAATGTTTGATAAAAGCCACAGAGAAAGCAGTGAGAGCTGAAGAAAATATTCAAAAAATGGTTTTGGACTTTGGGTGAAATCTTCGGGAAAAAATAGCTAGATGTGTGCTTTTCATGTAAACACATATAAATTCCATAAAAATTAGATTAAATAAATAAAATGAAACCATCAATCAATTAGAATAAAATTGAAGTCATTAAGTATTTGCTACTGATATGGGGGAAAACCTCCAAGGCAAAAGAACAATGAGAGAAACACAAAGAAGAGACAGACATGACACAATGGAGTATTACTCAGTCATTAAAAAGAATACATTTGAATCAGTTCTAATGAGATGGATGAAACTGGAGCCAATTATACAGAGTGAAGTAAACCAGAAAGAAAAACACCAATACAGTATACTAACACATATATATGGAATTTAGAAAGATGGTAATGATGACCCTGTATGTGAGACAACAAAAGAGACACAGATGTGTAGAACAGACTTTGGGACTCTGAGGGAGAGGGAGAGGGTGGGATGATTTGGGAGAATGGCACTGAAACATGTATACTATCATGTAAGAAACAAATCACCAGTCTATGTTCGATGCAGGATGCAGGATGCTTGGGGCTGGCGCAGAGTGATGATCCAGAGAGATGGTGTGGGGTGGGAGATGGGAGGTGGGGTTCATGATTGGGAGCTCATGTACACCCATGGCAGATTTGTGTCAATGTATGGCAAAACCAATACAGTATCATAAAGTAAAATAAAGTAAAAATAAAAATTAAAAAAAAACACAGCTGACCACACCAAGAAATATAAAGAAAACTAAAAAAGGTAAACAAAAATAATATTTGCATGCACTAAATTCACTAAACATTCATGATAGACCAGAGGTTAATATAAATACCTAAAGAACATGTCAGGTCAGGTCAGTTCAGTTGCTCAGTCATGTCCTACTGTTTGTGACCCGATGGACTGCAGCACATCAGGCTTCCTGTCCATCACCAGCTCCTGGAGCTTACTCAAACTCAAGTCCATCAAGTTGGAAATGCCATCCAACAACCTCATCCTCTGTCATCCCCTTCTCCTCCTCTCCTCAATCTTTCCCAGTGAAAGGTTGTTGCTGAACCACGAAAGATGCCAGGATTCTTGGCCTCTGGAGGAAAAGAATTAAATCCGGGGCCAGAGACAAGGCTTGATTGATCAGAACTTTTGTGTAATAAAGTTTTATAAATGTATAAAGGAGATAGAGAAAGCTTCTGACATAGACATCAGAAAGGGGCAGAAAGAATACCCCCCTGCTAGTCTTTAGCTGAATGTTATATAGCTACTAGCAGTCTGCCAACTAAAGAAAGGAGATGTCTCAAAACTCAGAGAATGGCACTAGTCCCTCACTGACAAGATGCATTTTGAGATAATCTTGGCACCAGGTGAGTCATCCCAGGCCATAAAATGATTGACATGAATCTTGAAGAAGGGCAGATTCCCATACAAATATATAGTTTCATCAACATAGATGAGGAGAACAATGTACGAGTATAACATACTGGTTTGTCAAGTCGGTTCTGAGCCTTTAGGTAGAACTGACTTGAGGACAGAGTCTGGGGTAAATGCAGAGTACATCAACATAGCTTAAGACAAACATTTCCTTAAGAAAAATGCATTGGTTTGCTCAAGGTATGAGAAAAGTTAAGTTCAGGTGGAATCAGGTGTCATTATGGAAACAAAGAATTTTAAGAGAAACCTCTTTTTAAATTTGTATCAGTTCAGTTCAGTTCAGTGACTCAGTCATGTCCGACTCTTTGTGACCCCATGAATCTCAGCACGCCAGGCCTCCCTGTCCATCACCAACTCGCAGAGTATACTCAAACTCATGTCCATCGAATCGGTGATGGACCATCCAGCCATCTCATCCTCTGTTTTCCCCTTCTCCTCCTGCTCCCAATCCCTCCCAGCATCAGAGTCTTTTCCAATGAGTCAACTCTTCACATGAGGTGGCCAAAATACTGGAGTTTCAGCTTTAGCATCATTCCTTCCAAAGAACACCCAGGGGTGATCTCCTTTAGAATGGACTGATTGTATCTCCTTGCAGTCCAAAGGACTCTCAAGAGTCTTCTCCAACACCACAGTTCAAAAGCATCAATTCTTTGGCACTTAGCTTTCTTCAAAGTCCAACTCTCACATCCATACATGATCACTGGAAAAACCATAGCCTTGACTAGACAGACCTTTATTAGCAAAGCAATGTCTCTGCTTTTCAATATGCTATCTAGGTTGGTCATAACTTTCCTTCCAAGGAGTAAGCATCTTTTAATTTCATGGCTGCAGTCACCATCTACAGTGATGTTGGAGCTCAAAAAAATAAAGTCTGACACTGTTTCCACTGTTTCCCCATCTATTTGCCATGAAGTGATGGGACCAGATGCCATGATCTTCGTTTTCTGAATGTTGAGCTTTAAGCTAACCTTTTCACTCTCCTCTTTGACGTTCATCAAGAGACATTTTAGTTCCTCTTCACTTTCTGCCATAAGGGTAGTGTGCTCTCCATATCTGAGGTTATTGATGTTTCTCCTAGGAATCTTGACTCCAGCTTGTGCTTCTTCCAGCCCAGTGTTTCTCATGATGTACTCTGCATAGAAGTTAAATAAGCAGGGTGACAATATACAGCTTTGACGTACTCTTTTTCCTATTTGAAACCAGTCTGTTGTTCCATGTCCAGTTCTAACTGTTGCTTCCTGACTTCATAATGGTTTCTCAAGAGGCACGTCAGGTGGTCTGGGATTCCCATCTCTTTCAGAATTTTCCACAGTTTATTGTGATCCACATGGTCAAAGGCTTTGGCATAGTCAATGAATCAGAAATAGATGTTTTTCTGGAACTCTCTTGCTTTTTCCATGATCCAGCAGATGTTGGCAATTTGATCTCTGGTTCCTCTGCTTTTTCTAAAACCAGATTGAACATCTGGAAGGTCACAGTTCACATATTGCTGAAGCCTGGCTTGGAGAATTTTGAGCATTACTTTACTAGCGTGTGAGATGAGTGCAATTGTGCGGTAGTTGGAGCATTCTTTGGCATTGCCTTTCTTTGGGATTGGAATGAAAACTGACCTTTTCCAGTCCTGTGGCCACTGCTGAGTTTTCCAAATTTGCTGGCATATTGAGTGCAGCACTTTCACAGCATCATCTTTCAGGATTTGAAATAGCTGAGCTGGAATTCCATCACCTCACTAGCTTTGTTCATAGTGATGGTTTCTCAGGCCCACTTGACTTCACATTCCAGGATGTCTGCCTCTAGGTGAGTGATCATACCATCGTGATTATCTTGGTCATGAGAGTGTCTGATACTTGCAGCCTATTTCCTCCATTTGGAGACACCTGGCCTTCCTGTCTGTTACCCTCTCACCAGCATCAGGGTCTTTTCCAGTGAATCAGTTCTTCGCATCAGGTGGCCAAAGTATTGGAGCTACAGCTTCAGTATCAGTCTTTCCAACGAATATTCTGGGCTGGTTTCCTTTAGGATTGACTGGTTGGATATCCTTGCAGACCAAGGGGCTCTCAAGAGTCTTCTCCAACACCACAGTTCATCACATTCCATCACATTCACAAGCTTTGTTCATAGTGATGCTTCCTAAGGCCCACTTGACTTTGCATTCCAGGATGTCTAGTTCTAGGTGAGTGATCACTACATCATAGTTATCTGAGTCATTAAGATCTTTTTTGTATAGTTTTCTGTGTATTGTTATTACCTCTTCTTAGTATCTTTTGCTTCTGTTAGGTCCATACTGTTTTTGTCCTTTATTGTGCCCATCCTTGGATGAAATATTCCCTTCGTATCTCTAATTTTCTTGAAGAGACCTCTAGTCTTTCCCATTCTATTGTTTTCCTCTATTTCTTTGCATTAATCACTTGGGAAGGCTTTCTTATCTCTCCTTTGGAACTCTGCATTCAAATTGGTATATATTTCCTTTCTCCTTTGTCTTTTGCTTCTCTTCTTTTCTCAGCTATTTGTAATGGCCCTCAGACAACTATTTTGCCTTTTTGTATTTCTTTTTCTTGGGGATGATCTTGATCACTGCCTCCTGTGCAATGTCATGAACCTCCATCCATAGTTCTTCTTGCACTCTGTCTATCAGATCTAATCCCTTAAATCTATTTGTCACTTCCACTGTATAATCATAAGGAATTTGATTTAGGTCATACCTGAATGGTCTAGTGGTTTTCCCTAGAAATGTAAATAAGGAATGTTTACAAATCAATAATAAAATATTGTAAACCCTCTAAGAGAAAAATGAACAAAAAGTGGAGTAAGTATTTTGGTAAAGTGCCAAAAAATACCCCCAAACAGTTAGTACAAAAAAATCTCAACAGCAAATTTGAATTAAAGACATTTTTTGCTTATCATATTGGTAATAATTCAAAAGAAAAGTAGATAATTATTATCATTATTAGTCAGGGTACCCTGAAATTGGAGCATTCACAGATTGCAGATGAGAGAATAAATTTGAATAAATGTTAAGGAAATTATACTAGATTTATAACTCAACATAAATTTTTTCTACAAATTTATCTTAAGAAATAAAGATGAAACCAAGCACTGATATGCCAAAATGTTCGTTAGTGGATTATTTAAATAAAGGAAAATTGGAAAAAATAAATGGGGATGGACTAAATTATGGTACAACCAAATGATGGTATACTATGCAGCAGTTAGATGGACAATTTTGAAGTAAAGTTAAGGTAATGGGAAAATGTTTATTGTAAAATTTTAAAAGTGTAATGGAGTACACAATCTTATAAACTTCTATATCATAATCTAATTTTTAGTAGTTCTTTTCTCTCAGGGGTTATGGATAACTTTCATTTTTTTGCTTTGCACTTTTTAGTGTTGTTTAAAAATTGTCTTTAATATTGATATGTAGTTTTATATTTGGTGCTTCCCTGGTGACTTTATATGTAGTTTTATATTTAGGAAATGTGCAAAATGCTGCTCTTCATAGTAAGTGAAACTATGAAATGTACGTGCAGATGGTCTTAACTATATAAATGAAACTATCCATTTTAAAATCATTTTAAAGAAAATATAAAAAGGAAAGGGCCTGAGAAGAAAGAGTTTTAAGTCTATTGGCAACCAATGGACAATCTGAGAAAGTTTGTGGGCAGGGTATCATGAGATCAAAGCAGCAGTTAAGATGAATCACTTAGGAGGGATCTAGAAGGTGACGACAGAGGATGAGATGGCTGGATGGCATCACTGACTCGATGGACATGAGTTTGGGTAAACTCTGGAAGCTGGTGATGGACAGGGAGGCCTGGCATGCTGCAATTTATGGGGTCACAAAGAGTCGGACATAACTGAGTCACTGAACTGAACTGAATGGCTGTTGGGTAAAGATGACTCAGATCAAGTTGTGGTAGAGAGAATGGCAAGAAGGGGTTAATACTGAGTTGTTTCTCAATGTCAGGCATAGAACTGAAAGTACTTGGAGAGTGGGAGTGGGACATGAAGGATATGTAGGAACCAAGAACAAAATTTCCTGAATATTAAAAATATATATAACTATTGCATAAAATTGAAGTTATACAAAAAATACAAAAACGCAAAATAAAAATAGCAGTAAATATTTAAAAATAAAGTGCCAGTTTACATGGAAATTTGGAGGAAAAACTCGTTTGTAATAGATGATAAATTAATTTTTAAACTTGAGTGGAATGTGTGCCAATAGGGTACTAAAGATATATTCAAATATCTCCTTTAGTTTTTATTATGTAATATCTGAGCATAGTAACAAAAATCAAGTAGAGAAAATTACACATTAATATCAAGTTTTCCACTGACTTTCCTATACTAACAGTCCTACTCTTCATTAGTAACCACCTTCAATTTTCATTTACTTCCCTCTGGTGATCAATTCCATATTTATGGAATTCAAATCTAGATATTTTGATCTCTCAATATCAAATGTTACTTATTTTCTTCATACTCTGAAAGACCTGGAAACTGTCCTCTCTTCTTAATCTTATGTTAATAATTACTTTTGGATATTATTGATAATAATTATAGTATATTATATGTACACTTCTGTAAAAAGTTTACACTTAAACTGTTATGTCTCAGTTGATCAGCTTCAGACAATATTGTTGAAATCCCTCAGTATAAACTGAGAGTATCTGTGATTATAAACTTTCTTCCACCTCTCATCCCTCTGGTTTTTCCCCTGTATCTACCAGTTAAACTATCAATTTTAGTAAGGTTTAAAACATTTATATTTTATCCTGTAACTATAATAAAATAATTTATATTTTGCCTAGAGATCAAATTCTAAAAAGTAAAACTGATAAATATAATTTAATAATTGTATAATTATGTAAACATTATTGATGTAGAAAATATTCAGGACCCATTGAGAAAGAAATAAAATTTTTCTTTTATTTTTAAACAACTTGCACACTATAAAATTCACCCCTTTTAAGTATACATTTCATGATATTTGGTGAACTTACCAAGTAGTGCAATCCTCACTGTAACCCAGCTTTGGAACATTTTCATCACTCTAGTAATGTCCCTCATGTCCATTTACAAATAATCTCCTTTCCTACCCCCAGTCTTAGGTAAACATTAATCTACTTTCTGACTCTAGAGATTTGCCTTTTCAGATTTTTTTTTTCCTCTTAAAAAAATGGTTTTAAAATTTATAGATGTTGCAGTATGTACCAGTATTTTGTTCCCTTTATTGTTAGATAGTATTACTTTATTTTGGTTTATCATAACACCAGTTGATGGACATATGAGGTTTTCCCACTGTTTGAATATTATGAAGAACTCTACTATGAACATTTGTGTGCAGGTATTTGTGTGAACTTATGTTTTTTATTTCTCTTTGGTTGATACCTAGGAAATCTAACTTTGTATTTTTCTACACCAGTCTATTCCTGTAATATTGTACAGGTGGTGGGTGACCAAAACCATCCCAAAGAAAATGCAATGCAAGAAGGCAAAATGGTTGTCTGAGGAGGACTTACAAAAAGCTGAGAAAATAAGTAAAAGGCAAAGGAGAAAGGGAAAGATACTGAATGCAGAGTTCCAGAGAAGAGCAAGGAGAAATAAGAAAGCCTTATTACATGAACAATGCAAAGAAATAGAAAAAACAATAGAATGGGAAAGACTAGAGATCACTTTTCATTTTCATAGATTGGAGAAGGAAATGGCAACCCACTCCAGTGTTCTTGCCTGGAGAATCCCAGGGACGGAGAAGCCTGGTGGGCTACCATCTATGGGGTCGCACAGAGTCAGACACTACTGAAGTGACTTAGCAGCAGCAGCAGCGGCAGAGATCTCTTCAAGAAAATTGGAGATACCAAGTGAACATTTCATGCAAGGATGGGCACAATAAAGGACAGAAATGGTATGGACCTAGCAGAAGCAGAAGAGATTAAGAAGAGGCAGTTAGAATACACAGAACTGTACAAAAAAGGTCTTAATGACCTAGATAACCATGATGGTGTGGTCTCTCATGTAGAACCAGACATTGTGGAGTGTGACGTCAAGTGGACCTTAGGAAGCATTACTATGAACACAGATAGTGTAGGTGATGGAATTTCAGCTGAGCTAGTTAAAATCCTAAAAGATATTGCTCTTAAAGTGCTGCACTCAATATGCCAGCAAGTTTGGAAAATTCAGCAGTATTCACAGGACTGGAAAAGGCCAGTTTTCATTCCAGCCCCAAAGAAAGGAATGCCAAAGAATATTCAAACTACCATACAATTGCACTCATTTCACAAGCCAGCAAGCTAATGCTCAAAATCCTTCAAGCTAGGCTTCAGAAGTATGTGGACTGAGAATTTCCAGATTTACAAGCTGGATTTAGAAAAGGCAGAGGAACCAGATTGCCAGCAACTGTTGGATCATGGAGAAAGCAAAGGAATTCCAAAAAACATCTACTTCTGCTTCATTGACTGTGCTAAAGCCTTTGACTTTGTGGATCACAACAAGCTGTGGAAAATTCTTAAAGAGATGGGAATACCAGGCCATCTCACCTGTCTCCTGAGAAACCTGTATATGGGTCAAAAAAACAACAGTTAGATCCAGACATGGAACAATGGACTGGTTCCAAATTGGGAAAGGAGTATGTCAAAGCGTATATTGTCAACTTGCTTATTTAACTTAGAGGTAGAGTACATCATGGCAAATGCCTGGCTGGATGAATTACAGGCTGGAATCAAGATTGCCAGAAGAAATATTAACATCCTCATACATGCAGATAATACAAGTCTAATTGCAGAAAGTGAAGAGGAACTAAAGAGCTCCTTGATGAGGGTGAAAGAGGAGAGTGAAAAAGCTGGCTTAAAATTCAACATTCAAAAGACTAAGATCATGGCATCTGATCTCATCACTTCATGGCAAATAGCTGGAGAAAAAGTAGAAACAGTGACAGATTTTATTTTCTTAGGTTTCATTATCACTGTAGCGATGACTGCAGCCATCAAATTAAGACACTTGCTCCTTGGAAGAAAAGCTATTACCAACCTAGACAGCATATTAAAAAGCAGAGACATCACTTTGCCAACAAAGGTCTGTACTGTCAGAGCTACTGTTCTTCCAGTAGTCATGTACAGCTTTGAGAGCTGGACCATAAAGAAGGTTGAGCACTGAAGAACTGATGCTTTCAGACTGTGCTGGAGAAGACTTTTGAGAGTTCCTTGAACAGCAAGAAGATCAAACCAGTCAATCCTAAAGGAAATCCTGGATATTCATTGGAAGGACTGATGCTGAAGCTGAAGCTCCAACACTTTAGCCACCTGATGCAAAGAGCTGACTCACTGGAAAAGACCCTGATTCTGGGAAAGATTGAGCAGAGGAGGAGAAGGAGATGATAGAGGATAAGATGGCTGGTTGGTATCATTCACTCAATGTGCATGAGTTTAAGCAAACTCCAGGAGATGGTGGACAGGGAAGCCTGGTATGCTTAGTCCATGTGGTAAAAAGAGTTGGAAAGAACTTAGCGACTGAATGACTGATGACTATCCAAAGGAAAATATCCCAATTATTAAGAGCCTCTGGAGGTTTTTTCTCTTATGTTTCATTAATTAACTTTGAATCGTTTCATATTTTATTATCTAATCATGTTTTCTTGTTCAGATATTTTCCGTTAGAGATTTAAAATAATTTTAAAATTAATATTGCATAAATGCTAAAAGTATAAAGATATTACCCATAAACCTTCATATTTACACCAGCTTAAATGGGAAATGGATGGGGAAACAGTGGAAACAGTGTCAGACTTTATTTTTGGGGGCCCCAAAATCACTGCAGATGGTGATTGCAGCCATGAAATTAAAAGACACTCCTTGGAAGAAAAGTTATGGCCAACCTAGATAGTATATTCAAAAGCAGAGACATTACTTTGCCGACTAAGGTCCGTCTAGTCAAGGCTATGGTTTTTCCAGTGGTCATGTATGGATGTGAGAGTTGGACTGTGAAGAAGGCTGAGTGCCAAAGAATTGATGCTTTTGAACTGTGGTGTTGGAGAAGACTCTTGAGAGTCCCTTGGACTGCAAGGAGATCTAACCAGTCCATTCTGAAGGTGATCAGCCCTGGGATTTCTTTGGAAGGAATGATGCTAAAGCTGAAACTCCA
>SJYQ01000774.1:242700-268113 GCA_006410935.1 Redunca redunca | reverse complement strand
TGAAGTATTCAGTTCAGTTCAGTTGCTCAGTCGTGTCTGACTCTTTGCGACCCCATGAATCGCAGCACGCCAGGCCTCCCTGTCCATCACCAACTCCCGGAGTTCACTTAGACTCATGTCCATTAAGTTCGTGATGCCATCCAACCATCTCATCCTCTGTCATCCCCTTCTCCTCCTGCCCCTAATCCCTCCTAGCATCAGGGTCTTTTCCAATGAGTCAACTCTTCGCATGAGGTGGCCAAAGTATTAATTATTAGGTAATAAGAATAAAGGAACTTCTTATTATAATAGAGATAATTTATGTGAATATAGAGTTAAAGTAAGAGATGAAACACCTGAAATAAGAGACATATTAGATCAATTTTTGTCTTATATTGAGGACTATTTTCTAAATTCCTTTCAGAACTAACATTGAATGTTTTATTTTGGCAAGCATATTTTAATTTCTTAGAATCCATTCTTGTTGTCTTATTTCTTTTTCTCAAATCAAACTTTTTTGATTTAGTTTAATTTTACAAATGCAACATTTCAAAATTTTCTCAACATATTAATTAGAAAAACGTTATATGCTATTCCCTATGTTCTACTCTGTTCTCTCCAATGTGATTATTTTTTATTTCATTAGCATAACTTGCAGACAATAGTTACAAATTAGAAAATAAAACTGTTTTGAATTCTGTATATTGACAGAAATAGCTTTTGATGATGCTTAAGGCTGAAGATTATTTTGGCCAAGTATTTAAATAATAAATTGTTTTATGCAGCTTATTCAAAATTTTATTTTATGAAAATTTAAGGCAATAATTAAGCATTTTTGTGTTTTAAGTATGTAATCAATATAGTGTGAGTTCTTAAACATCAATTCAATATGTGATAGAAGTGACATACTGAAAACAAAGGGCAAGTGAATTTTAATGAGGAGATAGCATTCACCAACAAATACTTGAGTAGAATAGACCTCACTGTTTACATTGCAATATTATTGGTGAGCTGGCCAATGAGGGCTTGAAATTTCAAGACATGATTTGAAAATCACTTGTAGCCTCAAGGACTTTATCTTGGCTCATAAAATAATAGTGGTGGGGTACTTGCTTTTTATGGATATTTTCACTGTGATTCATCTTTGAGAGCCGAATTCAAATGTTTGTTGATTATCTCATTACAACAAAATCAGGTAAGAGATTATTACGTGAATGTAGCTACAATTATAAATGAAGGCACAGTGAAGGTAAAATCAGCACTTTCAGATCAAAGACTAACTTACTTCTGACAACGCTGGTAACTGCTCATAAAAGTGAGGCTGTGATTGTGTAAAGCTGTCTGCTAGCTAAAGACATTAAATTTCAGGTCAAGTTCAGGAAATAGCTTTTCAGAGAGAGGAAAACTGAGGTTTCACTTGATTTAACCTTTTTTTTTTTTTTTTTCTTCCCTAGAAACCGTTTATTCCGTCAACATTATTTGTATCCCGTGTTTAAGAGTCTGGGGAGAACAGCTAAGTGGTTGTTCCTACCCCTTCAGTAGTCAGAGTGGTGGGGCTGCACACAGTCGTTGCTGGCACTGAGGCTCGTCTGCAGTGGGGAGCTGCTGGGTGGGCACAGAGGACACCAGCACCTTCAGAGGCTTCTGTGACCTCAGATGCAGTAGCAGTGAGTCGGGGTGCTGAAAGTCCCCATCGGTCACAGCCTTTCCAGACCGGCCAGCTCTTCCTTTCCATCTTTTTGGGATCTCTGTGGAGGTGGAGGCCTGGCTGACCTCTCAGGATTGTTGACAAATGATCCTTCCGTGCATGTGCAGAACTTTCCGAGCCAGAGTCTGTCTTGTCAAACCCCCAAGTGGGTTCCCCATTGCTCTCTGGAGGTGCTGGCCATGTCCACATGGTGCAGAGGAGAGTCTGTGTCATCCAGGGTGAGATGGGTGAGTTCACATAAGAACCTCGGAGGCTGGTGGTCAGCCCTGGGATTGGTAGCCGCCTGAAGCCATGGCTGTGGAAAGGCAGCCAGTATTAGGAGTGGCCTCGGTGGCAGCAGCAAACTTCAGCACAGCTCGCTGGGCAATATCCCTGCAAGATATGATACTGGCATCACTCCATTTTAACAGTGGAGCTGTTTGAGGAAGCATCTCCTGTTCTCCTCAGATTTCTGAGGTAGATGCCCTCACTTTTTATTTTGTAGATGATTATTCCACTTGGAAATCAAGGTTGCTGCCACCTCAGTAGGTTCCTGAGGACATTCTCTTTGAGATAATTTGAGGACATTCTCTTTCTTCATTTGCAGTATGTCAGGGGCTCAGGACATGGTGAAAATTACCCTTTGAGTTACCACAGGAACTCAGACAAGATATATGGACTGTTCTCTGAGTAGCATTGAAAAACCATCTCTTCTAACTTGTTAATCAGAGGGAAATTCAAAGATCCTTTTTTTTTTCTACAGCTGACCCTTGAACAACACATGTTTGAACCTGTGTGGGTGTGCTTATACATGGATTTTTTTCCCAACAGTTAATACTGCAGTACTACACTGTTGTATCCCCACGTTCCAGGAAACAAACTCACTCAGAAAGACAATGCAGATAGTGGAGTGCACTTTATTACACCAGCGGGCCGAGGCAGAGTCTCCTCTTAGCCAAGGACCCACACTAGTTTTTGTGAAAACCTTATATACCCTAAGTGTATGCACACAAACCCACCTCTCCAAATTCCATGACAATCAAAGCTAACCTGTGATTCATATGCCTTAACCCTAGGTAGTTAACAGTGGGCAATTATCAATAGGCCTGGGGTCATACCCCAATAAGCATAATATAATGTCTGATTCTATTCGTTACACAGATAATTAGGGTATTCTTTTAGGCGATGGAGAGCCCTGGGGCTCTTCCTTCTGGGGGCCTGGTTTTCCAGTTGGTTGTGTCATTTCCATAGATACTGGGCATATAGCTCAAAGTCCACAGTCTGGCCCAAGATGGAGTCCTGCTTTCAAGATGGAGCCTGTTCTGTTTCCTCCTTCAACACAATCTGCTGATGGGGAACTGTGGATACTGAAGAACAGTGAATAAAGATGTGGGGAACAATGTGTATGGCGGGCTGATTGCAATTTAGATGCAGATTTTCCACTGAGGGCTGGGTAGGCTCCCCTAGCCCCTGAGTTGTTCAAGGGTCTACTGTTCATAGGAGAAGGAAATGGCAACCCACTCCAGTATTCTTGTCTGGAGAATCCCATGGACAGAGAAGCCTGGTAGGCTACAGTCCCTGGGGTTGCAAAGAAGTGACTCAGCATGCACATACTACTGTTCATATTACAACTTTAACTACTAGTTGTGGTCAGTGTTTCTTAGACATAGTAGCTTTATAGTGGAAGGCTTCTTTGACAGTAAAATCATAGTGCTTATTTTAAAGGATTGGATTTAAATCTGAGGACTGTCTTTATTTCTCAGTTTTCTCAACTATTAAATGGAAATATTACCTACCTTATAGACTTTTTATAAGAATTTGAAAAAGTAATATTATTAGGTACTGGGAGTGTCTGACACATAGTAAGTACTCAATAAATAATAAGATATTGTTACTTATCTACTGCCTGTGAATATCTCTACCTTAAACCTTAGGATAACAGACAAGCTTTCTTGCAGGGAGGAATAAAACTACATTTGTGTCTCTGAACAAACAAAAAGAGGTATTGCTTTTAAGTATATTTTTCTTAGCAGCTTGCATATAGCAATAGCTGTTTTGAAGCACATACTCAAGGTCTGTGCTTGTTTCAAAGAAAGCTCACCATGTGTTGGGAGTTTGGCAGATGACTCAGTTCTGATCATTTTATGTCCACTTTCTCTCATTTTTCTTCTGAAATGCACAAGCAGCACAGCATCGTTTTCTCTCCTCTTCTCCATCTTCTCTTCCCCCTCTACTCCCCCTACCCTTCTTTCCCTTCAACACATACACACAAGCATACACGTTAGTTTTCTCTTATTTATTTTTTAATCCCCAAGGGACTCACGGAACAGTCTGTGTGCAGCTGCTGTGTTTTCCACTTGTTAAATTGGCAGTTACCTACTGTGTAGAGTTGCTAGGAGAAGGTGAACAAGCATGATTGGAGCATCATCGGTGTACATATTTTTTTCAATAACAACCTGTGGAGCTCTGTGGTCTGTCTTCTGTATGGCTCTTATGTTATTTTTCTCATTGTTGTCATTAATATTTGCTGAATTTATCATTAGAGACTAATTTCCAGATCAACTGAGAGACAAAAACCTTGGCATTTAAACCAGCCACTTTTTTCTCAGGGTGGTGCTGCGGATACTGGTTCCTACCATCTGTTTTCTTATTACATCCAGCCCTCCTTCCGTTGGTAGAGAGGAATTCAGCTTCTTCTGGTGCGCTAAAAGTCATTCATGTTTCTGTTTTGAATAATAGATCTCAGAAACTGTAGGAATTCTGATGTGCTTCAGTGCATGGAACAGTAACAGAGGAGCTGCTCTGGGGAGAGCTGGAGCGCTCAGTCGGTCAGTAGTACAGTAGCAGGCTCACATGTGCCGACTGTTTCTGTGAGGTCAGAGGATCTGTTTATACTGCTCTCTGCTTGAAGAGGGGGGTGGGTGATGTGGTGAACAGTGGATATGCCTGTCAAAGTCAGTAGCCATTCTGGCAGAAGCTGCCGTCAGCTTAGTAAATCTGCAATGTTTTGATAGATAAGAGATGCTACTGTATAACTGTTTAAGATTTGTAGTGGACTGAGGAGTGCTTGTTCTAGCTGCTGAAACTGACTGTAAATGTATTGCCTTAGGAGTATCATCATGGGGTCTACTGCTACAGAAACTGAAGAACCGGAAAACACTACTTTTAAGTATCTCATAGGAGAACAGACTGAAAAAATGTGGCAACGCCTGAAAGGAATGTGAGTAAGCTCTTTGCTTGGTTCTGTGTTTTTATCCACCTCTCTGATAAAAAAAATTTTTTGAGTATTAACATGTCGAATTATTGGCACTTTCTGATTGTGGATTAGTGGTTTCTTTAGAAAGATTTTCTTTTTAAAAAATGTGTCAGTCTCAGCTAACAACTTGCTTGAAGGGTGAATAGTTTTTTGTGCAGGTATATTTTATGGAAAGCAAGGTAACTCCCTGAGAATTCACTTCATTGTTAGACCGCCTGGCTTCTTTTATACATTCTGTATGTGTTACTTAGATACGTGGCTTAGATATGCAGAAAAGTAATTAGAAAAGCTGCTTGCCCAGGTACTTGCGGAAATAAAATTTCTCTCAGATAAAAAGAGAGATTGCTATTAGCACTTATTTCTTTGTGGTTAGATTTTGAAGAAAAAGGACAGGATTAATATGATAATAGATCATTATATTCCATTGTGCTTATTCATTATGACTTAATTAATAATACATTTTAAGGAGAAAAAGTTTATGTTGTAAAATTACTAGCAGCACACCAAACTTGCTTGAGAGTTTTGGCTTAAATCAACCAACTCACTTCTGAGAGTACAGAATAGCTCACAGTATAAAACAGAGTTTTGTAAGATGGGTCAAGAAGTGTGCTTATGTCTGCATGAAATGTAAGTACCAGAGTCAAACTTTAATTGCAGTGCTATTTACCTTGCTGTTTAAACAGCATCTAGGCTTTTTTCTCAATGTATGTAAATTATTCCTGCTTAGTGTTCCAGCACACTATGTTTATATGCTTTATTTTCATGTCATAATTGTAAAATCAGATTTAATATTTGGATAAAAATATGAAATATGAATATTTACAGGCCATTGCAATTCCTTAGCATATTTGCAAACTTCAGATGAAAATATATTTGCTTTTCTATAATAATAGCTGAAGGAATCCTATGCTATGAGATACAGAGGTTTTTCAGGATTCTTATTTCTCATGTTATATATACATATTGTTCTATAAAATGCAACATTTGAGTAAATTTAATGTTGCTGTCTTGATATATATGATTTTTTTAAAAGAAAAATTATATCAAACTATATTAGGTAAAAATTCTACTTTCCTCTATTTGAATGTATTTAATGATGTTTGTATATTAGTGCTCACTGTATATTTTTTTACACTTGAAGTAATACATTGTGTTACAGTGCACTGGTATAAGAGCACACTAATAATGGAAACACGTTTAACAGAGAATCACTTTTAAAAAGGAAGCCATCTTTACATCATTTGAATGAATTAGAGAAATATGTTTCCAAGACTCATTGAAGATTTAGAAATCACAGGTTTTTTTTTTCCTTTTTTTTTTGTAGAGGTGGTTCTCTAGTGAAGCAAATAATCCTAAAAAGCAAACAACAGCTTACAAAATTAATCAGCATAGATGAAAATTAGACATTGGCATTGGCAGTCATCAGATGATTTGCATGCTAACCTAATGAGTGGTTGAACATCTGTACTGGAAAAATTATATTTCATATTTCAACCTAGTTTAGATTTTCTTCCCTTTAGCAGGACAGGATGGTTTTGGTTTTTAGTTTGTTCTATTTTTCTGCAGTTATTTGAATAATGAAGATGTATGGTAGTGAGTTTATGCATATGTCTTTAAAAATTTTTAAAGTGAATGTGTGTCTACCTAATATTTTAGGGCAAAGTTATCCGACTTTCACTTTAACACTTGATCTCTAAGATCAACTTCTTTTTTTTTGTTTTCAAAGAAGGTGATAGAGTCATTTAGCAGTAGAGCTTCATGACTTGATATTCAACATGGGTGTTGGATATTATTATATATGTACCTATATAAAGTTCGAGTTGTGTCTACGTGGGGCCACTGAATGACCATATAGAAGACTGAATGACCAAATTACTTACCAGTTATTTTTAAAAAAATTATTGCTAACCTGATGGAAATAACTGAACGCTTTTGTATCCCAAAGCAACAAAGAATTTCATTTTGATACTATTTTAACTTGTAGTTTGACTTAAGCCATTTCCAGTCTTCCAGGCTTAGAATTGTCAAAACAAAAAGCTCTACATCTAAAATCTGCATGACTAATGTCAACCAAATTGTTTAATTATGGTCTTTTGTGTAGTCTGCATTCAAAGGCATGATATGAGGGACTCCCTATTCCATTTCTGAGATTGTCTTGCCTATTTAAAATGTTATATTGACTCAAACAGAATTTTAGCTTATTGAAATGTCTAGTATTAGAATTCCAATTTTACATATTGGCAGTTAAAATTATGTTACTCATGAATGCTATCAAATAATTTTACAATAATTTTCTTAGTTTGACAAAAAAAAGACTCAATCCTTTGAATGTTTGTTTGGAAAGTAATTTTTTTAAAAAATTTCCCACTGCAAAACGCAAACTTTACAAATGCGTTTATTTTCTTCAACAGTATACTTTATTCTTAAGTGAGTTTACAATAAGTACATTTCTGAGGTTAAACAAAAATAGAGACAAAGGTTAATGTAAAATAAGGTAATTCCAGTATACCTTAAAAATAGAAAACAAGAATCACTACAGGTAGATATTTACAGAAAGTATTTTATAAGTGTTTTTATATAACATTATATTTTAGAACACTTATTTTTTTCAGTCCATAGAAGTAAGTTTTATGTTTTGTAGCACATGTGAAAATGTTGGTAAACTGAATTAAAATATCAATTCTTCTCTATCATTTTGTTGATTTCTTTTGTTGAACTTTTAAATCTCCTCATACATTATTAATTGAAACAGCAAATTCAGTGATGTGCTAGGAAATCTTTTATTCTTTTGTGGGAACAAAGGTGAAACAGTTTTCCTTTCCCATTTCTGATGTAGACTTGTATGCTTTGTTCTATTAATTTTCTTTTTATAGTAGCGGCTCTTTTCGTCAGCTTTCTTCAATCCGTCTTCTACTACTAATTTGTCACTCAGTATGACAATTTAGGTTCTACACGATGTCTCACCATCTCTGATGGCAGGAATGGTAGCAAATGACTATGGCATCATGTTCTTCATAAGCTACCTTTAAAAGAATCATATACTTGTCCGTTAATTACCAGATGTTTACCATTTGGAAAACACTTCCTAATTCTTTTGCCACCTTTACATCTGATGAAATTTCTGGTTCAGAAGTTTCCTGTGACCCTGGGACCTATTATACTTCTCACACACTGAGAATAAGTTTCTAACAGTTGTCTTTGCAAAGTTGTTAAGTTTTTTATTTTCTATGCAGAAAGTTGAAGATTTTATATTTTTTTAAATTTATAGATAGTAGTTTTTTCAATTTAAAAATAACCTTTTTGTGTGTCATGATAAAATTGCTGATAAATCCCAGTCTCTATTCTCATGTGGATGAGTATGTGACTCTTTTGATGGCTTAGCCAGGCAAATCAGTTGAGAATATCAGCTCTTTAGTCATAAAACTAATTTGAAGAAAACCATCTCATGAAACTTATATTGGTGTGTAGATAAAATATTAATATAAATCTCCTTGCATAACATTATGTTGTACATAACATTATGTTATAGTTTCTCTAATGGGCATTGTTGAGGTGAAATACCTTAGAGATTAAGAAATTGAACTTTGGAAACAGTCAGATATTTTCTAATGCTATCCATCATTTAACTGAGTGACTGTGGAAAGATTCTTAGCTTTTCGAACTTCACTTATTTGTAAAATTGAATTGTTTATTTAATTATTCATTCAGTCATTCAGTAAATACCTACTGATTGTGTAGTGTGTCAGGCACAGGCACTTACATTCTTGGTGAGGAAACAAATGACAAAAATGTAAATTACAGAAAAGTAAGCTAAAATGGAGTAAGAAATGACCTGAAGAAATAGCACCAGGTCATGTGATCAAGAGTTACTTGGAGAAAATATTTTGGATAGTCAGGTATGACTTCTCTTAGAAGGTGATCCTTCAGCAAAGATGGACAAAAATTGATATCTATCCCATTAGATATTGGGACAAGAGAGAGGCTAATGAATGACACATATAATCTCTGCTCAAGTTCAGAATTAAGTGAGGGACAGATATAGGAGTCCATAGACAGAGATAGAAATGACAGTGAAAGTATGAAAGTGTTAGTTGCTTAGTTTTGTCTGACTCTGTGTGACCCCATGGACTGTAGCCCACCAGGCTCTTGTGTCCATGAGATTCTCCAGGCAAGAATACTGGAGTGGGTTGCCATTCCCTTCTCCAGGGGATCTTCCTGACCCAGGAATTGAACCCAGGTTTCTTGCATTGTAAACAGATCATTTACTGTATGAGCTACCAGGAAAACCCTAGAAATGACAGCTTTATTGAAAAGCTAAACTTTTAATGGAGGTTTTTGGTTTGCAGCAAAAGAAGCCAAAATGCTTCTGAATTCAACTTACTGCCCCAAATTGTAGACTTTTCCAAACAGAAACAAAATCACTACTCCTAAATTTACCTTATGATCTTTAACATATGAGATATGCTTTCTTACAAGTAGAATATCCCTTCCACACCTCCTGAAAAGGACAGTTTAATATACATAAGTCTAATTCCTTCTGCACAATTCACCAACCAAATGTTGCTTCTCTTCCTTTGTTGAAAGAGTGTGAAAAGCAGCAAAGAGAGGTCTGGAAGGCTTTTCCAATAAAAGGTCTTTCCACCTAGAAGGAAGTTTTAGGATCTGGGAATCTAGATGTTGCCAGAATCAAGATAGTAAAAATTATAAATAAAGCATAACTGAAAATGGGAATAATATCCTTATCAATTTTATAGTTGTTGGGAAGATTAAATGCATTAATGCTTATAACTGTTTAGAACAGTGTCTAGAATTCAAGAAACCCTAAGTGTATCAACATTAGTGCTAATGATATATGCAGAAGCAGAATACTATTTTTTAAGGTAATTTTCTTATCAGAATCAGTAGATTGAGAAAAGAGAGCTTTCTTTTAGCTCAGTGGACGTAGTCTCACTGAGAGCGTCAGGTTTGTCTTTACCAGAACAATTGCACTCAAGGATTTCCATTTCTCTTGGGCAAGAGCTTGTTATGTCAGAATAAAATGCTGAGGAAGAGAAGCGAACTGGTCTTGAGAGTTTCACTGATAGACAGTTGCCTTGATAGATTCATTGTCTTTTGTTCAGCATTTTGTAGTGGTCTTAGAATAGATTTTAGGTCTCCATAATCAGGTATGAACCTAGGGCTAATCTGGTTTCTTGAGTCACTCAGGCTTGAAAACCACTCATTTGGTCTTTTCTTATCCCGGTCTAGGTCTGATTCTTAAGAGAGTTTATTTGCAAGTAATTATTGTCCTGTACCATGGTCATTCCTTTTGTCAATTCATCTTAGAATATACCAACTTACCATTATGTTATGAGATTTTGTCCTTTATTCTAACATATTTCAGTCAGCTAATCAAATTTAAATATTTGAGCAAGTCTGATTCCCACCTGAAAGGACTTGCTATAAGCCATTTGGATTTGAAAGGAACTGTTCATTAACATTATTAAACAGATGAGAGTGCTAAAGGCTTATGAGAATCGTGGTATCCCTCATACTTGATCTGATAAATAACTATTTATTGTTAAGAAAAGTTATAAAAATGTTAACAAGTTATAAGAGGCATATTTGTGAGACATTTGACTCTTGGTTTCTCCTTTAAACTACGATTTCTTGAAGTTGTTCACAGAGATTGTATTTTTTTAAATAATTTGTAAAATATTTAAAAACAAATTTTTGTTAAACAGACCCCAAAATTCTCAAAGCAAATAGTTTCTTGTGGGTAAAAATTTCATATTCATAGCTATTCAAAGAAAGGTCATAATGAGTCATGAAAAAGTAGTAGAATCTCTAAGTGCCATTGTCTACAGGGCAGCAAAACAGAAGTCCGCCTTAATTAAACTCTACATAATCATGGAGCATTAGAAGATTCTTGGAATTGTGTGTATGAATCAGGTCCTTGATAAATTAGGAGAAAAGCACAATAGACTCCTTATTAGAAAAGTAACAATATGATGGCTTTAATTCACTTAAAATTGGATTTTCTAAGACTTGGTTAAAAATAAACTTCATTTGGAGCAAGCCAAGAAAAAACTACTTAAAAATCACCTTATACGTGAATCATAGTAATAATCACACTTTATAATTCTTTTCTGCTTTATTCCTTCTAAAATATTTTTCTTTTGATCTATATAGTTCAGATATACACGGTTCAAATTATCCTGTTTTTTTGGATGAGAAAACTGAGCCTCAAAGACATTAAATAACCTGACTAATGTTACTCTATTAGAAGGAAGTGAACAAGATACGTAGGCCCATACCTATTTCATTTAATACTGACTTAGATAATTTCATTTATCATTTGAGACTCACTATAAAACCTGACATTTCAGGAGTTAAAAACTGCTCTCTTATTTTGATTTTTCCACAATCCTGCCATCTGTTTGCCTAATTTTGAATACTCAAAGATGAATACTAAGGGGAGTTATCACTTGGCATATGCTTTAGATGTTGGAAACTCCCCAGTTCTATTTCTCTCCTTTTCTAGGGTATGTACCACCATTATCCCTTTAATTAAATTATTTAAACAATGTTCCTAGCTAGAATTTAAAAAGAAATTTGACCTTTCCTAAACTCTATTGCCCTTTTTGAGCTTGGACTCTTACAAAATTATTCTAATTTATTTGGCTTTTAGTAAGCCAAACAACAGAGAAAAATAACCGTGCACAGTAGAAACATCAGGATGTCTGTCTCAGAAGATTTTTATTTACCAATGATAATAAAGCCAGGAGTTCTAATGATTAACACTAAATATTTTATTTTTGCTATGCTTTCTCTTCTTTCCGTATTATTAAGGATTTTAAGCACATGATACTGTTCTTTTTTAGAGTGAGCATTTCTCCTTTTGTTCATTTTAGAAAAATCACCTAAGTGGAGTTTATTCTTTATTGCCCATAGAAAAAGGCACATAAGTACTTTCCTCATTGTTTCTTAGAGCATATTTGGAAATGGTTACTAGATTGGTTAAGGAGCTCTTTTGAACTCTAAGAATTCTCAAAATCTTTGGTACCTCCTTGTGGTTCCAATATGCAAAAGTATCTTTATTTGTGTGACCCTCTTGATATTTCACCCCCTAGCACATCTCTGCTTTAATATCTCACATTTTCCAAAGAGCTCTCTATTTTCCAGGAATTCTTTCATGCTGTTATTTATTATTACAATATGGTCTAGTTTGTACATTACTTCCTGCATCCACTCTAGGATTATCCCTCCTGTACTGACCCTGAGCTTGTGTATTGGCTGACTTGCTTTGGCCAATGGGATGTTAGCAAATGAGATACAAACAAAGGCTTGGGAAGGGCTTATGTTTTGGGGTTTACTCTGTCCTGTTGCTCTTTGGAACTCTCATATTAGTGCTGGAAGAAGCCTGGTTAAGCCTATCAGAGAAGGAGCATGTGGCACAGATACAAGCTATTTCCAGCTGAGGCTCCTCTAGACCAAACAGACCATCAACCATCAGATGTGTGAGTGAGATCTTCCCGGATTATCCAGCTTCCTCAAAATCATGACAAAATAGTAAATGTTTATTGTTTTCTGCTACTAAGTTACAAGATGGTTTGTTATACACATACATAGACCCCCCTCCCCACATGGCATCAACTGATATATAACTAAAATCAAACTCTTAGCCTCGAAATTTTTTATATACTTCTCTGGCTTCTAGTTTTTTCCTGCTAATTCTCTTCTTTTCTCTTTCATTATCTCCTATCATTCATTTCTTTTACCCAATCAAAAATTGGGAAATATTTCAGAGATTATAAAAATAAAAATGGAAGTCCCTATTTTCAGAAAGTCAGTCCAATAAAATTCTCTTCCATGTTATTTTCACCAGTAACAACATCCATGATACTCACACACATAGTATTTCTTCCAATACATAATCTCTCAGTAGCTTGTGCATTCAAGTTGTATTGCTCTTAGATTTCTTTGAACAAATATAATTTTCCACCAAATAGAAGAGAAACATAGAATATGGCAGAGAAACTGAATAGTTTCATAAGAGAAGATGGTTCATATCCCGTTACCCTGGCAACAGGCACTGGGAACGCCAGGGCTCCCCACACATCCTGTTGCCCTGACAACAGGTCAGGCAGGGCATGGGAAGGCCCAGTTCCCACTCTTCTAGTCCTTTTCCTTGCAACCACAAAGAAAAAAGAGAAAGTGATTTTGCATTTTGTTCTTCCCTACCAGAATATTTCTTCTATTGTCTGAATCATTCCAGTATAAGATTATCTTTCCAGATGTAAGAGAGGGTAAGAAAATAGTGACCTGAATTTTTATATTCATAATCTCTGAAACATTTGCTAATTTTTGACTGAGCTAAAAATGATAGGAAAAAAAGGAGTGGAAGGGAATAAAGCAGTAGAGGTAGTAAACTGTGGAAACCAGATCAGTAGTGTATGAATAATACAGCAGCCAAGAGCTGATTTGGAGTCTGTGTCACTTAGCTACATTGGTTAGGCTTAGCTAATTTTTAAGGAGTTCATCTGAGAAAGTCAAATCTGTGAAATGGTTGCTTATTTGGTTCCTTTATTTTGTGAACAGGCAGTGCATAGCCAAACACCGTAAAATGACATTCTGTTATAAGTTTTTTTGCCCAATTAATTTTCAGTTCTGTACAACTTTCCCCCTTTTTTTAATTCTTATTCAAGTTTTATTATCTTTCATCACTTATCTTTTCTTACAATTTAGAGTTGATAAGAAAGCAAGCTGATTGAATTCTTATTTTCCTTTCCTTTCTCTTTGTTACTAAAGCAATTGGTTTGACTATGTAAAAGAAATACACTTTATTTTGGGGGCTGGAAGTTATTTTGTCTTTATAATTTTTAGTTTTGTATAAACTAGTTTTCTGTTTAAAGCTGTCAAAAACATTTGTTGTTGTTTAGTTGCTAAGTCATGTTTGACTCTTTTGCCACCCCATGGACTATAGCCCGCCAGGTTCCTATGTCCATGAGATTTCCCAGACAAGAATACTGGAGTGGGTTGCCATTTCCTGCTCTAGGGGATCTTCCCAACAAGGGGCTGAACCTGTGTCTCTTGCACAGGCAGGTGGATTTTTTTACCACTGAGCTACCAGGGAAGCCCATGACAAATAACATCAGTTATGCTATTACTGCTGCTGCTGCTGCTAAGTCACTTCAGTTGTGTCCGACTCTGTGTGACGGCAGCCCATCAGGCTCCCCTGTCCCTGGGATTCTCCAGGCAAGAACACTGGAGTGGGTTGCCATTTCCTTCTCCAATACATGAAAGTAAAAAGTGAAAGTGAAGTCACTCAATCTTGTCTGACTCTTAGTGACCCCATGGACTGCAGCCTACCAGGCTCCTCTGTCCATGGGATTTTCCAGGCAAGAGTACTAGTCTCCACCAATTTTCCTATGAATTAAAATCTTAGTTGATTCCTTTAATTTTAAAACTAGAATAAAAGAATACCTAGAATTTCTAGGTAGAGTAGCAAGCTTAAAATTCTATAAAACAGAAATCTTGAACTTCTGTAAACCAGAGTCTTACTGTTGAAGAGAAGAGAAGCTAAATCTTTCACTCAAAAAATAGGAAAAGGGATTTGTGGAGAAAAGACTAAATTTAAATGGAGTGAAAAGGAACTGTAGGCTGTAAAGTGGAGGTATCTTTGGGAGACTGTAGCTAAGTTAAAGCTGAATTTCTGAAAGACCAGGTGAGAAAATGGAAGCCTAATCAGAATATCACTAAAATCCACGAAAAAACATTCAGACTATGTGAGACTAGATAAGATGACCCATCTAGGTGCTCTAATTGTACTTCATGCATTATTACTGGGGGCTTACCTTGTAGCTCAGAAGCATTTTCTGCCTTCCTGGTAACACTTCCAACTTCCCAAGAGGTAACAAGAGGGGAGAGGTAGTATCCATTTGCCATTTGTTTAGTACTGTATTCTCATTATATTAGAATAGTACATTACATAAAGTAAGAACTTAGAAAACTGTTTCACAATAACAAAAACCAATAATTGGGCAATGTGTAACAACAACTTCAGCTAGTAAAGCTGTATTGTTTCAGTTCAGTTCAGTTCAGTCGCTCAGTTGTGTCCGACTCTGTGACCCCATGAACTGCAGCATGCCAGGCCTCCCTGTCCATCACCAACTCCCGGAGTCCATCCAAACCTATGTCCATGGAGTCAGTGATTCCATCCAACCGTCTCATCCTCTGTCGTGCCCTTTTCCTCCTGCCATCAATCTTTCCCAGCATCAGGGTCTTTTCAAATGAGACAGCTCTTTGCATCAGGTGGCCAAAGTATTGGAGTTGCAGTTTCAAAATCAGTCCTACTAATGAACATGTATGGATGTGAGAATTGGACTATAAAGAAAGCTGAGGGCCGAAGAATTGATGCTTTTGAACTGTGGTGTTGGAGAAGACTCATGAGAGTCCCTTGGACTGCAAGGAGATCCAACCAGTCCATCCTAAAGGAGATCAGTCCTGGGTGTTCATTGGTAGGACTTAGCAGCAACATTAATTCAGGCTGGAAGGTCAAGAAGCTTTGATGGATTGGTAGAGATTATTGTGGATGAGATTACATGACAGACAAAACCAAACCAAAAGATAAGCCTTATAATACAGTACTTAGAATCTCAGAGGGTGGTCACATTGTGGCTGTTCAGTCTCTCAGTCATACCCGACTCTTTGCAACCTCATCGACTGCAGCAGGCCAGGCTTCCCTGTCCTTCACTCTCTCCTGGAGTTTGCTCACACTAAAGTCCCTTCAGTCAGTGAAGCCCTCCAACAATCTCATCCTCTGTTGTCCCCTTCTCCTCCTGATTTCAATCTTTTCCAGCATCAGGGTCTTTTCTGATAAGTCGGCTCTTTCCAACAGGTGACCAAAGTATTGGAGCTTCAACTTCAGCTTCAATTCTTCCAATAAATATTCAGCATTGATTTCCTATAGGATTACTGGTTTGAT
This sequence comes from Redunca redunca, assembly GCA_006410935.1. Lineage (NCBI taxonomy): Eukaryota > Metazoa > Chordata > Mammalia > Artiodactyla > Bovidae > Redunca > Redunca redunca. The sequence continues at coordinate 252,225 of SJYQ01000774.1, read as the reverse complement.
TTCCTTGCTGTCCAAGGGACTTTCAAGAGTCTTCTCCATCACCACAGTTCAAAACGTCAATTCTTTGATGCTCAGTCTTCTTTATGGTCCACCTCTTACATCCGTAGATGACTCCTGGAAGGAAAAAAAGTAGCTTTGACTATACAGACCTTTATTGGCAACGTAGTATCTTTGCTTTTTAACATTGCTGTCTAGGTTGATCATAGCTTTTCTTCCAAGGAGCAAGAGTCCTTTAATTTCATGGCTGCAGCCACCATCTGCAGTGATTTTGGAGTCCAAGAAAATAAAGTCTCTCACTGTTTCCATCATTTCCCCATCTATTTGCCATGAAGTGATGGGACTAGATGCCATGATTTTTTTTTTTTAATGTTGAGTTTTAAGCCAGCTTTTTCACTCTCCTCTTTCACTTTCATCAAGATGCTCTTTAGTTAATCTTCACTTTCTGCCATAAGGGTAGTGTCATCTGCATATCTGAGTTTATTGATATTTCTCCTTACAATCTTGATTATAGCTTGTGCTTTATCCAGCCTGGTTTTTTGCATGATGTACTCTGCATATAAGTTAAATAAGCAGGGTGACAATATACAGCTTTGATGTACTCCTTTCCCTATTTGGAACCAGTCCATTATTCCATATCCAGTTCTAATTGTTGCTTCTTGACCTGCATACAGGTTTCTCAGGAGTCAAGTCAGGTAGTCTGGTACTCTCATTTCTTTAAGAATTTCCCACAGTTTATTGTGATCCATGCAGTCAAAAAGGCTTTAATGTAGTCAATGAAGCAGAAGTAGGTTTTCTTCTGATATTTCCTTGTTTCTTCTATGATCCAACAAATATTGGCAATTTGATCTCGGCTTCCTCTGCTTTTTCTAAATCCAGCTTGAACATCTGGAAATTCTCAGTTCATGTACTCTTTAAACCTAGCTTGAAGAATTTTGAGCATTACTTCGCTAGCGTGTGAAATGGTGCCGTTGTGCAATAATTTGAACATTCTTTGGCATTGCCTTTCTTTGGAATTGGAATGAAAACAGACCTTTTCCAGTCATGTGGCCATTGCTGAATTTTCCAAATTTGCTGCATATTGAGTGCAGCACTTTAACCACTTCGTCTTTTAGGATTTGAAATAGCCGACTGGAATTCCATCACTTCCACTAGCTTTGTTCGTAGTGATGCTTCCTAAGGCCCACTTGACTTTGCACTCCAGGATGTCTGGCTCTAGGTGAGTGATTACACCATTGCTGATATCTGCCTCCTTAGGGCCTTTTTGTATAGTTCTTCTGTGTATTCTTGCCATCTCTTTTTCATATCTTCTGCTTCTGTTAGGTCCATACTATTTCTGCCCTTTATTGTGCCTATCTTTGCATGCAGTGTTCCCTTGGTATCTCTAATTTTCTTGAAGAAGTCTCTAGTCTTTCCCATTCTGTTGTTTCCCTCTGTTTCTTTGTACTGATCACTTAGGAAGGCTTTCTTATCTCTCCTTACTATTCTTTGAAACTCTTCATTCAGCTGGATATATCTTTCCTTTTCTCCTTTGCCTTTCATTACTCTTCTTTTCTCAGCTCTTTGTAAGGCCTCCTCAGACAACTATTTTGCCTCTTTGCACTTTTTTTTCTTGGGGATGATTTTGATCAGCTCCTACTGTTCAATGCTGTGATCCTTTATCCATAGTTCTTCAGGCACTCTATCAGATCTAATCACTTGAATCTATTGTCACCTCCACTGTATAATCATAAGGGGTTTGATTTACGTCACACCTGAATGGCCTAGTGGTTTTCCCTAGTTTCTTCATTTTGGATCTGAATTTGGCAATAAGGAGTTCATGATCTCAGCCACTGTTAGCTCTCAGTCTTGTTTTTGCTGTCTGTATAGTGCTTCTCCATCTTCCGCTGCAAATAATATAATCAATCTGATTTCAATATTGACCATCTGGGTGATGTCAATGTGTAGAATCGTCTCGTGTTGTTGGAAGAGAGTGTTTTCCATGACTAGTACGTTTTCTTGGTAAAATTCTGCTAGCCTCTTCCCTGCTTCATGTTGTACTCCAAGACCAGATTTACTTTTTACTCCCTGCTTTTTCATTCCAGTCCTCTCTGATGAAAAGGACATCTATTTTTGGTGTTAGTTCTTCAACTAAAGCTTCAACTTCAGCTTCTTCTACATTAGTGGTTGGGGTATAGACTTGGATTAAATGATTTGCCTTGGAAACAATCAGGGATCATTTTGTCATTTTTGAGATTGCACCCAAATACTGAATTTTGGACTCTTTTGTTGACTATGAGGGCTACTCCATTTCTTCTAAGGGATTCTTGCCCACAGTACTAGATATAATGGTCATCTGAATTAAATTCATCCATTCCAGTCCATTTTAGTTCACTGATTTCTAAATGTCGTTGTTCACTCTTGCTGTGGTAATTAGACCACTTCCGTAATACCTTGATTAATGGATCTAACATTCCAGGTTCTTATGCAATATTGTTCTTTACAGCTTCAGACTTTACTTTCACCACCTGACCCAGCCACAACTGGGCATTGTTTCCACCTTGGCTCAGGCTCTTCATTCCTTCTTGAGCTATTTCTCTGGTCTTCTCCAGTACCATATTGGGCACCTGCCGACCTCGGGAGTTCATCTTTCAGTGTCATATCTTTTTGCCTTTTCATACTGTTCATGGGATTCTCAAAGCAAGAATGCCAAAGTGGTTTGCCATTCCGTTCTCCAGTGGACCACATTTTCTTAGAACTCTCCACCATGACCCATCCATCTTGGGTGGCCCTACACAGCACGGCTCATAGTTTCACTGAGTTAGGCAAGGCTATAGTCCATATGGTCCAGTTTGGTTAGTTTTCCATGATTGTGGTTTTTATACTGTCATCCCTCTGATGGATGAGTATAAGATGCTTGTGCAAGCTTCCTGATGGGGGGCACTGACTGGGGGAAACTGGGTCCTGTGTCTTGCTATGGTGGGTGCTGATGCTCAGTAAATGATTAATCTGTTTTTCTGCTGATGGGTGGGGCTGTATTCATTCCCTGTAATTTGGCCCGAGGCCACACTATGGTCTTGTTTCCCTGGACTGTTGGACTCAGTGCTCCTGACCCAGCAGCATGCCACTGTAGACCCATGCTTCCACCAGACCTCTGAAACAGACTCTTGTGCCCTTCAAGGGTCTGTTTCCCCAGTCCTATGGGAGTTCTGTAATCAATTCTCACTGGCCTTCAAAGTCAAATTTCTGCTAAGACCATGGAGTAGAAGGATGAATGCTCATCTTCTGCAAGGACACCAAAATTGCAGCTAGCTGCAGAACAACCATCAACAGGTTATTAAAGATGATAGGAGAGGCAAAATTGTATTTGGACTCAAACTTCATACTCACCAGAGGTGGGGAGGACATAAACAAAAGCTTGTGCATCCTGGGACCCAGGGAAAGGAGTACTGACCCCCATAAGAGACTAAGCCAGATCTACCTTTGAGTATTTGTGTATCTCCTGCTGAGGCAGGGTTAGCAGCGGTCTGCCCCAGGGACAGGGGCTCTGGCTGCAGCAGACCTGAGAGGCGCAGCATGTGGCATAGTCCTCTTGGAGGAGGTTGCCATCAGCCCCACCATAAAGCCGACCTACAGACTGTAGATGACCCACACTCTGAAGAAGTACCAAAGAAGTTCTCACACTGTTGCCAAAGTCCTAGGGCCCACAATAGATTTTCCAACCCAGGGATCCAGCAAAGGGACTGAGATCCCCCAGGGAATTTGACTTTGAGGGCCAGTGAGATGGTCATGAGGGATAAAATAATGCAGTTAAAGTGCCCATAACCAGTGTCTGGCACAAAATAAGCATCTGCAATTGTAAATTGTCTTTGTGGCGCAACTATGTATGAGACAGTGTGTTTGGTTTTGCCCATTCCTCTGACAAATATAGATTGAGATAAAAGTTGACCCTAAGAACTGTATGATTGGTAGAGGCAGAGCAGATTAAACACTGAGTGAGCTTCCCACTCCAAAATTCTGATTTCCTAAGTTCTATACAACTCATATCCTTGGAAAACTCAAATTTCTGTTCATTATGTAGTTGAACTGTTGGGATTATACTGAGAATATCTTTCAGTGATTAGTGAATTTTCTGAGTTGACGTGGCCCTGTAGCCCAGAGAATTCTTGGCGAGTGAAGACTACTGTGTATCCCATGAGAGTTAGTTTCCTGCCAGAATTTCCAAACTAATGAGTCAGACAAAAGGTGATAAGCTAACCAAATTTGGAGGAGATCAGCTTAAATACTTTATATTGGCTTCTGGGCTGTAGCTGTTTGTCTGCTACTGAGTTGGAGAAGACAAACTAATCCTCTTTGCACAGTTCCTCAAAGAGAGACTTTGCAAAAGAAGTCTTAAAATGTCACAATTTGACTCTACAATTTTAACAGTGCTTGAGGTTTATTTTTACCAGACATTCAAGTCCAAGGTGTGTGACAAGGCTTCAACTAAAGTCGTAATTTTCAAGCTGTCATTTAATATTTGTGTTCTCTGACTTCATGCTGTCATGTGGATCATATTTCAGTTCAGGATAAATATTTGCAAAATATGTATCAAAAGATGCCTCTGAGAGCAAACCCTTCTACCATTAATGGAGTCATGAATTAAAGAAAGATCTGTACTTACTGAGTGAGAATGTTCCAAAATGAAATTCACAACCAGAATAGTAGTATACAGATTAAAGAATTAAACTATAACTGGCGTTAGTCCCCAAATATCTTTATTATATATACTTTCCCTCTGTTTTACCTAAGGCATTATAACATTTTTGATTTGTTACCAAAATGGTTTTAGTTTTCTAAATAAAAAAATTATTAAATAAAATCCTAAAATTACCATTATTCTAATAGTTCTATTTGTATCTATAATAAATTAGCATAATATCACATTCTCTTATTAGATAAGTTGGTTAATCCATTGATAGTTATAGCACATGGAAAATAAGAAATAACATGGAATTACTTTAGAGCACTTTGGAATTAGAAAGAGCTTGCTAAGTAATCTTAGTTCCCTAGAAAGAGGGAATGTTTAAGTTTAGAAACAGGGAATTAAGAAAAAACTCTCCTTGATAAACTCAAATTGTTTTGTTAAGAATATGTCTTATGGGTATCAAAGTAAACACTAATTTACACAGTGTGAGTCAAACTATGGTGATCTTAGTCACCGATTAGAACTGTCTTAAGAATGAGAGTAAGAAATAAAGTTGTAGCAGAAGTTCATCAGGACTATACTGACATTTGTAAAGATATTGAGGTACTTTGTAAAGTAGAACGAGTATTATTCAATTTGCCCAATTCAGATGACTTGTTAATAAAATTTAATCATTTGTTCATTTAATGACTATTCATCATTGGGCACACAGAGAGCTCCAGCATCATTCTAGGCACCAGGGATACAATGATAAACCATACAGTCATGATCTGTACCTACATGGAATTAATTATATTTTGATGATGAGGATGGATGATAGACAAGCAAACAAAAAACATGCAATGTAATTTTAATAAAAGCAAATAGAATAAAATGGCAGTGTATCTGGGAGGTTCAAATGTGGCTATTTCGGCAGAGTGCTCATGGAAGGGCTTCCATGACACTGACTTGTGAAGAGGGCCCTTAGTAAAGTGAAGAGTGAGCTATGCCAAGACCTGAAGTGGTGGGGTCCTAGAGAGAGGGAACTCAGGGCATAGCCCCCATGACTGGGCGCATGTGACACACTGAGGAAGAACAAGACCAAGAGGATCTTGGATCATAGTGTGAGGAAAAGAGAGGAGGAATTGTGTGTGGAGAGAAAGGGAGAAGCCAGATCATCTAAAACCCAACACGTCATGATAATAAATTAGGATTTTATTCTGAGCCTGGTAGAGAGACTTTGGAGCTTTGAAGCATTGGAGTGGAGTGTTTGACTTAGGTTTTAAGAAGACTTCTCTGGTCATTTTGTGGAGACTAAACACTGAAGGGGGCAAGGCAGGGAAGAACAAGATTAGAAATAGGACATGTTAAGAGGTTATGGCAATTGTTCAGTTGGTAGCTTTGGTAACACTGGTACTTACAGAATTGGTAAGAAATATTCAGATTTAGGACATGTTTAAGTTTCAAGCTGGTAGGACTCATGGTGATTTGGATTGGGAATGTAAGGTTTGAAAAGAATGAGATATAATGCCTTTTTTTGTATGTGTACATGTGTATGTGATCCTGATCAACTGGGTCTGTGGTCCCGTGTCTGAAATCCTTGGACTGAAATGTGACCTGAATTTATAACTTTTCAGATTTTAAAATGGTAATAAGATGCCTATTCCAAAAATTAATGAATATTTCCAGTGGAATCCAGGGTACCTGCCAATAAATACTTCTGCAACAAAAGATGTAAATATTCACTTAATAAAGACAAAAATCATCTGTGGTCAGTTCAGATTTTGCTGCCACATAAGTTCAGGTCAGATCAGATATTACTGCCAAATAAAAATATCTGGTTTTAAGAATTTTCATAGCTATGGATAAGGGATTATTATTAACCTGTTACATTTCCCCAAATGAGGAAGTTGGTGGTGAAGACAAAAAGTTCTTTTGGAACCATAAATTTTCATATGCCTAGCAGACATTCAAGTAGCCTTGAAAATAAATAGCCTTAAAATAAAATAAGTAGCCTTAAAAAAAATTAGAGGTCAGGGATGAAGATATAAATTTGGGAGTCATCAATATATGGATATAAAGTCATGGAGCTAAATGAGATCATCTGCGGAGTTAAAATTGGTATAAGTGAGAAGAAAATCAAAGGTTGAGCCCTCAGACACCCCAATAATTAAAGGCTGGGAAAGGAGACAGTAAAAAAAGACATTGAGGAGTAGCCATTGTGCCATGGCATCTTGGAAGCCAAAAGACTTAAGAAAGTCAGTGTTTTGTCAAACATTGCTGAGGGGTCATGCACCATGAACTGTGCCTTGACTATTGGCTTTTGTGTTGTAGAGGTCTTTGGCTACTTTGGCAAAACCCTCTCAATGATGTGAATGGACAAAATTCTAATAGGACTGGGTAGAAAGAAGACGAGGTAAAGAAGTGGGGGCAGCATGAACAGCTAACTCTTCAAAGAATTTTCTGTAAAGGAGAGCATAAAGGTAGGGTGATAGTGGTTAAGGGTAAAGAAGTTTATGAAATATAGAGATGCTATATATAGAGGATTCTGATGGAAATGATGATAGAAATGATTTTGTAGACAGTGACAAATCAGTGCAGAGATCTACAGCTCCTTGAGTAGGTGAGAGGTAAGGATTGCTTAAGCAGAGAGACTGGGTCTAAAAACAAGGTTGATCATCCATGGCAGCAGGAAGGAAGGCAGAATGTTTGGGAACACTGCAAGTAGGTAGGTGTAAACATGGTGATGGTTTCTTCCGGTTACATTTATTTCTTCATGGAAATGAAATAAGAGGCTATTTGCGGAAACTGAGAAGGGGAGAAAGGAGTGGAGATTTGAGGACATGTGAGACATTCACCCTGGAAATAAGGAGTGTGACTAACGTGGAACTGATGGGCAGTGGTGCGCATCCACTCCATGGGTATATTTAAAGTGACATCAGTCTACATTCTATTTCCTGTTTCTCCTGCTTCTATGGAGGGTCAGCACAGATGTAGAACTGGGTTTACAAAGTTACTATTTTGTCAGAAGATGTAAATGCAATGGATGAAGAAGGGGAACCTGGGGTTGAAGGCCTCTTTAAGTTTAAAGGTAAGGGGAAACATGAGAGCGTGGGCAGGATGATGGCCAGTGAAAAAGTGGATAAGGTCAGGAGATTGGATGTAGAGACAGCAATAATCAATTTCTAGAATGAGATGCTAGAATCAGTGACCTTTCTCTCTTCTCAAAGACACAAACTGATATAATAAACACATATTATGTACAGACTAGCCTATACCAGAAATACAATTTGTGAAATGAATCTATGGTAGGTGATTTTATTTTCCCCCTCTTTACAAAAGTCTGCTCTGAGCTCCTTTACATTTTGTTACCAGGCTTTCTCTTCAAAACAGAAGAGGTGGTTAGAAGTGTGACCATTCCTGCAAAGAAAACAAAGCTGTCAGATCTAATTTTAGGATGCTTTTCCTTGACAACAGCCTTTTAAATATTGCTTATACAATAATATAAATTGGCTCCAGAAGTTAATGAGAGTGCATTTTGTCAAGGAGGTTCAATTCCCTTTTACACTTGAGCTTTTCACCATGTCATGACAATATATAGTAGGGTTTTCCCTTTACCTTGCTCCAGTGACTGACGTTTTACTGTTTATGGTGTTCTTGATGGTAGATGGTGAATTTTAATATATGTATCAGTAAAACAGGCTGAACATGAAATGAAGGACTGCTGTGAAGTATAGTTTTAACCATAGGATATGGAGGTTGTTTCACTACATAAGGGTGGTTGTTCCTCTTTATGTTGATGGTGGCTTAGATAACCCAAATAATTCAGACTTTAAGTTCCTGCTTGAGAACCAAATCAAGCTGTGAGTCTGTACATGCTAAGCAACTGCTTCTCTTTTTTTTAAGTGATTTTATTAGCAAGAGTGAAATTTGCTTGGTTGAAATTTTTTAATAAAACAGTCACATACATAAATACACACATTCACACAAAATAATGATATTTAATTGTGTACTTTTGTATAAATGCAACTTCCATTTAGTAACTATATTTAATATTGAGCTGATCAAGTGTAAAATGAATTAAATGTTGTAGTTTCTTTTGATATTTACTTATTTATTTTTGACCATACCATGCAGCTTGAAGGATCTTAGTTCCCCAAATAGGGATTGATGTGTTCAGGTCCTAGCAGTGAAAGCACTGAATCCTACCCACTGGCCTGATTTTTATTATGATGTCATTATATATAGAATTTAGTAAGTCATGACATTAAACAGTTATAAGATATATTAGAGCTAATCAATGAATATAGTAAAGTTGTGGGATATAAAATCAACACACAGAAATCCCTTGCATTCCTATACACTAATAATAAGAAAGCAGAAAAAGAAATTAAGGAAACAATTCCGTTCACCATTGCAACGACAAGAATAAAATACTTGGGAATATATCTACCTAAAGAAACTAAAGACCTATATATAGAAAACTATAAAACACTGATGAAAGAAATCAAAGAGGACACTAATAGATGGAGAAATATACCATGTTCATGGATCAAAGAATCAATATAGTGAAAATGGATATACTGCCCAAAGCAATCTACAGATTCAATGCAATCCTTATCAAGCTACCAGTGGCATTTTTCACAGAGCTAGAACAAATAATTTCACAATTTATATGGAAATAAAAAAAACCCTCAAATAGCCAAAGCAATCTTGAGAAAGAAGAATGGAACTGGAGGAATCAACCTGCCTGACTTCAGGCTCTACTACAAAGCCACAGTCATCAAGACAGTATGGTACTGGCACAAAGACAGAAATATAGATCAATGGAACAAAATAGAAAGCCCAGAGATAAATCCACACACCTATGGACACCTTATCTT
>SJYQ01000774.1:167354-242609 GCA_006410935.1 Redunca redunca | reverse complement strand
GTGCTGGGAAAACTGGTCAACCACTTGTAAAAGAATGAAACTAGAACATTTTCTAACACCATTCACAAAAATAAATTGAAAATGGATTAAAGATCTAAATGTAAGACCAGAAACTATAAAACTCCTAGAGGAGACATAGGCAAAACTCTCTGACATAAATCACAGCAGGATCCTCTATGACCCACCTCCCAGAATACTGGAAATAAAAGCAAAAATAAACAAATGGGACCTAATTAAAATTAAAAGCTTCTGCACCACAACAAAGGAAAATATAAGCAAAGTGAAAAGACAGCCTTCTGAATGGGAGAAAATAATAGCAAATGAAGCAACTGACAAACAACTAATCTCAAAAATATACAAGCAACTTATGCAGCTCAATTCCAGAAAAATAAATGACCCAATCAAAAAATGGGCCAAAGACCTAAATAGACATTTCTCCAAAGAAGACATACGGATGGCTAACAAACACATGAAAAGATGCTCAACATCACTCATTATCAGAGAAATGCAAATCAAAACCACAATGAGGTACCACTTCACACCAGTTAGAATGGCTGCGATCCAGAAGTCTGCAAGCAATAAATGCTGGAGAGGGTGTGGAGAAAAAGGAACCCTCTTACACTGTTGGTGGGAATGCAAACTAGTACAGCCACTATGGAGAACAGTGTGGAGATTCTTTAAAAAACTACAAATAGAACTGCCTTATGACCCAGCAATCCCACTGCTGGGCATACACACCGAGGAAACCAGAATTGAAAGAGACATGCGTACCCCAATGTTCATCACAGCACTGTTTATAATAGCCAGGACATGGAAGCAACCTAGATGTCCATCAGCAGACGAATGGATAAGAAAGCTGTGGTACATATACACAATGGAGTATTACTCAGCCATTAAAAAGAATACATCTGAGTCCGTTCTAATGAGGTGGATGAAACTGGAGCTGATTATACAGAGTGAAGTAAGCCAGAAAGAAAAACACCAATACAGTATACTAATGCATATATATGGAATTTAGAAAGATGGTAATGATAGCCCTGTATGTGAGACAGCAAAAGAGATACAGATGTAAAGAACAGACTTTTGGACTTTGTGGGAGAGGGAGGTGGGATGATTTGGGAGAATGGCATTGAAACATGTATACTATCATGTAAGAAACGAATCGCTAGTCTAGGTTCGATACAGTATACAGGATGTTGGGGCTGGTGCACTGGGATGACCCAGAGAGATGATATGGGGAGGGTGGTGGTAGGGGGGTTCAGGGTTGGGAACTCATGTACACCTGTGGTGGATTCATGTCAATGTATGGCAAAACCAATACAGTATTGTAAAGTAAAAAAATACAAAAAAAAAAGAAAATATATTAAACCAAAAAAAATAAAGACTGAAAGATCACTTGTAGATAGACTTTGTGTTTACTCTCCCAGTAAATTGAATCTTCTGTTTTTGTGAAATAAATAAATTTGAGGATAATCATATGTGAGTTCTGTGAATATTTGAAAATTATTATTCTAAAATGGTTGCTGTATTTTCTATTTGGCATTTGGTACCAGGTTGCTTACCCCAAAGTAATTCTTATAATTCTTAGACCCTTGTTGAGATGTCCCCATAGGTAATGCTATTTCTTTCTTGCTGGGGGCCAGTGTGAGGAATCCCACCCGTGACAAGGTCATACGGAAGGAAGCCTGACAAAACGCAAGGACGCGATCAGACTTCAGGGGTTCCTCCTGGAATTTCCTGAGCATCCATCCCCCAAGACCAGAGTCTGCCTGCTTTACTGTGTTATGCTTTCCACCTACTCTTCTGTCATTAACAGGGGGCTGTCCCCCCACCACCTTTCTCTGGAAAAAATTAGAGCTTTTAGATAATAAATCTCCTGGGCATAATACGAGTGTTTCAATCCAAAAACCCCTCTGATGGCTTTCTAGCCTGCCTGCAGGACTCCTACAGCTGCGCATGTGATTGTTTGAGGCCTCCTGACCACAGGAGGCACAGGAAGCTTAAAACATCCTAAGAATGGAGGGGCTTCCGAGGAGTCAAAATCATTAGAATAGGATTGATTAAAGGTTTCATTTGTTGAGCTAATACTTGCTGCCAAATTTTCATATATTTTACTTGTTGATATAGTTGGTATATAGAAAAAACAAGTAGCAACATTAGATCTTTGAGTTAAATACCTTCTTTGTTATAACCCACTGCCTCTGTTCTATAGAGATGTAACTTTAGTGCTTTAAGGAGATGCAGATTAAAGAAAAACACTTCAGGGCAAATGAAATTAACATTCATTAAGGAAGAGAGCCAAAAAGTGTTAGCGAGCCTCTTGGCCAGAAGATAATGTAAATCACCTGAGACCTTTTGTATACAAAAAGATATACAGAAAGAGTCTGGGCTGCTAACGCTACATAATTTTGTATTACCCATTGATCTCTATGTATAATCAAAAGTATAAAAGGCCTTGAAGGAAAGTCATTGGAAGGACTGGTTTCCCCCTTGTCTCCTCTTTACTCAATTTCTGGCTGAATTCCCATCTGGGGCATGGAGGCTCACCATGTCTACTTACTTGTCCCGGCTTCTAAGATCCGTAAGGGAGAGAGCCCAAGGAGGGGCACTCTCCGATATTCAAACGGGCACTGGCAGCCTAACATAGATGGTGCAAGTTCCTTATATGGAACATTATTGGTTTTCCACGTAAACCAAGTTAATCAGCCTCTTTTCTCCACTAAATTTTCCTACTACACAATTTCTTCCTAATCTAATCTTATATTTTTATATTAATTAATAAATAAGTTTTCCTCACCAACGCCGTCCATACTTCAAATTCCCTGGATCCACTGGGGCTGGACCCCAGCACTTTCTCCAGTTCATGGAGATCTTCCCTCCTGATTTTCCTCCTTTTGAGGATTGGCATGAATATGATCTGAAACTACATGATTCCTGTTTATTTGCCATCAAAGCTGTACTTGAATGTCTAAAAACGCGAGTCACATGTATTGGCTGGGTCTTTAGAGAAATGTAAACTTGGCTCCTTGCTACTAATCCTGTACACTGTATAACACTTATACTTTCAGAAATTAATTCTCATTTTTATTAAAGTATTAAAGTAGTACTGTAAGACAAGGAAACAAGTTTACTTGTCCACCCCTTGATTCTACCTCGGTCGTCTTCCTAAGACATCAATTTCATCTTTTAATTCTTTCTTCCTATAAGTTTTCTATAGTTTCATAGTTGTTCTTTGATTTATCTATTTTGAACGTTATTTGAATTCATATAGCAATGGATGAAAATGTAGCACTCTTAGACCAAGTTCTAACCACTACCTGCTTGACTTACCCCTCATTTTTCTACTTCAGTTTTATTACCATTCCAGTGGATCATTATTTGCTCCTTATAGTGTATGACTGAATTGTCTTCACTTCCAAGCCAAGAAATGAAATATGGATATATTTCCTGTAGAAATAGCCCTTTGTTTTTTTCCTGAAATGAGGGACTATTTCACTTTAATAGCTAGTTTATTGACCTTGGGCTTCCCTTCTGGCTCAGCTGGTAAAAAATCCGCCTGCAATGAGGGTGACCTGGGTTCAATCTCTGGGTTGGGAAGATCCCTTGGAGAAGGGAAAGGCTACCTACTCCAGTATTCTGGCCTGGAGAATTCCATGGACTGTATAGTTCATGGGGTCGCAAAGAGTCGGACACGACTGAGCGACTTTCACTTTCACTTTTCACTGACCTTGATTACTATATACCTATCACTATTTCTTTCCCGAGTCATCAAAAAAGTTGTAAGACACTCTTCAATATATTTCCCACATTTCCAAGCACACCATGTGCTTTTTCTGTCCCATTCTTTTCCTTGGAGACATTGCCCTTTGAGTCTTTGTCCCAGCTCCTTCTGGAGCTCTCCATGCCCAAGGCACAGCTCCCCCCTGAGACTTCCCATTGCCTTCATTCTGGGAAATACCATCAACACCCTCAGGAGTTGGGTCTGTTATTTCCTGGGTCTCATTCTTTCTTGATTTATTCATTTAGGGTATGAGCTTCCTGCAATAGGGCACTTGAGAAACACACTCTCTTAAAGTACAGTCATATATGAAAATATACTTTTTCTTTTATTTTGCTACAGCTTGATTGGCTCTGAAACAATAAGTTAAAATAATTTTTTTTCTCAGAATTTTGAAAGGATTGTGTCATTGTATTTTAACTTTTCTATTGCTACTAAGAAGTCGGACGCCATTTAGCCCTGATAATTTTCTGTGATATTCTGCCCAACCTCCATAAGCCAGGACTTTGTTTTTATTCCCCTTTCTTCAGAAATTCCATGATAATAACATTGGTGTGAGAATTTTATAATGGAAAATTGGTTGGGCCTTTCAGTCTGGAAATGCCCTTCAGTTTGGGGAAAATTTCTTCAATTTTTTTAAATTTGATTATTTTCTTCTTGCCATTTCCTTCATTTAATCTTTCTGGGATTTATATTATTTTCCTTCTGCATTAAGCCCCAGATTTTCTTAAGTTTACTCTCTTCTTGTCCATTTTTGCTTTTTACTTTTTATTTATTGAGGTAACATCAGTTGATAACAAGTTTCATGTATGTGCACATTATATTTCGACTTCTATATATGCTAACAGCATGTTCACCACCACAGTTATTTTGACCATATAGTCATTTTTACTTTTTTTTTTTAAAAAAATAAAACTTTAATGCTTATCTTTCAATATCTCTGATACTTTCCAAGACCTGATCTCATTCTTATTTTAATGGATTTCTATCTGTAGTGTTCCATTTTAAAATATTAATACATTTAAAAACACTTCTTATGGCCCTGAAATTCATTTTTGTTGATTAATGTTTTTCTTCTTCTATTTGAATAGATTCCACTGAGCTGCTGTTTTCTATGTGTTTGTTTCAGTTTCTTTCATGTTGAAGACTCTTCTTAAAGGTCTGGTGATTCTTGACAGTCTGGTCACTTGTAAAAGGGAGACACTGAAAAGCTAACTGATGCTCACTTCATGTGAATGGATACTGTTTGTTGATGTGTGGGCTTCATAATAGGATGTGAAGTGCTCAGCTACTTAGGTGATTACAAAATGCCTGTAATCAAAGGTCTTTTCTTTGGAGCTACTTATTTTCTATATGGAAGATAGTCTAATCATCAATCTTAAGAAGTTAAAACCTTGTTGTCCTTATTCTAGGATAAGAGATGGGGTCATATATTTCATTATGTAGTTTTAAACTTAGTTTCCTTTTTTACAATGTAGAATCTCACCTCTCTCATCTCGGTGGCTTAATGTCACTAGAAGATAAACATCTAACTAGATAAACATCTATCTTCCATAGTGATGTGAAGGGAGCAGGTAGTTGCCAGATATTAAGGAGGAAAATGAGGAAAACCCTACTTTCAGTCCTACTCTAATTCTCTGACTTTTGCAATCTGGTGCCTCTAGTTCCTGCATCTTTTCAGGGTTCTTAGCATGAAACATTTGTTTTTAGCTGATGTTCTTTGCTATGATTTCTACTCTCCTGTTTCCTTTCCAAGTTTCCAAAAAATGAGTTGATTCTCTTGTGTTCTTCTTGTTTTTTCCCACTTTGTATTTATGGTAAATTTGTAACGTCTTTATGTCTTTACAGTCATGATAGTGGAGTTTTAAGAGTTAGCAATGATAAATGCATGTTCAATTAGCATGATTAAAAAGAGATATATATGTTTGACTGGGTCCCTTTGCTGTTCACCTGAAACTATCACAACATTGTTAACCAAATAAAAAATAAAAAGTTTAAAAAAACTATTTCATAACTTTAAGATTATTTAGGATAAATTCAGGATATCTATTCTTTATGACTCTCCATAAAAATCCAGTGAAATGCCAATTTAATCAAGTTATTCAGTAAACCATTCCCAAACTGGAGGTTAGCATCTGATTTACATTATTAAAGATGAGCATTATCAATAAGTTATCTTACTATATATGAGAGTATTAACAACTTATGAAGTATATACTTGTTAAAAAATGATAAATTTTCTGTTTAGTAACTAAATCTTACTTAAATGTGTATATGTTCATATTTCACATTCTAGATGTTTTTTATTTCAATGTCTCTAAATAAATGAATCTAAATGGAAGTAAGGCTGAAAAAGCAAGTTAAATGACACTAAAGAAAAAGCCTTTGAGTTGTATAAATTTTTCTAGGAAATAAAATATAACTCTTCACTTTTGAATATGTACTTATTTACCTAATAAGAATCCTAATAAAGAAATATGTAACATCATTAACCATAGGAAAAAGAGATGCATTAAAGCTTTTAAATACTTTAAAAATTAGTCCAAATTTTCTTTTTCTCTTTAATTCTCTTGAAAACCTGTGAGGTAAGACCATAAGTCCTTTTAACATGTAAGGTAACCAAAGACATAATCTTAAAGATGATCTTCTCAAAGAAGTAATTAAATTACATGGGGTTCAGTGCAGGAGACAGAAACCATGCTGGCATTTGGAATAGAAGGGAACTCAATATAGGAAATAGATGTTTACAAAATCATAAGAATGTTTGTAGGGGCTGGAAGTCAGGAGCCACCACTGGACTGGCAAACTGAATGTGATTCAGAGGCAGGAAGACACTACAGCTGGGCTTCCATAACAGTGCTACCACCCCACTGCCTCTAGACACCTGCAGAGCCAGTTGCTGGTGATGAAAGATGGGGACCAGCCAATAGAGCTGTCTCACGGCCCTGTTTCTCAGCCAAAAACAGTGGCAGGAGCATACCTTCTCCTAAAATTTAAACATTTTATTATAAAAGAATAAAAATGACATTCAGTTTTTGCCCAAATGAAATGAGTATCTAAAATAATAGTGTAATTGGCAAGTTTTCTTTTAAGGCTTTTGATTCCAGCAGTATTTGGTAATACTGAATGGAAGATTTTATTTTGATTTTCATTGCACAGAGCACATGGGCCTATATTACATGCCGAACATTATAGTAGGCCACTTCAAGAATACAGAAGTAAAACTCTTAGCTTTTAAATGGGTAGATAAAACTAACTTGTATCAATTGGTGGTACATGATAAAATGTGGAAGATAAATATTTTCTTTGTGGATGAGAAAAAGACTGTTGTATGTCAGGAACTATACTTTAATCTTTTAAAATCTTCACACAAAATTTGTAAGTTAAAACTGCCATCTCTAATTTAGAGAGCAGTAAATTGCCACTCAAGAAGTTTCGAGAACTCACCAAAGCATGCTGACATTGGACTGCAGAGTAGGACTTAAATATTAGACTCTTTCTTTTAGACCAGTATTCCTCTTGAGATTTAATATGAACTGGACTGACAACTGGAGGATACGAACATCGACATTTTGTTCAAGCTGGTTTTAGAAAAGGCAGAGGAACCAGAGATCAAATTGCCAACATCCGCTGGATCATTGAAAAAGCAAGAGAGTTCCAGAAAAACACCTATTTCTGCTTTATTGACTATGCCAACGCCTTGACTGTGTGGATCACAACAAACTGTGGAAAATTCTGAAAGAGATGGGAATCCCAGACCACCTGACCTGCCTCTTGAGAAACCGGTATGCAAGTCAAGAAGCAACAGTTAGAACTGGACATGGAACAACAGACTGGTTCCAAATTGGGAAAGGAGAATGTCAAGGCTGTATATTGTCACCCTGCTTATTTAACTTCTGTGCAGAGTACATCATGGGAAATGCTGGACTGGATGAAGCACAAGCTGGAATCAAGATTGCCAGGAGAAATATCAATAACCTCAGACATGCAGATGACACCACCCTTATGACAGAAGACGAAGAACTAAAGAGCCTCTTGATGAAAGTGAAAGAGGAGAGTGAAGAAGCTGGCTGAAAACCCGACATTCAAAAAATGAAAATCATGGAATCCAGTCTTATCACTTCATGGCAAATAGATGGGGAAACAATGGAGACAGTGAGAGATTCTTTTTTTTTTTTTGAGCTCCAAAATCAGTGCAGATAGAAACTGTAGCTATGAAATTAAAGATGCTTCTTCTTGGAAGAAAAGTTATGACCTACCTAGACAGCATATTAAAAAGAAGAGACATTACTTTGCCAAGAAAGATCCGTGTAGTCAAAGCTATGGTTTTTCCAGTAGTCATGTATGGATGTGAGGGTTGGACTATAAAGAAAGCTGAGCACCAAGGAATCGATGCTTTTGAACTGTCATGTTGGAAAGAGTCTTGTAAGTCCTTTGGACTGCAAAGAGATAAAACTAGTCAATCCAAAAGGAAATAAGTCATAAATACTCATTGGAAACACTGATGCTGAAGCTGAAGTTCCAATACTTTGGCTATCTGATGCAAAGTACTGACTCCTTAGAAAATACCCTGATTCTGGGAAAGATTGAAGGCAGGAGAAGGGAATGACAGAGGATGAGATGGTTGGATGGCATCACCAACTTGATGGATATGAGTTTGAGGGAGCTCCAGGAGTTGATGATGGATAGGGTAGCCTGGTGTGCTGCAGTCCATGGCGCCACAAAGAGTCAGAAATGACTGAGCAACTGAACTGAACTGAACTGGAGGATATACTTGGATTTGGATGGAGAGAAGAGTAGGTCATAGTTGAGTCAAATCCCACATAGGCCATTGTTGAGAAAGGCGGGTTGGATGGTGACTGTGGCAACTCAGAGGATACCTGTTGCCTCCTTAGTCTGCAGCCTCTTATCTCAGCTTCTATTTATTTGTTGCATCACCAGATAGCCTTAGGAATAGCTGAGAAAAGAAAGAGAAGCAAAAGGCACAGGAGTAAAGGAAAGATATACCCATCTGAATGCAGAGTTCCAGTGAAGAGCAAGGATGAGAAATCTTTCCTAACTGAACATTGCAAAGAAGTAGTGGAAAACACTTCTTTCAAGTGGAAAGACTTGAGAGCTCTTTAAGAAAATTAGAGATACCAAGGGAACATTTCATGCAAAGAAGGGCACAATAAAGGACAGAAATGGTATAGACCTGTAAAAGCAGAAGATATGAAGAAGAGGTGGCAAGAATATACAGAAGAAAATATACAAAAAATATCTTAATGATTTGGATAACCACGAAGGTGTGATCACTTGCTTAGAGCCAGACATCCTGGAATGTGAAGTCAAGTGGACCTTAGGAAGGATCACGATGAACAAAGTTAGTGGAAGTGATAGAATTACAGCTGAGCTACTTCGAATCCTAAAAGATGATGCTGTGAAAGTGCAGAGTGAACCAGTGGAGTTGGGGATGAAAGAGGGAGTCCTGAGTGGTCAGGTAGAGGACAAAACATCACCTGCCCTAGGAACTACAGTCAGAGGACCCAGAGGGAACATTTCCAAAAATCTTGTGTGTGTTGGGATCATACCAGAGTAAAAGTCAACATCTAGAAGGAACCGACTTAGGAAACAGCAGTTGTACCTGCTGTATAAAACTGTGCTATTCCTCCTAAATCCCTTTCTCCAATGCCCTACTGACTTAGAGAGTTGGGCAGGAAGGAAACTCTAACCTGAAGCAGCACTGAGCTTG
This sequence comes from Redunca redunca, assembly GCA_006410935.1. Lineage (NCBI taxonomy): Eukaryota > Metazoa > Chordata > Mammalia > Artiodactyla > Bovidae > Redunca > Redunca redunca. Next base: position 233,100 of record SJYQ01000774.1, on the reverse strand, counting down.
GGGGTGGGAAGATGAGGCTAGAAAATGCTTCAATTGGAAAAAAAAACACATGTATTTCTGCTTATTATACTGGATGTTGGACATTTTGACTTCTACAGTAAAGTTCATCTTGTAACTTAAACAGACCAGAAAATCTATGGGAGCTGGCTTTCATCTGGTAGTGGAGACAAAGAAATTCAGAGGGTCAGTGTGAAGGGACAATGTGGGAAAAGACTAAAAGTTTCCTTACTGAATCTAGCATGCTTCTTCAACATATGTCTGTAAGACATGTGTTTGCAAGTGAAGACTGTGTGTCTTCATTTGCAATCTCTGGGATAGAGAAAGATAGTTGTTTTGGGGACAGGGAGCAAGCGTGGGATGAGAATGTATAATCAAGAACACTAAGTAATAAAAGCTTGTAAAGCTTTCTGCATAAAGATTCAGCATTCTATTTTGCCTTTTTTAAAAAAATTGTAGAATCCAAATGAGCTTGTAGGGTCCTTACTTCACATTTAGATGAGTGAACAAAACTGAGAGTGCTACTGCTTTTAGACAGGTAGATGGTTAACATTTATCTTAGCTTAGGAGGTAGCACAATAAAGATCATTCAGCTTTTCTTCAAATGATAACACATTACTCACTGGCGACTCAGTAAATGATTTTGTATCTCCTTTGGAGTCCACTGCAGTTGATTTTTAAGATGTACATTTTTATGATGTTAAAACATTTTTCAAAGTTTTAACAATATCATCAAATTAAAGAGCAATATTGTTTTCTGATTACATAACTTTTGAAGTGAAATCATCTGGAATTTGTTCAAGTAGTGGTATAAAATGCACTGCAAAAGATCATCTGAAAAGACCTCTTGCTGATTGCAAGTTTGTGTAAGTGAAGGGGAAATTTGTGTTATGTATGGCAATGAATGCTTTGACTGATTGTTAACATTTTTGCTTTGAATTCCTGTTAGTGTTTTGTTGTCTTGGATTGTGTAGCTTCTGCAATGATTATGACTGAAGTTAGCACAGAGTCGATGTTTTACACAATAAAGACAGTGTGGTTGAAATGCCTGCTGGTCCCTTGCCCATTTGCTGTCACACCAGTAGAACACGTGGGCATTGCACTGTCTGACACTCATTCTTAGCCTGGAAATTGTTTGTGTTTCCCCACACAATTAAGTATGTGAGTAACAAAGGCAGCACTAATGACATTTTGGCATGTGGATATCCCTTGTCACAGAAAGCTCTTTGAGAATCAGGCTTTATTTAAAAACATGTTTCACTGGATTAAAAATAAAATTCATTTAGCATTGTTTTGAAGTGTCACAATAAACAGCAGTTTGTATTTCACAGAAGCACATGATAGGAAAATTGATTCTCCCCTAAGTGAAACTAATTCACAAGATGGATATTTTTCTTTTGATCCACAGTGTTTTAAGGTTATATAGGCAAAGGTTCTAATTTATGGGATGATTTTATAACCCTAAAACATTTAAATCAATAGGGCAGGCAGTTAAATTCAATTCCAGAGTTTGATAGAATCTTGCTACTAGAAATTTTATGTAAGATTTAGAATTGAAATTTGAAAAGTATGCATAGATCTTCATTTATTCATTCATCATCCATTAATTCACTCCCTGAGTCAATTCACTCATGCACTCATTCAGTAAAATGTACTGAACTTCTACCAGGAGAAGCCTGCTTTTTAGGTAAATAAAAAGAAGGATTTGAAACCTTAGGAAGTGGGGTGCTTAAAATCTAATAAGAGAATTTGACATTAGCACAAACAATCAGATGAGATATTTATATATTTGTAATATATGTTTATGTAAGCACATATTTATATATGTATGAACACATACAATGTGGTATGCTTCCAACTTGGTATCTGACTTGTTTTTGTTACGTTTTATTCACTGTTGCTTCATTTTCTTTATATATTATGTTTCACTTGGTAACATGGTGCTTACTGTTTCTTTGTTGCTAGACAACTGTGTTGTTTCTAAATTAGGGCTGCTGTATAGATAACACTGGGAAACATCTTTTCCATAGATTATGTTTTTCTTTCCAACACATTTCCAGAAGTAGTATGCTGGGTGAAATCTAAATTTAAAGTGGCCAAACCTCCTCTTATTTTTAAGCCTACTCCTCCTAGCACCTCAAATCCAGGAGGTTTTCACCCTCCTGGGACTTCCAATTCATCATCCCTTTACATTACCTTCTCTTTGCTCCTCTCATGTGCTCATGTTTTCCCAACAATCTTTAGATGCATTAGTCCATTCTCATATTTCTTGCTTGTGTACTCATTGACTCCCTTCTTTCTCTCATAGATACAATTCCAGAAAAATCCCATTTCTGGTTAGTTACACTTTTTGATCATTCATGCCTACACTTATGTAGGTGAGTCTGGCTAGTAAAAACACACTTCTATGCTGACTGCTCTTACTTTAAATGCAGGGCTAGGAACCTCAAATGTACCCTAATTGTCCACAAACACATTCTTGTGTTCCCAAAAACCAAGAATGGCTGTTCTGGACCATCTCCTACCTCCTGAAACCTTAGATGCTTCCTTCCTACTTCTCTAAGCAAATGTATTACTACCCAGAACCCTCCCCAATCATGTCTACAACCCCACGTGTCTCTCCCCACCCATATTCTGCCTTCCCATCTGTTACAATGAATGAACTCTCCTATCTAAAGACCACCCCCTATTCGTTTACTGAATTGTGATTGTCACTCAAAGACAACATTCTTATAATTATACCCACTTTAGATTGCATTTCCCGCTTTTCTACCATATAATTATATCAGCATATAAGTATATGGTAATAATTCCAAGTTGTGTTACCTTCCAAGTCAGATTTTCCCTTTACAGTAAAACCTTTCAAAAGAGTTGTCTTGCAATTACTGTTTCTACCTACTCTCCTTCCATTTGTTCTTGAATCCGCCTTAATAAATTTACATATAATTTATTTGCTAATTTTTTTCTCCCATTAGAATTAAAACTTCATAAAAGCAGTCAATTTTTTTTTTTTAATTTGATCATTCTCTCTCTCCAGGACCTAGGTCATGCCTACAACTTACTTGACATCTACCATTTTTTTTTTCTTTTTTGTTGAGTGGATGAATCAATAGCATTTTTACATTCAAATTGTTGAATCATATTATCAAATTTTATATTACATAATTTCTGTGAGGTCTATTTTCATTACACACCTACAGGTATTGCATATTATTTTTAATTCTTGCTAGTTTAGAAAAATAAAATTTTGATTTCTTATACATTCCACCTTTTATCTTCACAAAGCAAGTGGAGGTGATGGAATTCCACCTGAGCTATATTTCAAATCCTGAAAGATGATGCTGTTAAAGCACTGCACTCAATATACCAGCAAATTTGGAAAGCTCAGCAGTGGCCACAGGACTGGAAAAGGTCAGTTTTCATTCAAATCCCAAAGAAGGACAATGCCAAATAATGTTCAAAGTACCATACAACCACACTCATTTCACATGCTAGCAAGGTCATGCTCAAAAATCTTCCAGCTAGGCTTTAACAGCATGTGAACTGAAAACACCCTCTTCCAACAACACAAGAGAAGACTCTACACATGGATATCACCAGATGGACAACACCAAAATCAGATTGATTATATTCTTTGCAACCAAAGATGGAGAAGATCTATACAGTTAACAAAAACAAGACCAAGAGCTGACTGTGGCTCAGATCATGAACTCCTTATTGCCAAATTCAGACTTAAACTGAAGAAAGTAGGGAAAACCACTCGACCATTCAGGTATGACCTAAATCAAATCCCTTATGATTATACAGTGGAAGTGAGATATAGATTTAAGGGACTAGATCTGATAGATAGAGTGCCTGATGAACTATGGAATGAGGTTCGTAACACTGTATAGGAGAAAGGGATCAAGACCATCCCCATTGAAAATAAATGCAAAAAAGCAAAATGGCTGTCTGGGGAGTCCTTACAAATAGCTGTGAAAAGAAGAGAGGCGAAAAGCAAAGGAGAAAAGGAAAGATATAAGCATCTGAATGCAGAGTTCCAAAGAATAGCAAGAAGAGATAAGAAAGTCTTCTTCAGAAATCAATGCAAAGAAACAGAAGAAAACAACAGAATGGGAAAGACTAGAGATCTCTTCAAGAAAATTAGAGCTACCAAGGGAACATTTCATGCAAATATGGGCTTGATAAAGGACAGAAATGGTATGGACTTAACAGAAGCAGAAAATATTAAGAAGGGGTGGCAAGAATACACAGAAGACCTGTACAAAAAAAGATCTTCATGACCCAGATAATCACGATGGTGTGATCACTCACCTAGAGCCAGACATCCTGGAATATGAAGTCAAGTGGGCCTTAGAAAGCATCACTATGAACAAAGCTAGTGGAGGTGATGGAATTCAAGCTGAGCTGTTTCAAATCCTGAAAGATGATGCTGTGAAAGTGCTGCACTCAATATGCCAGCAAATTTGGAAAACTCAGCAGTGGCCACAGGACTGGAAAAGGTCAATTTTCATCCCAATCCCAAAGAAAGGCAATGCCAAAGAATGCTCAAACTATTGCACAATTGCACTCATCTTACACGCTAGTAAAGTAATGTTCAAAATTCTCCAAGCCAGGCTTCAGCAATACGTGAACTATGAACTTCCAGATGTTCAAGCTGGTTTTAGAAAAAACAGAGGAACCAGAGATCAAATTGCCAACACCCACTGGATCATGGAAAAAACAAGAAAGTTCCAGAAAAACATCTATTTCTGCTTTATTGAGTATGCCAAAGCCTTTGACTGTGTGGATCACAATAAACTATGGAAAATTCTGAGAGAGATGGGAATCCCAGACCACCTGACCTGCCTCTTGAGAAACCTATATGCAGGTCAGGAAGCAACAGTTAGACCTCGACATGGAACAACAGACAGGTTCCAAATAGGAAAAGGAGGATGTCGAGGCTGTATATTGTCACCCTGCTTATTTAACTTCTATGCAGAGTACATCATGAGAAACACTGGGCTAGAAGAAGCACAAGCTGGAATTAAGATTGCCAAGAGAAATATCAATAACCTCAGATATGCAGATGACACCACCCTTATGGCAGAAAGTGAAAAAGAACTAAAGAGCCTCTTGATGAAAGTGAAAGAGGAGAGAGAGAAAGTTCGCTTAAAGCTCAACATTCAGAAAACGGAGATCATGGCATCTGTTCCCATCACTTCATGGGAAATAGTTGGGGAAACAGTGTCAGACTTTATTTTTGGGGGCTCCAAAATCACTGCAGATGGTGACCGCAGCCATGAAATTAAAAGACTCTTACTCCTTGGAAGAAAAGTTATGACCGACCTAGATAGCATATTGAAAAGCAGAGACATTACTTTTCCAAAAATGGTCCCTCTAGTCAAGGCTATGGTTTTTCCTGTGGTCATGTATGGATGTGAGAGTTGGACTGTGAAGAAAGCTGAGTGCCGAAGAATTGATGCTTTTGAACTGTGGTGTTGAAGAAGACTTTTGAGAGTCCCTTGGACTGCAAGGAGATCCAACCAGTCCATTCTAAAGGAGATCAGTCCTGGGATTTCTTTGGGAGGACTGATGCTAAAGCTGAAACTCCAGTACTTTGGCCACATCATGAGAAGTGTTGACTCATTGGAAAACACTGGGAGGGATTGGGGGCAGGAGGAGAAGGGGATGACAGAACATGAGATGGCTGGATGGCATCACTGACTCGATGGACATGAGTCTGAGTGAACTCCGGGAGTTGGTGATGGACAGGGAGGCCTGGCGTGCTGTGATTCATGGGGTCGCAAAGAGTCGGACATGACTGAGCGACTGAACTGAACTGAACTGAACTGAGAACTTCCAGAGGTACATACTGGGTTTAGAAAAGGCAGAGGAACCAGAGACCAAATTGCTAACATCTGCTGGAACATACAAAAGGAAGGGAATTCCAGAAAAACATCTCTTTCTGCTTCTTTGTCTAGGCTAGACTTTTGACTGTGTTAATCACAACAAATTGTGGAAACTTTTTAAAGAGATGGGAATTCCAGACCACCTTACCTGCCTTCTAAGAAACCTATATGCAGCTCAAGAAGCAACAGTTAGAACCGACAGGGAACAACAGACTGGTTTAAAATTGAGAAAGAGTATGAAAGGCTGTGTATTATCCCCCTGCTTTTTAACTCTATGCATAGTACATCATGGGAAATGCTGGGCTACATGAAGCACAAGCTGGAATCAAGATTGCTGGGAGAAATATCAGTAACCTCAGATGTGCAGTTGACACCACCCTAATAGCAGAAAGTGAAGAGGAACTAAAGAGCTTCTTGATGAAGGTGAAAGAGGAGAGTGAAAATGCTGACTTAAAAGTCAACATTCCGAATACTAAGATCTTAGCATCTGGTCCCATCACTTCATGGCAAATAGATGGGGAAGCAATGGAAACAGTGACAGACTTTATTTTCTTGGGCTCCGGAATCTCTGCGGACAGTGACTATGGCCATGAAATTAAAAGAGACTTGCTTCTTCAAAGAAAAGCTATGACAAACCCAGATGGTGTTTTAAAAAGCTGAGCTATCATTTTGCTGACAAATGTCCATTTAGTCAAAGCTGTGGTTTTTTTCAGTAGTCACGTACAGATGTGAGAGTTGAACCATAAAGAAGGCTTAGGGCCAAAAAGTTGATGCTTTCAAACTGTGGTTCTGATTCTTGAGAGCCCCTTGGACAGCAGGAGGATCAAACCAGTCAATCCTAATGGAAATCAACCCCAAATTGGAAGGACTGGTGCTGAAGCTGAAACTCCAATACTTTGGCCACCGGATGTGAAGAGCCAACTCATTGGAAAAGACCCTGATTCTGGGAAATATTGAGGGGAGAAGAAGAGGGATGACAGAGAATGATATGGTCAGTCACTGACTCAATGGATATGAGTTTGAGGAAACTCCAGGATATAGTGAACAATATGGAAGCCTGGCATGCTGCAGTCCATGAGGTCGCAAAGAGTTGGACATGATTAAGCAACTGAACAACAACAAAAACAATTTCTAGTGGGAGTATATTAGTAATTGTATCTCATTTTGACTTTAATTGATATTTAAAGACGAAAGTGTGAACACCTTTTCATGTGCTCATTACTTACTTGTATAGTTTGTTTCATAGAATATTCAAATTTTTGGCCCATTTTAAAAATTGTGTAAGTTATTTTTAATTTTAAGAGTTCTTTATATACTTTTGTTGCAAGTCTTTTATCATATCTGATATACAACCTACAAATACATATACATTTCTCTATTGCTTGTCTTTCATTTTCTTAATGGTATCTTTTGAAGAGCAAAACTTTTTAAATTTAGTGAAGNTTATTTTTTTATCATATAGATTGTGGTTTAAGTATTATATCTAAAAAAAAATTGCCTAATCCCAGGTTATAGGATTTTTCTCCTATTTTCTATTAGATGACTTTGTAGTTTTAGGTCTTACATTTAAGTCTGTTATTCTATTTGAGTTAATTGCTATGTATGGGTTGAAGTAAGTGTCTACGTGCATATATTTGCATGTGGATAACCAATTGACCTGTCAACATTTGTTGAAAGACCATCTGTTTCCCACTGGTACCTTTATTCAAAATCAATTGATAAAATGTAAGAATATATTTCAGGTTTCTTAATCCTGTTCTATTTATCTATGTGCCAATTTACACCATACTAATTGTCTTAATTATTGTAGCTGTATAGTAAGTTTAAAATCAAGCATATAAACCTTTCAACTTTGTTCTTCTTTTAAAAATTTATTTTGGCTATTCTATGTCCTTTGTAATTTCATATCAGTTTTAGAATCAGCTTTCCAATTGCTACAAAAATGCCTGGTGGGATTCTGATAGGGATTTTATTGCATTTATAAATCCACCCTAGGGAATTACCATGTTAACAACATAAAAGTCATCAGCTCATAAATATGAAAAGTTCATTAATTTTTATTTTCTTTAATTTCTCTCAATAATATTTTTTAGTTATTACTGTATACATCTATGCTTCTGTTAAATTTATCCCTTAGAATTTTGTTCTTTTTGATGATATTTTGAATGAAATTTATTTTTTATTTTGAATAGTTATTATAAATACCCGTGTCCAACTCTTTGTGATACCATGGACTGTAGCCCTTCAGGCTCCTCTGTCCATGTAATCCTCCAGGCAAGAATACTGGAGTGGGTGGCCATTTCCTATAATTGAATGTTAGCTAAACTTAATGTGATAATCATTTCACATTAAGTTATGTAAGTTAAACCATTATACTGTATACCTTAAACTTATACAGTGCTGTATATCAATTGTATCTCACTAAAACTGGAAAAAAACATTTATAGGCAGAACAATAAAAAATGGAATATTATAATAAAAATTATAAATTATTTTTGAAGTGCACTTTAATTTTTATATTGATCATGTATGCCCCAAACTTGCTAAACTTATTTATTAGCCTCTAGTAGGTTAATTTCAATAATTCTTTAGAATTTTCTACATAAAGGGACATGTAGGCTGTGAATAAAGCAGTTTTATTTCTTTCTAATTTGTATGCTTATAATTGCTTTTAGTTGCCTTATTGCCCTGAGTCAGTCTTCCAGAATGATAATGAATAGAGTGATGAGCACCGATGTCCTTGCCTATCTTAGGTGGAGAACATTCAGCATTTCTCTTTTCAACTAAAGATGCCTTTTAAGTTGATATTTCTTTTTATACCTTGTTTGTGAATATTTTATAATGAATATGTATTACATTTGTGAAACTTTTCTTGCATTTGTTGGAACGATGATATTCTTTTGACCTTTATTCTATTAATATGGTATATAATATTAATTAATTTCCACATTTTAAACCAATCCTTCATTTCTGGAATAAATTCCACGTGGATATTAGGTATAATCCTTTTATATATTGTTGGTTTGTTCTTATTTTTGTTAAGGACTTTTTTGTAAGTGTTCCTGAAGGATATTGCTTTGTAATTTTATTTTCTTGTGATGTTTTATCTAACTTTAGATTTATAGAATAAGGGGATATGTTCTTCCAAATGCTATCAGATGAAAGATTATTTCTTTAAAAAAAAAATTCTAGAATTTACTGGAGAAGCCATCTGGTCCTGAGTTTTCCTTTTTGGGAAGACTTTTAGTTACTTATTCAATGTCTTGAGTTTCCCTTGTGGCTCAGCTGGTAAAGAATCTGTCCGCAATGTGGAAGATCCTGGGTTTGATCCCTGGGTTGGGAAGATACCCTGGAGAAGGGAAAGGCTACCTACTCCAGTATTCTGGCCTGGGAAATTCAATGGATTATATAGTCCATGGGGTCGCATAGATGGACACAGCTGAGTGACTTTCACTTCACTTCACTTCATTCAATGTCTTGTTACAGATTTATTCAGAATTCTAGTTTCTTCATTAGTCAGTTCTAATGATTTATATCATGTTAAGAACTGTCCATTTTATCTAAGTTGTCTAATTTTTATTGTAGAGTTGTTCAAATTATTCCCCCATTGTCCTTCAATTTCTGAAGAGTTGATAGTGATGTTTATGTTTTTATCCTTAATTTTAGTGATTTGTGTCTCGTTTCTTCCTGGGTAATCCAGCTATACAAAAAACAATTTTGTTCGTCTTTTCAAAGAGCCAACTTATGATTTCATTGGTTTTTCTCTATCGTTTTATGTCATTTATATTATGCATTTCTGAATTGTTATTATTTTGGCTTTTGCTTGCTTAGGATGTAATTTGGTTTTCTTTTTTTAGGCTATTAAAGTGGAAACTTGGATTATTTTTTGAAACCTTAATTTTTTCTAATATAAACATTTACAGATGTACATTTCCTTCTTAAAACTGATTTAGATGTGTCCCATACAACTTGATATGCTGTATTTTCATTTGTTAGGTTCCAAGCATGTCCTAATTTCCACTGCAATTACATCTATCCATGAGTTATTTAGAGTATGTTATCTTTTCTATATTTGTGAATTTTCTCAAATTTTTTTCTGTTGTTGATTTATAATTTAGTATAGATGTAGTTGGTAGGAAACCATACTTGAGTGATTCCAATTATTTAAAATTTATTGAGGCATATTTTATGGGCTACCATACGGTCAATTCTGGAGAATATTTGTGCGCTAGAAAGGAAAGTATATTCTGTTGTTTTGGGGTGACATGTTCTTTAAATGTCAGGTCTAATTAATTGATTGTGTTTTTCAAGTCTTCCATATCCCTGTATATTTTCTGTTTAGTTTTCTATCAACTAGTGAAAGTGCAGTGTTGAAATATACAACTCTGATTTTCCATTTTCTTTTTAATGTGGTCAGTTTTGCTTCAGGTATTTGGCACCTCTCTTTGGTATCCATTTCCATGTACTTTATTTTCCTGATGCATTATGAATGCTCCTCTTTGTCTGTGGTTACATTTTTTGTCTCAAAGTTTGTGTTGTATGATATAATAGAGCCAGGTTACTGCTCTTATGATTGCATGGCATATCTTTTTCCAGTGGTAAACAATCCACCTGCCAATAAAGGCAATGCAAGAAATGCAGGTTCCATCCCTGGGTGGGGAAGATTCCCTGGAGTAGGAAATGGCAACCCACTTCAGTATCCTTGCCTGGAAAATACCATGAACAGAGAAGCCTGGAGGGCTACAGTTCATGGACTTGCAAAGAGTTGGACGTGACTGAGAGACTAAGTGTGCATGCACACATGCATTTTCGATTTATATCTTTTGAGTCTAAAGCATGTCTCTCATGGATAGCACATAGTTGCATCTTGCCTTTTTGTGCAGTCTGACAATCTCTACCTTTGGAATTTTTAATCAAATCACATTTAATGGAATTAATATTGTTGGATTAATGTCTCTTATTTTGCAGTTTATTTTCTCTATGTCATATTCCTTTTGCTCCCCATGTTTTTGTTGCTATTCAATCTCCAAGTCACGTCCAACTCTTTGTGACCCCATGGACTGCAGCACACCAGGCTCCTCTGTCCTCCACTGTCTCCTGGAGTTTGCTCAGATTCATGTCCACTGAGTTGCTGATGCTATCTAACCATTTCATCCTCTGCCTCCTCTTCTTCTTTTGCCTTCAGTCTTTCCCAGAATCAGATTCCAATGAGTCAGCTCTTTGCATCAGTCAAAGTATTGAGTTTCAGTTTCAACATCAGTACTTCCAATGAAAATTCAGGATTGATTTCCTTTGGGATTGACTAATTTGATTATCTTTCAGTCCAAGAGGCTCTCAAGAATCTTCACCAGCACCGCAGTTCAAAATCACTAATTCTTTGATGCTCAGTCTTCTTTATGGTCCACTCTCACATCCATACATGATTACCGGAAAAACCATAGTTTTGACTGTGTAGACCTTTTTTGGCAAAGTGATGTCTCTGTTTTTTTAAATGCTGCCTAGTTTTGTCATAGCTTTCCTTCTAAGGAGCAAGCATCTTTTGATTTCATGACTGAGGTCGATATGCACAGTGACTTTGGAGCCCAAGAAAATAAAATCTGTCACTGTTTCCACTTTTTATTCTTCAGTTTGCAATGAAGTGATGGGACCAGTTGCCATGATCTTAGTTTTCTGAATGTTGAGTTTTAAGCCAGCTTTTTCACTCTCCTCTTTCACCTTCATCAAGAGGCTCTCTAGTTCCTCTTCACTTTCTGCCATTATAGTTGTGTCATCTGTGTATCTGACTTTGTTGATATTTCTCCCAGCAATCTTGAATCTAGCTTGTGATTCATCCAGCCCAGCACTTTGCATGATGTACTCTGCTCCTAAGTCAAATAAACAGGTAGACAATAAACAGCTTTGATGTACTCCTTTCCCAATTTGGAACCAGTCCACTGTTCCATGACTGGTTCTAACTGTTGCTTCTTGACCTGTATACAAGTTTCTCAGGAGACACATAAGGTGATCTGGTACTCCCATCTGTTTAAGAATTTTCCACAGGTTGTCATGATCCACACAAAGACTTTAGCATAGTCAGTGAAGCAGAAGTAGATGTTTTTTGGAATTCCCTTGTTTTCTCTATGATGCAATGAATGTTTGCATTTTGATCTCTAGTTCTTTGCCTTTTCTAAATCCAGGTTGTACATCTGGACATTCTCAGTTAATGTACTGCTGAAGCCTCACTTGGTGGATTTTGAGCATAACCTTGCTAGCATGTGAAATGAGCACAAAATTTGAACATTCTATGGCATTGTGCTTCTTTGCCCTCCATATTCTGCTCCAGATCAAGTTAGGCACCTCCAGGAAAGAAGTTCTTGGCTTTTAAGGCCAGCATCACTGTGGTAAAACTATTAATGTTGATCCAGCTAAAGTGGTAGATGGCGAGTAGCTCTAGGTTAGAATGCCATAGACTCTCAGCTTTAACTGATGCAGAGTTTTTGGTGAATGTATGGTTTTAAATTTGGGTAATTTTTTGCCTTTGGTTGATTTCTACAGTCATGACAGTAGATTGTTTTTGACAGTATTTCACCACTGCATAACTTGTTTTTATGGAGAGTATTTTTATTCTTTCACTCCTCCATAACCAGAATTCCTCAAAATTTTAAATTTCATGAAACATTTTGATGAAATATGTGGGCTTTATTTTTTCNTTTATTCTTTCACTCCTCCATAACCAGAATTCCTCAAAATTTTAGATTTCATGAAACATTTTGATGAAATATGTGGGCTTTATTTTTTCCAACAAATAAAATACAGTAACTTTAAAATCCTATATTTATATTCTTTTCTCTTATAATTGATTTATCTTAACTTAGATAAAGGTCTTGGGAAGTAAAAGTTATCCTCAATGTTGCTATGTTGTTTGATCTTATATCAGTCTAAAGAAAAGCTGATGACCTAAAAGCTATATAAATTTTATAAAGCCGACATGGAACAACAGACTGATTCCAAATAGGAAAAAGAGTACGTCAAGGCTGTATATTGTCACCCTACTTATTTAACTTATATGCAGAACACATCATGAGAAACACTGGGCTGGAAGAAGCACAAGCTGGAATCAAGATTGCCGGGAGAAATATCAATCACCTCAGATATGCAGATGACACCACCCTTATGGCAGAAAGTGAAGAGGAACTGAAAAGCCTCTTGATGAAAGTGAAAGAGGAGAGTGAGAAAGTTCGCTTAAAGCTCAACATTCAAAAAAAACTAGGATCATGGCATCTGGTCCCATCACTTCATGGGAAATAGATGGCGAAACAGTGGAAACAGTGTCAGACTTTATTTTTGGGGGCTCCAAAATCACTGCAGATGGTGACTACAGCCATGAAATTAAAAGATGCTTACTCCTTGGAAGGAAGGTTATGACCAACCTAGATAGCATATTGAAAAGCAGAGATATTACTTTGCCAAAAAAGGTCTGTCTAGTCAAGGCTATGGTTTTCCAGTGGTCACGTATGGATGTGAGAGTTGGACTGTGAAGAAAGCTGAGCACTGAAGAATTGATGGTTTTGAACTGTGGTGTTGGAGAAGACTCTTGAGAGTCCCTTGGACTGCAAGGAGATCCAACCAGTCCATTCTAAAGGAGATCAGTCCTGGGTGTTCTTTGGAAGGACTGATGCTAAAGCTGAAACTCCAGTACTTTGGCCACCTCACGCGAAGAGTTGACTCATTGGGAAAGACTCTGATGCTGGGAGGGATTGGGGGCAGGAGGAGAAGGGGATGACAGAGGATGAGATGGCTGGATGGCATCACTGACTCGATGGACATGAGTTTGGATGAACTCCGGGAGTTGGTGATGGACAGGGAGGCCTGGCGTGCTGCTATTCATGGGGTTGCAAAGAGTCAGACACGACTGAGCAACTGAACTGAACTGAAAATTTATTTTTTAATCCATACTTCCTACAGTTATTACAGGGAGAGTTTATTTTGTTAGGGTGCTTATAGTTTTGGTTTTGTCAGATTCTAAATTGTAATTAAAGGTGTACAAAGTGTTAATAACAAAGTAAAGCAAATATGTAAAAATTCTACTTTGTTACTAATATGTAACAAAAGCAAGGAAAAGGCAGAGACTCTTCACGTGGGCTTTTAGTTAAATCTCGTCTATTCTTTTCAAATTTTGTCCCTGCAGAGCAGACAGCTCAGGGCCCCCTGTGTGTGCTTTGTTACATAGGGTTGATCAGAAGGAGACTGTCTCATATGACTAATAGGAGATATCTCTTTAGTGGATAAGAGCTTTAATTTTAGAATCTCTGCCCATTGGTAGGGTTGGGTGACCAAGCAAAAATAATTTATCCCTAGTCTTAGTTTCTTTGTCTATCAGTTGGGTGGCTAATCACAGGGTTTTCATAAATAATATATACAATAACATATTTCAAGCACTTAAAACAGCACTTGAAAATTAGTAAACTTTTGATAAATGCTGGTTATTATTTGTTGATTTTTAAGTTAATTCAACAGATATTTAGTGAGTACCTCAGCTCAGTCAGTTCAGTTCAGTCGCTCAGTCGTGTCCGACTCTTTGCGACCCCATGAATCGCAGCACACCAGACCTCCCTGTCCATCACCAACTCCCGGAGTTCATACCTACTATATGCCAAATACTGCACTAAATGTTGGGATTATAAACAGTAATATTTGTTGGGAACAAAAAGCTATTAAAAGCAGTAAACAACACACATTTTGGTTTTCATGGAGCTTATAGACTAGAGGCAAATTCTAGATAGATAAATATGCACATAAATGTATGAATATATGAAAGGCCATTAATGCTATTAAACTTTTAATAATAAGGGATATGTATGATATGTCTTGTGGTCTAAACACAAATTTTTTCTATAATTGTACCTATTTATATTATTAAACATCTCTCTTCCACACAAAGTAGTGGCCCTCTTAATAAAATATCAGTGGCATTAGAAAACTTCTCAAACTCTCTTGGTTCTTAAATGCTTTTTGTTTCATTAAGACTTGGTCCTGTTCATTTTAAACTATCAGTCTTATATTCAATTTAAAACTCTTCTCATCCCTTTCTTAACCCTAAGTGCAAGAGTAGAAGGAATGGCTTTTTCTATTCAGACAACTTGCTTGTCCTGCCTTCCTCCTCGGCACCAGATGCTCTGATATTGAACCTGGGGAAAGAGCAGGACAGGCCAAGGGTCCCCAAGTTATGGCAAAGTACAGGTGGTGGCTCTAGCAGAGAAGGAGGGGAGGGAATATCCTTTCCACGAATGCAGCAGCCTTTCCTCAAAAGTGATCTCCTTTCCATCAATCATTCCTTTATACCATTCTTTTATATTAGGAGACATCTGTGTGTGTATATCAGTATTTTTAGTTCTGTTAACCAGTCCTTTTTAAGAAAGCCCTTCAGGTAGGTGGTTATCTGTAACAGGTGAAGCTCTCTGACCTTTGAAAATGATCCTTATAATTGGAGCTTTTGCTCTTAGCTATAGACATTAATCACCATGTACAGCTTTCAGCATGTGGCACCACTCTCTTCCTAGCTATTAAATAAATGTTACTTGACCATACAGTACACATGTTGGTAGAAGATTTTTGCCAGTGGGAGGGAACATGATATTGGATTCTCTTTTATAGAAAAATTACTATTTTTAAAATAAACTAACTTTTCTTTTTCTTAGCTGTCATATATGTAAGTGCTATTGATGATCTAACTGGTGATAGTCTATTTTTTTTTTTTTTGTTATTCTTGAACATAATGGTGCTGAATATGTAATTGCAAAATTCTTTGTAATTAAAAGGAGAAGATAATTTACACCATGATTTTTAAGTTCTCTTCTTCATATGAAGCAGGTGCAGTAGAATCATTTTTATCAGGTTACCAATGACAATAGAAAAGAATTTATATCTACTAACTCTGTTAATATCCTGTAGAAGTTTACATTGCTTGTCTTCTCTGTATACATAAAGGAATCAAATGATTTCGCAATAAAAGCCTTGTACCAGGATGTTATGATAATGTCATAAGTAAAAGCAAGAAATTGTGATGCAAGGAATGATATATATGGAAAAAAGTGAAAGTGAAATTTTGTTCTGTCAGAAGAAAAAGGGTTTCCCTGGTGGATCAGCTGTAAAGGATGTGCTTGCAATTTGGGAGACCTGGGTTCAGTTCGTGGATTGAGAAGATCCCCAGTATTCTGGCCTGGAGAATTCCGTGGACTGTATAGTCCATGGGGTCACAAAGAGTTGGACATAACTGAGTGACTTTCACTTTTATGATATATATATATATATTTCCATAACATTTCTAAGACACTGTGTATACTTTATTATGGGCTCAATATTTATTTAATAAATGCTGCTGCTGCTGCGAAGTCACTTCAGTCATGTCCTACTCTATGCGACGCCATAGACGGCAGCCCACCAGGCTAATAAATGCAGAGCACAACAAAAACTGAGATGCATCATAAATTTATCTTTTCTTTAAACTCTTTTATAGTATTTAGTGGTGTGCCAGTTGCACTTTATGCATTTTCATCTTTTGAGACTAGATCTAAATTAGTTATAGGTCCTAAGCTTGCCTGTCTTTCTTGTTTATTTCTTTTCCTGTTTTTTTTTTTTTTTAAGAAAAGGACAAAATTACATCTGCAAACTTGACACCAATGATTTTGTAAATTAGAGGTTCAATTAGAGTTTTCACATTTCATTAAAGCTTGTAAAATCCAAGTTTATCTAAGAATTATTATAAGTGTCTGAGTGTGGTAAGCTGTCACCTTAACTATTTTTTGGATGAACTTCCAAGTAGGAGTAAATATAAAGATAGGAATATTGCTTTCGTGTATTCTTGAGGTTGCCTACAACTGCTGATTTTTAGAAAAATGAAGTTTGCTTTCCATGCTTTGGGTTTGTCTAAGAAAATTCTAACACCTCCTATATAGATTGTCCTATAAACATGTTCTGAAAGGATTATCTTTTGCTAGAATTAACATTGATGTCTTTTTGAAGTACTTTAGGCTTTCATCTTTTATCCTCATTTCTAACTAAATGGGATCAATAGGAAGTGACATATATGTGTGGTTTCAGTAACTTCAAGTTAAAGGAAGCATCATCAATCAAATCCAGTGTGTTTTGACATAAAATGGTATATATTTTCTGTTATAAAATAATACAACAGGAAAGGAGTCATTTATCAGACATCATGACATATTTTCAGTTTGGACAAGAAAGTGTTTTAGTAGTCAAGTCGTCAAAGGCAAGAACAGAGGCATTCCCCACAGTGAAAGATCCCACATGATGCCATGAGGATCCCATGGGCCAGAACTAAGACTTGACACAGCCAAATAGATAACATCAAAAAAGAGAATGCTCCTAAAATGGAAACTGTGTACATGTGGCATGCGTGAATTTCTCTGCCAAGGTCAGACATTGTTCATCTGTCATAACTCCCCTTCCCCTTGAGTCTGGACAAGTCCCTCAACACAGGGCTCCAGGTCTACTGCTAATCTGCCAGAATTAGGAAGAACTTGTGTGTGTTTGTGTGTGTGTGTAACAGGAATAACCAACTGACTCATTAGTCCCTAATGGATATTTGCTTCATAAATGAACTGAACAAGATTGTCCAGAATTCATAGAATTTTCTTGGTGTTTTGTGAGTTGTGGCAAATACAGCCCGACAAAGAAAATTCTCTTTGGAATTATTTTCAAACTTCCAGTCAAAAGAAATACTTGTCAAGAAAAACACACAGCAAAATTTAGTGATGGAGTCCTTATGTTTGTTTATATTGGTTTGAACAGCTTCCTTTCAAGGTTAATTTCAACCCAAATTGCAGATGCTCTTTTGCTCCCCTCACATGGAAGGGAATCTGTCCTCTATTATGGCAAGAATATTGAGGCAGGTTCCATGACTTCTACGCAACAAAACCTCCACCTTTTCTCCTATGTACCTGACATCTAGAGAGCAGAGATCCTCCAGGCCTCCACCGATGACACCGACTGAATGACCTTTTCGTGACTGTTTTGAACTATGCCATACAGCTTCTGTCAAAAGCGTGGAAGGGTTTGGGTTTTCCAGTTTTGATATCTGCCCAGTTTAAGCTAACTATTCAATCTTGAGCTTTGTATGACTTCAGTTTTCTTATCTGTAAAATGGACATTGCTATAATAGTGCTATCTACTGTTAGGAGTGGTTTTATAAAATGAAATTACATATATGAAAATGCTTATAAAGTTGTAAAGAAGTGTCAGTTAATATTCAGGCTGTGCACTCTTTTAGAACATGGCACTTAACAAATGGGGAGGCAGGGTAACATGAGAGTTGAAAGCATTGTCTTTGTAATCAAACACTTTAGGGTTCACGTGTCAGTTTCAGCATTTACTAACTCTATGACTCAACCTGAATTTCTTGACCACTCTGAGTCTCACTTTCTCCATTTGTCTAGAGGAAAGCCAACTGTTATGAGTGTTAAATTGTCCCATGTTTAAAGCACTTGGCTCCTTGCTGATGTCAAGTAAATAGCCAGTTAACAATAGTTATTATTTTTTTACTATTTAAAAATTTATTTTATTGAAGTATACTTGATTTACAATGTTGTGGTAGTTTTTGCTATGCAGCAAAGTGATTTGGTTATACACACACACATATAAATATAAATATATATACATGCATATATTTTTTATCTTACTCTTTTCCATTATGGATTTTCAAAGATATTGAATATAGTTCCCTGTGCTATACAGCAGGACCTTGTTTGTCCGTTTTGTATGTAATAGTTTGCATCTGCTAATCTCAAACTCCCACTCTATCCTTCTTCACCTTACCTTCTCCCTTGCAAACACAAGTCTGTTCTTTGTGTCTAACAACAGCTATTATAATAGAAAAATACTAGTTGATGTAATTAAAATTATAATCAGAGAAATGCTACCCACTATACTTTTTTTTGGGCCAGGGGCACGGGGGTGCTTCCCTGGTGGCTCAGACAGTAAAAGCGTCTACCTGCAATGCTGGAGACCCGGGTTCATTCCCTGGGTCAGGAAGATCCCCTGGAGAAGGAAATGGCAAACCCACTGCAGTACTCTTGCCTGGAAAACCCACCAGGCTCCAGTCCATGGAACCGCAGAGTCAGACATGACTGAACGACTTCACTTTCATACATTTTTTTAGTGTAGCATGTGTCAGATAATCAAAAAGCTACATATATGAATTGCTATGTATTATCCTGGAGAAGGCAATGTATTATCCTGTGCTACAATTATCACTACAGAAAATCAACATTCTTTGATTGGCTTTGTATGGATGATCTTTTAAAATGATGAAAATACATGAATGCCTTAGAATTATTACGCTGCTCATTTTGTTTTTCGGTTTCCTTATATAACAACTCATGTAACAAACTTTAATAGAATTTAAATATTAAAAAAGTTTCTTCTGATTTATGAGGTGAAATAAGTTGTATATAATGCATAACATTTCGCTTTTTACCTCAGCTGTGAAGATATTCAGAACAATGCTTAATTCACAAAAGCTTTAGCCATATTAAGAATTGAAACTTCCTTATATAATTATTGCTCCCTGATCACTTATACTATTGATCATTACATGTTCATGTTAAAATATTCCAATCCTATAGCTTAATTTTTTTTGGTAAACAAGCCTGTCTCTTTTTAAGTAGATGGATCACTGAAAATTAGAAGACTACAAACTACTAAGTTCTGATAAACTTTGATTCTCCCTTTGCTGTCTTGTAACATTTGGATTTAATTTTATTAAATCAGGGTTAATTCTGAGACTTAATTAAATGAAATGCTACAGTAAGCAGAGCAATGTGTTGTATATTATGACAAAATGAGTGCATATGAATTTAGCCTTAAAATAGGTAACACTAATTATGATAAATATATTTTATGCTGATTGACAGTTAACCTGTAGATATAGAATATACATATTTTTGTCCCAATATTTCCTTTAAAGGAAAATTAGTTGCAATATTAAATAGCCTTTTCAATATTATTATGATTTTTTGAGCACATGAATGAACTTTAACTTTTAGTTTTCTCTTGGTGAGAAAATAAGAAAATTTGCTTTATTCTTCAGGGCTTCCCTGGTGGCTTAGATGGTAAAGAATCTGCTTGCAATGCAGGAGACCCAGGTACAAACCCTGGGTCAGGAAGACCCTCTGGAGAAGGAAATGGCAATCCATTCCAGTATTCTTGCCTGGAAAATGCCATGGACAGAGGAGCCTGGTGGGCTACAGTCCATGGGGTCACAAAAAGTCAGACACAAATGAGCGACTAACACTTTCCCTCTTTACTCACACCTTAAATGCACAAAGTTCTTTATTGGTATCCTACATTCTCATTAGTTTTATATGTTATTTTAAGGGCAAAACTCAATTAACGGAAATATTATTATATAACATTTTAGGAAGTAAACATTTAAGGATTAAAAAAAGCTCTAATTTCACTCATAGTACTTTTTACTAAGTATATAGTCTGAGGAAACTGAGAAAACACTTTTGATAAGTGAAATAAAATATAAAATAGAGTTGTTCCTTATTTTCATTAAAGGTAAGAGAGTTGATAAAAAGATCTGTTGTATCTGAGAAACATTTTGTGGTACTTGTTTAATGATGGAAGAAAGAGTGATCCTTTTTTTCGAAAGGATGTAAAATAATTTCAGTCACAAAGAAATGTAACCCTAGCTTTTCTAGAATGTACAATATTAGTAATATATCAAAGCAGTAATGGGAATGGTAAAACAATGTAGCCCGACTCCCAGTTCCAACCCCTTGGAGTTGCTTTGGGTACAAACCCCCTCTTATCTTTCATATTTATTCTCCTCAGTCAGCTCCCTTTGTAAATCATCAGGCTTGTTTGGGGTTGGAGTCTGGGCAGAGGAAGCAGGGAGATTCACTAAGTGTTAGCTCACGTCTCTTTCGGGCTTCCCATGTGGCACAGTGGTAAAGAATCTGCCTGCCAATGCAGGAGACGCGGGTTCGATCCCTGGGTCCAAAAGATCCCCTGTAGGACGAAATGGCAACCCATTCCAGTATTCTTGCCTGGAAAATTCTATGGGCAAAGGAGCCTGGTAGGCTACAGTTCATGGGGTTGTAAAGGGTTGGGCATGATAGAGCTCGCACACACACATGTACACACATCTACTTCCTGGTCTAGCTTCTATCAGTGGTGTTAGTCAGCTAACCAATGCTCCATTACCTGATGGTCTCCAGCTGCATTTTGTCCTTAGCCCAAGCAGCACTGATCTTGGTCTTTTATCTGGGGTCTCACCTTGACATTGTTGATATGAAAGTCATCCCATTGTTGTCACACACCTTGGAGTAAGACAAGATTCTGTGTTCTCTTTAGGCTTCTAAAAGGGTTTAACTTTCTGTCATCTTCTATTTTTTTTAAAGAGGCTATAGTCAATCCTTAAAGCTAGAGAAGAAGCCATCCAGGGGCACCCAGTTGTCCACATTACTATATTCTTCTCTTAGAATTCCTTGTGGCCTTCTGTAAATAGGGCTCTTCAGGGTCAGCTTAGACAATGGAGAGTTTCTGGTTCTTCCCTCTCTCTATCTTTTTTTTAAGGAGCAAACTAAGGTATTCCATCAAGGTACATATATATATATATATATGAAGTTGTTTTCATATTCTGCAGTGTCCTTCTTCTATCTTATTGAGGAAAAGCATCAACTTTAGAGGCCTCCTCTATGTCACCAAAATAAATAACCCAGTTAAGCAACTAGTATGTGCTTCACAATAATCTCCTTGAATTTTCACAAACTTCACAAAAATAGAAATGTACATTTTATGCATAAAGAAACCAAGATTCAGAGTAGAGTAGATTGCAGATTTACTCCTCAGACTTTTAGAGAATTGAATATCCTGCCTTGCTGTCATCTGTTAGGTGAATACATTCCTATTGGTTCTTTCCTTTGATAAAAGTGTTTACAAAGACATATTTCTCCACTCAGAATTGAGTCTGTCTTAAGTAAAAAGCAAAATTTTCATGGTGGTAAAATACCTAGATCCAAGTAAATATGTATCTCTATATTTATCACTTTCCACAAAATAATTATATGATATATAAGCATCAATTAATTGGTTATATTGAGGGAAGATTATGAAACTGGATACTAAAGGTAGATCATTATATTAAAGAAGTATCTCTTTAAGTCTTAAATGGATTTTAAAATAAAGTTTGAGAGGAAGAGAGTCTCATGAAACTCTCTTTGCAATCACGTTGCTGAGCCACTGACTTTCCTATTGATATTCACTAAAGAGTTGGAACACTAAAGAGTGTGATAATTTCTTTCCTGTTGAAAAAACTTTCAGCAAAAGAGTGTTCTTTAAAAAGAAGAAAATGCCAACTTAAAAAATTCTCTTCTCAGAGTTCAGTATAACCTAGTCGTGAGCAGTGCATAGCATCTGAAAGTGTATAAAGAACTGGGTTGGCATATCTTGAAGAAGAAACACTTAAGAAACTTGTGCTTTACTTTCCACTCTTCACTCAAAGGTGATTCTCACTTTAACCCAGATTTCAAAAGTCAAAATTCAGATGAAAGGGATCTCTTTATTTTGCTTTATTTCAATTGGGCTTCCTATGACAATAGCCAATAATTGTACTATTTGTAAAAGAATCCTGGGGACTTCTAGTAGTTGTGGGATTAGATGAGGTCAGTTCTTTAGTGGGCATCGGGAAAGTTTCCCGTTCATATTATTTCATCTGCTTAGTAAGTATTATCCTTGTGATATGTTATGCGTTTAATTCAATGAATAATTACTGAAATTTATCTCCATTATAATTTTTATGTGTTCTAAAGCCATATGACTATGTATTATACTGGGGGTTTTAGAGAATATTTTCCCTCTGGATCTAAATGTATCGATCTGTAAAGAGAATTGATTTCCCTGAAACTATTTAGAAAATTTAGTTCACTCATTTGTGAAGATTGTCATTTCCCTGCCCTCTGTGTTCTAGATAAGTGTATATAATTTTAACTGTTTGAAATGTTATTCCACCTACATGCAGCACTCAAGTACAAAAACCACTTAGAACACAGACAAGGTAATTCATGAAAAACAAATCACTTTATCAAAATAGTCATAGTATCACTGTAAAATATGAAGTCAAATGTCATCTCCCACTGGATTGAGCCTAATGTGCCATGTGCAAAACCTTTTATTCTAAGTGTTCTGTAACACAATAGAGTCTCTCTTCACTCTGTGAATATATCTATTTATATTTCCTACTTGTAGTTCCGAGCAGTGTGTATTCTCTCTTGCAACTACACTCACTCCTGCAGGTCAGTTCCTCATCCTAGGGTCTCACTTGACATCAATCCACTCTCTGAAGCTTTCCTGGACTACAAGACTGGGTTAGGGGCACCTCAATTTTGACTTCACAGCACCTGGTACTTGCCAACATTACAATGTTAGTGATATTTTTACTGAAATTTCTGCTTTTCCTCTTTCACTAAACTCTAAAGTTCTCAAAGAGAGAGGCTATCTTCTTGTTCATTGTTAAATATTTATTCCTATAATAATTTCTAATAGAGGGTAACTGCTCGATTAATATTGAGCAGAGAGAGTTGCATTTAACTGAACATTTAGAATTTTATATTCAGAAATTTATTACCCTGACACAGTTCATGATGGGAATTACAGCCTATAGCATGAAACTACCTAAAATGCCTAAGTATGCATCACTAGATTGATTACAGTACTACTGCCTGCACTTTACATATAAATAAGACTAGTCCAGTCCACTAAAAGTTTTTTATACATCATCCTATTTCACATAGGCTATGTAGGCCAGTAGCTCTGTGGTTGTTGAGTGAGTGATGCATGCTCAGCCATGCCTGACTCTATGTGACTCCATGGATTGTAGCCTACCAGGCTCCTCTCTCCATGGGATTTCTCAGGCAAGAATACTGGAGTAAGATGCCATTTCCTTCTCCAGGGGATCTTCCCAACTCAGAGATTTAACCCACGTCTCCTGCATCTCCTGCACTGGCAGATAGTTTCTTTACAGCTGAGTCGGACACGACTGAGCGACCTCACTTTCACTTTTCACTTTCAGGCACTGGAGAAGGAAATGGCGACCCACTCCAGTGTTCTTGCCTGGAGAATCCCAGGGACGGGGGAGCCTGGTGGGCTGCCGTCTATGGGGTCACAGAGTCGGACTAGACTGAAGCGACTTAGCAGCAGCAGCAGCAGCACCTGGGAAGCTCTGCGGTTGTTGAACATCTTTCTAAATCCACAGCAGCATTTGAAAACAGACAATTTGAATTTATGCTTTTTCTGAGATTTAGAAATAACAAATATACAGTACTTTCTTTTCCTATTGAAGTTCAGGGTCTAAAACTATCATGTTAAAGAAAAGTTGATAAAATTTTTCCTGGGAATCTACTATTTTCAAGGAACTGGGCTAAACATTGTTTTAGGTATGAAGGTAAATGAGTCATTGGTCTCATTGGCCAAGATTCATAGAGAAAATTATTTACTATTAGGTAAAACACATAGAGGTTCGTGACATTGTACAGGAGACAGGGATCAAGACCATCCCCATGGAAAAGAAATGCAAAAAAGCAAAATGGCTGTCTGGGGAGGCCTTACAAATAGCTGTGAAAAGAAGAGAAGTGAAAAGCAAAGGAGAAAAGGAAAGATATAAGCATCTGAATGCAGAGTTCCAAAGAATAGCAAGAAGAGATAAGAAAGCCTTCCTCAGCGATCAATGCAAAGAAATAGAGGAAAGGAACAGAATGGAAAAGACTAGAGATCTCTTCAAGAAAACTAGAGCTACCAAGGGAACATTTCATGCAAATATGGGCTCGATAAAGGACAGAAATTGTACGGACCTAACAGAGGCAGAAGATATTAAGAAGAGGTGGCAAGAATACACAGAAGACCTGTACAAAAAAAAATCTTCACAACCCAGATAATCACGATGGTGTGATCACTCACCTAGAGCCAGACGTCCTGGAATGTGAAGTCAAGTAGGCCTTACAAAGCATCACTATAAACAAAGCTAGTGGAGGTGATGGAATTCCAGTGGAGCTCTTTCAAATCCTGAACGATAATGCTGTGAAAGTGCTGCATTCAATATGCCAGCAAATTTGGAAAACTCAGCAGTGGCCACAGGACTGGAAAAGGTCAGTTTTCATTCCAATCCCAAAGAAAGGCAATGCCAAAGAATGCTCAAACTACCACACAATTGCACTCATCTCACATGCTAGTAATGCCCAAAATTCTCCAAGCCAGGCTTCAGCAATACGTGAACCGTGAACTTCCAGATGTTCAAGTTGGTTTTAGAAAAGGCAGAGGAACCAGAGATCAAATTGCCAACATCTGTTGGATCATCGAAAAAGCAAGAGAGTTCCAGAAAAACATCTATTTCTGCTTTATTGACTATGCCAAAGCCTTTAACTGTGTGGATCACAATAAACTATGGAAAATTCTGAAAGAGATGGGAATCCCAGACCACCTGACCTGCCTTTTGAGGAACCTATATGCAGATCAGGAAGCAACAGTTAGAACTGGACATGGAACAACAGACTGGTTCCAAATAGGAAAAGGAGTACGTCAGGGCTGTATATTGTCACTCTGCTTATTTAACTTCTATGCAGAGTACATCATGAGAAACACTGGGCTGGAAGAAGCACAAGCTGGAATCAAGATTGCCGGAAGAAATATCAATAACCTCAGATATGCAGATGACATGACTTCCCTGGTGGCTCAGAGGGTAAAGCATCTGCCTGCAATGCAGGAGACCCGGGTTCGATCCCTAGGTTGGGAAGATCCCCTGGAGAAGGAAATGGTAACCCACTCTAGTATTCTTGCTTGGAGAATGCAGATGACACTGCCCTTATGGCAGAAAGTGAAGAAGAATTAAAAAGCTTCTTGATGAAAGTGAAAGAGGAGAGTGGAAAAGTTGGCTTAAAGTTCAACATTCAGAAAACTAAGACCATGGCATCTGGTCCCATCACTTCATGGGAAATAGATGGGGAAACAGTGGAAATAGTGGCTGACTTTATTTTGGGGGGCTCCAAAATCACTGTAGATGGTGATTGCAGCCATGAAATTAAAAGACGCTTACACCTTGGAAGGAAAGTTATGACCAACCTAGATAACATATTGAAAAGCAGAGATATTACCTTGCCAACAAAGGTCCGTCTAGTCAAGGCTAAGGTTTTTCCTGTGGTCATATATGGATGTGAGGGTTGGACTGTGAAGAAGGCTGAGTGCTGAAGAATTGATGCTTTTGAACTGTGGTGTTGGAGAAGACTCTTGAGAGTCCCTTGGACTGCAAGGAGATCCAACCAGTCCATTCTGAAGGAGATCAGCCCTGGGATTTCTTTGGAGGGAATGATGCTAAAGCTGAAACTCCAATACTTTGGCCACCTCATGCGAAGAGTTGACTCATTGGAAAAGACTCTGATGCTGGGAGGGATTGGGGGCAGGAGGAAAAGGGGACGACAGAGGATGAGATGGCTGGATGACATCACTGACTTGATGGACGTGAGTCTGACTGAACTCTGGGAGTTGGTGATGGACAGGGAGGCCTGGCGTGTTGCGACTCATGGGGTTGCAAAGAGTCGGATACGACTGAGTGACTGAACCGAACTGAACTGAAAATCCATAGATTCTGAGAGGTGACCTTTTTGCAATTTTTAGTAGAGCGTAAAATTTTCATTATTTTTGTAGTTGTCTAATTACAACTTTGGGGTTTTAGAGGTGGCCATGATTAGTACCTATGACTCAGTAGGTTTCTGCTTCTGTGCCTTCGCTATTGTAGGACTGACCTGCTCCTTAATTTTTCTGAGTTTTCTAGGAGAACTGAAGTCCAGAGAGGTGGAAAAAATTGATCATTGTCAAACACTTGAGAGAATTCGAATAAGAATTCAGATCTAGAATTTTTCTCTCTTAGTCTAATTTTTCTTTCTTAGTCTAATAGATTTTATGTGGTGAGATATAGGGAGCCTTTTTAGGTTCCTAGAAAGATAACTCATGGGTAGAAAATGTGATCTAAGCAACATAAATATCATATCTTTAAATAGCAGGGAGCAAGATGAAACTATGACAGGCACAAGAGCCAAGAGGCTTGAGGTATCCCTGAGAACACAGGTCAGGTTAGATTGTGGGTCAAATAGAAAGGTATGAATCTAAAGATATTGCAAAGAAAATATGTGACAACACATATAACACCTTGGGAAATAAGAACTGGCAGGATACAAAAGAAGTAGGCTTGGGCCCACCTTAAAATTCTTGCTCTAGATTAGCATACACCTTATCATATTATGTCTTGTATAATAAATATTAATGTATTTTATCTTTTTATATAAACTATTTTTACTACTTAATGTTTCTAGACTTATTCTAGATACTGGGGACACAAGCCTGAATCATTTATTTAATGAAGCTCTCACCATCAAAATACACATGCCAGAGTTTTACTAAGATTGTTGAAAAAATATGTTGATTCCACAGTTAGTTTTTAAGAGAGCAAGTCATAGTCCTGAATCTGGAAATACTTAGAAATAGAGTCCAAGTTTGTTGTGGATAACACCATTCAAGTAGGCATGAAAACAGAATATATGTGTTTTTGTTTAATGAGGACAAAAATTATTGTTTTAATTTGCACCAAACAGGCTTTTAATTTAATGTTATTAGAATAATTTAAGTAATGCTATTCTCAAATACCATATTTGACAAAGAATAGAGAAAAGAAAATGCTTTCTAAAGAGAAGAGAATTTTTTATCCTCTTTAAAAAAATACTTTTAATTCCTGTGGTTTGTTGGAAGTACATAGCTCCTCAGTATATCAATATTATATATGCAATTAAAATTTTTGAGACACTGCTTTAAATTTTTTAATCAAAATATACTTCAGTTTCTCAAATCCCAATTCTATTATATGTATATTTGGCAAGGAAAAATGTAATATCTTAAGATATAGACATTCACAGGATTTTTGGCAAAATGAAAACTGGTTACTCTGAGTTGACCAGCAAACTTTAGGTTTAATTTGAAATATATGATGGGCCAAATTCCTGTTACATTATTATTGGTAGAATCTTTATGAACAAAAGGCATTGTCTCTTCCTCTGACTTCTCATGTCTTAGAATGAAACCAAAGAAAATGAGGTAATATTGAGGTAACCAACCCAGAATGATTCTCCAAGAAAAAAAAAAAAAAAAAAAAATAAAAGGCAGTGAAAAGTACACATTCGGACTATTTCTGCTTAGTAATCTTTAAGTCTCACTGTTTGTCATTCAGTCAACATATTGTTGAGGGCTCATCATACGTCAGCCTTTGCACTTTGCAGAGGGGTCCATCCATAACTGTGCTTTCTTCTAGATAGTGAAGACAGGTATGAAAGAGTTAGCAAATAGGTAAACAGGATACTTTCAGAAAACGACAAGTGACTTGAAAGAAATAAGCTATGGAATAGAAAATCAGAAGCTGTTGGGTCTACTTTATAAGAGGGTGGCCAAAAAAAGTCCTGTTCAGATATATTACGTGAGCTGACCTGTGGAAGAGTTAGAATTTACTAGATTCACAAAATTGGATGCAGGAGAATGGACTTAGCTTTGTAATGTCCCCCAAATGAATGAGCCCCTTATAATAGATTAGGTTCTGAAAGGAAGTAGCTTTGCGTCTGCATCCAGGCTGGCATTTCAGTTTTGACACCTTCCTACCCGTATGACAGACTTTCAAAAGACAATGAGAGCAAGGCAAATGGAGGACAGTGTTTCTGGAGGTAATGATAAAGTTTGGCCTTTACATTGTTTTCCTTTCAAAGTGTTATTTTTACAACTAAAAATGTATCCTCTGGATTTGAAGAATGATTCTGAATACGGTGTCTATGTATCATTAAATTTTTTGATTTGAGGCTTTAAAAATAATTGACTCCTTTTGTTTCCTATACCACCCAGTTGTTCTGACCATAGTACATCTTTTGAGTTGAGTGGAAATTTGCTGTTTCTATGGTAACTAACTATGAATAGAGAGAAGTTATATCAGTTGAAAATAAGAATAATCACTTTGATAAGCATTTTTGTTATTTAATTAAAAGCAAAGTTGAATGTACTCAAAAAGCATCCTGAAATGCTTAATGGGTTGACAAAACTGAAATGGTTTTTATAATACTCAAATTATTTATCAATAACTCTCTCTTCAGTCCCCAACACACAAATATTATTGCTCTTTCTCTCTCCCTTTCTCCCCAGGATTTCTTAGATTCACTGTGTTTAAAGAAGGGCGATTTTCAGTCTTGAGTCAGAAGACTGATTTTCACTCATAGGTAGAATAGTTCTTAAATTGTTCTAGATAGATGTACATTTTCTTCTATTAAACAAAAATCTTTTAAGAAGAAATGTTATGTTCTCCTTTAACAGCCCATTTCAGGCACAAGAGCCTTTCTCTGTAGAATCAAATATAAAACTGATGGTTTTGGAATATCCACTCAGAGTTTTAAGGGGTGAGAAATTCTTCTAGTCTCCATGATACCAGTAGCCCAAAGAAAACACAAGGAGGTGTTTTTTGTTTTTTTTTTGAGTTCTGGATCCTTGGTGTTGTGTGATGTAAATGACCAGAACAGGATGCAGAAGGGAGACGTGGCAGAGTCAGCATAGTCATCAGCATGGCTCTCAACTCCTGTTCACGTCTCAGACAGATAAAGTGAGAGATGGGGCTGACATAGAAACAATTCTGTCCGCATCATTACCAACTTAGTCCTGTTGCAGGAGTTTCCCTGACACGAGATAACTCAGTTACTAAGGGCTCCCAGAAGTGTTCCTTGGCAGCTCTGAGTGAATCTAGAGTGTGATTTCATGCTTATGCTTTTCTTCTGCTTGTGTTGCCTGTGATTTTTGAAAAACTAACTATGAATTTTTAATTATTTGTTCATATTTTGCATATTATCTGAACTGTATCTGACTTGGACATTATATTTTATGCATTTGTTAATTTTAATAAGACAAAATTTTTGCCTCTTGAAATGTACTTTTTCTTCCTTATATAGAGAAGTATGTGTGAGGGAAGATTCTTGAATTGCTGCTACTTATCTCTGCCAGAAGAATATAAAAGTATGTTTTCCATAACCATTTTCTTATGGTAGCCAGTGTTATTTGAGGTTATTAAAATGCCAGCAAGTGGCCCCCTTTCCAGTCCAATTCAGTGCAATATAAATATTCTCTTCTTTTGAATAAAGCAGCTGAATCAGAGTGAATTTAATTCCTATATCTAAAAGTTAAAGGCTAAGGGATAAACTGAGCACAGTATATTATTTGTGATGTGGATGCTGTAAGATTCCTGGGGATGAGACATAGGTTAGCTTTGTAATAACTTATTTTTTTAGTAAACTAATATTTTTAGATACATTGAGATCCTTAGATTTGGGCTCATTTTATTAAAATGCAGAATATCAGTTGTAGAAAAATATATTTAAATTTGATTTGAAGCTCATAAATATAAAACATATTGTGAAAAAATATAATTGTTGGGTTGATAAACTGTAGCAAATCCAGACAATAGAATATTATTCAGTGCTAAAAAAGAAAAATGAGAAGACATGGAGGAAACTTAAATGCATATGACTAAGTAAAAGAACCTTATCTGAAAAAGATATATACTGTATGATTCCAATTGTATGACATTCTGGAAAACAGAAAACTATAGTAACAGTAAGATCAGACTTCCCTGGTGGCTCAGAGGTTAAAGCGTCTGCCTGGAATGCAGGAGACCCGGGTTCGATCCCTGGGTTGGGAAGATCCCCTGGAGAAGGCAATGGCAACCCACTCCAGTACTTCTGCCTGGAGAATCCCATGGAGGGAGAAGCCTGGTAGTCTACAGTCCATAGGGTCGCAAAGAGCTGGACACGACTGAGCAACTTGAATTTGACTTTCAAGATCAGCGGTTACCAGGGGTTGAGGAGGAGGAAGAAAGATGAGTAGGTGGAGTGCAGAGGACTTTTAGGGCAGTGAAAACACTCTGTATGAAACCATAATGTTGGATACAGGTCATGAACGTTTTCCCAAACCTATAGGGCGGACAACATCAAGAGTGAACCATAATGTGAACTACGGACTTTGGATGAGTATGATGTGTCAATATAGGCTCATCAGCTGTAACACATGACCCACTATGGTGGGGAATACTGGTAATGGGGGAGGCTATGCATGCAGAGGAGCTTCGTTGGGCTGCGTCTATGAGGTCACACAGAGTCGGGCTCACTCAGCAGCAGCATGCATATGTTAGGGAGGGAGTATATCGGAAATCTTTGTGCCTTCTCAATTTTGCTTTGAACCTTAAGTTGATCTAAAAAATAACGTCTTCATTAAAAAAAAACCCATGATCTCTTATTTTCTCTTTAAAATTTCAACAAAGAAAAATAATTTAGTGTTGACATTTTATTTTTAATTTAAAAAATAAGCAGAGAAAAATAATACAAGAATTTATTATTGAGGGTGGTGGGTGGGATGTTTGTCCCTACTCTCCACTCCACTACTGCCTTGCCAGCTCCTTGCCTATTTCTTTTTCTGCCTGCTCTCCTCAAAGGTGGAGATACTGGTAATGTGACTAGTCAGTGTCTGGGAAAATTGGGCAGAAGTATTGCAAGCTAAGAGGCAGAGGCCATGCCCAGTTCCCCTCCTACTTCCTAATGCACACCTTGAGCAGATGAAGCCTACTGCAGGCAGGCCCTGTCAACTCTTTTTCTACAGTCAGGCTTAAGCCCACTTGAGTTCTCAATCCCAAGATTTTGAATATGAAATTGCTGAATAAGGAAAGAAGTACGTCAAGGCTGTATATTGTCACCCTGCTTATTTAACTTATATGCAGAGTACATCATGAGAAACACTGGGCTGGATGAAGCACAAGCTGGAATCAAGATTGCCAGGAGAAATATCAATAACCTCAGATATGCAGATGATACCACTTTATGGCAGAAAACGAAGAGGAACTAAAGAGCCTCTTGATGAAAGTGAAAGAAGGGAGTGAAAAAGCTGGCTTAAAGCTCAACATTCAGAAAACTAAGATCATGGCATCTGGTCCCATCACTTCATGGCAAATAGATGGGGAAACAATGGAAACAGTGACAGACTTTATTTTTTTGGGCTCCAAAATCACTGCAGATGGTGACTGTAGCCATTAAATTAAAAGACGCTTATTCCTTGGAAGGAAAGTTATGACCAACCTAGACAGCATATTAAAAAGCAGAGACATTACTTTGCCAACAAACATCTGTCTAGTCAAAGCTATGGTTTTTCCAGTAGTCATGTGTGCATGTGAGAGTTGGACAATAAAGAAAGCTAAGCACCAAAAAATTGATGCTTTTGAACCATGGTGTTGGAGATGACTCTTGAGAGTCCCTTGGACAGCAAGTTCTGAATATTCATTGAAGGACTGATGCTGAAGTTGAAACTCCAGTCTTTGCCACCTGATGTGAAGAACTGACTCACTGGAAAAGACCCTGATGCTAAGAAAGACTGAAGGCCGGAAGAGAAGGGGACAACAGAGGATGAGATGATTGGATGGCATCACCAACACAATGGACATGAGTTTGAGCAATCTCCAGGAGTTGGTGATGGACAGGGAAGCCTGGCGAGCTGCAGCTGATGGGGTCGCAGAGAGTCAGACATAACCGAATGACTGAACTGAACTGAGGAGGAAAGAACCTAACCTGAAGGAAGCCACAGGGTAGGCAAAGAGACATTAAGGGAGGGGGAAAAGAGAGCAGCCTGGACAGAATACACTCCTTGATCTACATCCAAATAGACTCATACTGAACCGAAAAGTGACTTGAGGCAAAAAAGCGAAGGAGTGTATTGCACCATTCTCTGGCCTCTGTGCATTTGATAGTGTTAGACTGTTGCAACAGATTGAATGCCCTTCCAAAAGTTAAGGGCATGGCAAAGTGGTTATATAATTTATCTTGGAGACTAGGAATAAATATATACATATATATCAAACATATAAGTATATGTAAAAGTTTGTAATTTGCCTCTGCTTTTGTCATTTAGCAACACAAGCATATTTAATATAATTATATAGCCTTCACAGCCCTGACTTTAATGCCTAAATAATGTCCAGTTGAATAAGTATACCAACCAGTTTACTTAGCCATTATTCTGAGACCTCTGAATATTTCCACCTTGTATGCTAGTGTAGCAGTGTGCTCAGTGAGGCAGTCTATAATTTTTAAGAGAGAAAAATTTTCTGTATAACTTCACAGCAGTTCCTTGGTAAAGACATCAGTTATGCTAGAGAGAACCTTAGTTTGGAGAGGGTAAAATGAATGACACTTCAGTATACAATATAAAACAGCAAGCATCCCACACAAGACTATGGAAGAGTTTTTAAATCTTATGCGTTCCTAGGAGTTAAAATACCAGTAATTGGTGGAATTAGGCAGTACCTCTCTCCCACAAAGCCACGTGCATGCTTGCTAAGCCTCTTCAGTAGCATCTGACTCTTTGTAACCCTATGGACTATACCCCATCTGGTTTCTCTGTCCATGGGGATTCTCCATTCAAGAATAATGGAATGAGTTGCCATGCCCTCCTCCAGGGAATCTTCACGACTCAGGGATCAAACCCACATCTATCTCCTACATTAACAGGTGAGTTCTTTACCATTAGTGCCACCTGGGAAGCCCTAAAACTTTATTAGAACCAATAAGCCTTTTAAAAGAAGAATCTATTCCCTAGGATATTTAATGTTACTGGAATATACCTAAAGGCAAGATCATGGGAAAGTATAGGTGTCCAAAGAGAAAATCCCCTAGAAAAATAATGTGATACTCTGTGCTGGCCAACGAGGCCAACCTCAAGCTCTGGAATGTTGTAAGGAAGGGCTGGCTCTGCAGCATTTGGCTGAGACTGGTACAACCACTATAATGTGCCTTGAGAAATACAGTTGGGTATATGCACTGAATGAGCTGATCACTAAGAATTGTTTGATATGGTTACCTAAAGCATTAAGAGAACCCCCAAGCCAAAGAATAGCTACACAGATTAAGTAGCTTCAAATTATCAGTTGACTTCTTCCTCTAGAAGGTGTGATAGCAAACCCTGTTCTATCTGGGTTTTGAAAAGAAGCATTTCTTTACCTCCACATTTAGGCACAAATTTTAGACAGGATTTAATATGCTGCATCTGGTCACTTCCATTCTATGTTGGCTCAAAGGAAAAGATGACAATGGTTCACAGAAGATGAAACTATCACATTAAGCCAAAGGACCTCATTATAACACCATTATTTATTAAGTTGATTATAATGTACCACTCAGTAACTTCATACAATATTAGCTTATTCAAATCGAGCTCACCTATCACAGGAAAACTGGGCAAAATATCCACTTACTTTTCTCCTTTCTAATGGCCATAAAGCTAATAATAATCTCTTTATAAGCTTTATTCTGTTTCTGAGTCTCCTATTTTAAAAAACCAAAAGCCTTCCTAGAATTCTCTCCTTCAAGCAAAATTTATCCAGTTTGTATACATTAATAATGCCTAAGGTCAACCACCAAGTTTTCTTTATTTCAATTACCCTCAATGCACCTGGCACACAGCAAGTGCTCAATAAGTGATTTATATAGTTTAAAAATATATGTATTGGTGATTGAATTTTCCCTTTATATGCAGATTTTTTATCACATCCAGGAAGATATCTGACCTAAGGTAATTGATTCTTGAAAGTCACCTGAAAACTGACTCAGATCTTAATATATTGTTTCATGTTTAAAATATGTTTTTTGAGCACCCCTTAAGTAATCTGTGAGTGTTAGCAATGAAAAAGTTCTAGAGTTATTTGTGATGTATCTTTTTCTCTAAATTAATAAACCATTTATTTAAGACAATCCATCTATCCATTTAATTTTCCTCCCTCCTGAAAGAGTTGACCAATAATATAATCCTTACTATTCATATTAGTTGAAGAACAAAGTATCATTTAGAATTTGCTGAGATAAACATATTTTGACTTGTCTTCCTCTCCAAACTGTGAGTTTACTGAGTTTACTGAGAATTTGCTGAGAAAAACATAACTTGAGTATAAGATCAAAACAACAAAGGACTCCTGATGCACAAGTTTTTGCTTTTCAATAATGAGCCTAAATCCTCCCCACAGCACTCTCAGAGAGTACTATAAACATTAGAGATTTCATTTCAAGTAAAATGTTTAGGAGGATTGCCACCAGGTTCTGGAGAATGGTACATCCATTATCCTCTTAAAATGTTTTCACTGCTATGATCAGAATGAATTAAGAAGTAAACCCACTGGAAAAATTACAGTTATTCATCGCTTCTGTACCAGTGTTGGGAATGAATATCACTTTTCCTAGAAATGTTATTATATGTTAATTTATCTGTATTCCATTAAGTGACAAGCATTCTGGAAGGCCAGCCTTGCCCATCTTTTGGAGTCCCCTATCACTCTGCTTGTAAAAATTACTAATTCAGTGCTTCAAATATAGTATTTAGCATAAAAGTAGAGCTATAAGTAGTAGAGAAAAACACTTGTTTATAAACATATAAGTGGTTCCATGACTTGCACTTTATTTCATAATAACAGCTTTGAGTATAAATAGGGATGTTCTCTGCGTAAAAATTTTAGAAAAGTCAGCACTAGAATTTATTTTAGGGTGTCTCCCAATCTTTTTCATCCCAGTACACACAGATATACAAAAATTAGATTTACCTACACTTTTACTACTTTAGAATGTTAACTCAGGAAGTCACATCCCCAAATGGTAGAGCCTAGGTGACTGTCTCCTTTTAGAATGCATCTAATTTCAATGTGAGTGTAAATTAATTACCTTCCCCTTCCAGTTGACACAGGCCAATTTGTACTGAGAGGTAAGGGTGGCAAAGCAGAAAGGGTGATCAATAGCCTGTTATACAGGGCCACAGGAAATCTGATCCCCAGAAGGCTCAGAAAGCCAAAGAGGGCAAGAAGTTAATGAGGGCAAGATAGCAAATCTACACTATAATTTAATTTGCAAGTTGAAAAACTGTGACTATTTTGCCAAGAAGTCTTTTATCCCATTTTCTCCAATAGCAGAAATCTGTGATTACCAGTCTTTCATCCAATGTGAAGTGAACACACATACAGAACAGAGAACTAAAATCCAAGGGGGATTTTATCTTAATTTGACAAATATTTTTTTGAATTTAATAAAAAAAATTATTGTTCTAAAAATGTACTGATTGCATGATAAGAATCAAAGTATCACTTTATTTAAAATTTTTAATTATTTAAAAATGATGATATCCAAGTGCCATCTAGAATTTAGATCAACCCATACTCAACCAAGTGAAAGTGAAAGTCACTCAGTCATAACTGACTCTTTGCAACTCCATGGACTATACAGAACTCCATGGAATTCTCTAGGCCAGAATCCTGGAGTGGGTAGCCTTTCCCTTCTCCAAGGGAGCTTTCCAACCCAGGGATTGAACCCAAATCTCCTGCATTGCAGGCAGATTCTTTACCAGCTGTGCCACAAGGGAAGCCCAGACTCAACCAAAATTCATTCAAATATTTTGGGTATTCCATGTTTACTGTCACTATTACTATCAGGGATGCAGAAGTACAAGATGAAAGAGATTGTCCAAGCTCTCAGTAAATTGACAATTTGGAGAAGAAGGCAGGTGAAAAAGGTTATAAATAATGTGCTATGTGTATCTCTAAATTTGTAATACTTATAACTGTATCACCTATTTCATAGTAAGAATTACATGAAGTAATCTATATAAATTATTTAGCAAAATTTCTGGCACATAGTAATTTAAATAAATATTAGCATCAGATAATGATGTCAACTATGGTGATGATGATGACATAGTGATGCCACCATCCCAAGAATCTATGGGAACATTGAGGACACAGAATGGAGATTAGTTAAGGGTCTTTAAAAAAAAGCTTTCCTGTTAGAGGTATAAATCTGAGCTAAACTGTTAAAGATGGATACAAGATATAATCCAATAATAAAGAGTTAGGAAGAGATGGAAATACCCAAGACAGATAAAAGGCTTTGATGCTTTACCCCCTACCCTGACCAGTTTAAGATCGTTTCTGAGTCTTGGAGCAGCCTTGTACCAGGCATCTAGCACCTGAATCCTCTCAATGTGAATAGCCTCAACAGATGTCTGGTTGAACTATGTTCTCTCATCTTCTGTGGTAAGCGAAATACTATTAACTTTTCAGGGCCCAACTCAGTCACCAGTATATTTCTTGATGTTTAAGTCATGCACGCTAAGTTGTTTGGGTCGTGTCTGACTCTTTACAACCCTATGGACTATACATAGCCCACAGGCTCCTCTGCCCATAGAATTTTTCAGGCAAGAATTCTAGAGAGGGTTGCCAGTTCCTTCTCCGGGCGATCCTCCCGGCTCAGGGATCACACCTGCACCTCCTGTGTCCCATGCATTGCAGGGGGATTCCTCACCACTGAGCCACCAGGGAAGCCAGGATAAGTCACAGCTACTCTAAATTTCAAATAATAACTCTAAACTAACTTGAGCATGGTACACTTGGATGCTTACAAACTTTCCACCCACCACCCACTCCACAAACACCCCAAACCAGCATCTCATCTGTGCTTCTAGAAGACTATGAAATTAGAGCACTTTACATTGCTTCACAGTCACTTTTCAGACCAACTAATAAACTTATTCATTTGAGTCCTCAGTGTTTATTAAAAAGGATATTAAAGAGAAATTGGTCTGCACAAATGCAACTAAGAACAAAATGCAACTAAGAGGAGTCATCTCCGACTTTCACCCTCCCTTCACCTAATAAGTGGTGTGGGAATGTAAGCCATTTCCATAATTCATAGGCATCCTGTGATGTGCAAGGTTATTTTTGGATTTGTTTCCTGTAAGAAAAGATTTCCTTCCTAAAATTAGATTGTGAATCTACTTCCAAAGCCACTAATCAAACATAAGTTAAAGCTACTTAAATAAGGGAGAGAAAATTTTACAGCTCTAAAATCATTAGAAATAGGTCACCAAAAGCTTCAATAAAACTTCAGAAAAGGTTCCAATAAAAATAGGTATTCTCATTAAGAAGCTGTAAAGTAATCCCACTATCAAACAGGGAAAAAAAATCACATATGCAAAAGCAGCAAAATACAGTCTATAAAGTCATTTAATGAAGCAGAAATTTGTATCTATGCCATATCTAGTGCACTTCTGGAA
Source organism: Redunca redunca (assembly GCA_006410935.1). Taxonomy (NCBI): domain Eukaryota; kingdom Metazoa; phylum Chordata; class Mammalia; order Artiodactyla; family Bovidae; genus Redunca; species Redunca redunca. The sequence goes on along the minus strand of SJYQ01000774.1, from coordinate 195,022 downwards.
AAACCTTGGCATATTCACTAATTATGAACCATATATTACACAGTTATTATGGGTATTATTCAGCAATAAAAGATTTAAAGTTGGCTGTCTCCTTCACCATAGTTAGCAAAGAAATATTGGCACATATATGATCTACTTAAATAGGTTAGAAAATAGGAGGGAATTTACTAACTAGCCCTTTAATTATGCAAACAGAGTTTCCATAATTCTGAAACTGAATTCTATGACACCCACAGATTTCCTTATAATCTAGCCATAAATAGTAATTACAGTGTTCAGAGTAGAAACTGCTGTATTTTAGGTTGCAAAGCAGTCTCTATTATTATCTTCTGTATTAAGTCATTTGATAACTGTCTAAAACTGTTTTAGTAGGGTGATTTTTATTTTCTTTGAAAGTCATATTTTTCTTTATTTTCATGAAAATTGTAAGAAAAGTTTGTTCAGCCATTTTCAAATTAAAGGACAATGGGGAAGGACATTTGCTATTGAACTTTAAAACATTATATTTAGCAGGTCCTCCGTGGGTTGCATAATCAGTTCAAGACTATGGATTAACAATCAAAGGGAGCTTAGACACTGACCTACATTTGAGAAACCCTACACATACAACCATGAATTCATCATCTCCAGAGAACTGAAAACCTTTTGGGTAACCTGCTAGTGAGGCAGCACCTGCCCCAATATTATACTGCCAGGGACCAGGAAAAAACTCACCCTGAAAAGCACCACATTAAAGGTGAGAAAAAAATAAGTCCTATATAACTCAGCATTAGTTTTCAGACCTAGCTAATAGTGTTGCAAGGCAATGATCATTTAACTATTTATTAGGCAGGTTGAAATCTACAGCTACTTTAGGACCCACATTTGATAGGGCATTATGTTCATCCTCAGGATCCTGAACATGTGAGTTGCCAAAACTGACTGAGCCACATCAGAGCAGAGATAATTCAACTATCAGGATAAATTAAACTTGAGCTTTACACCCAAATGTTTCAGTCACTTCAACCTAACACAGGTACAAAATTTAACTTATACTGCCACCAAAATCCACTCCCTATCCTGTTTCCTATCTCAGTGAATAGATTCTTTATTTACCCAATAGATTGCTCAAGTCAGAAAAGTAAGCATCACCTTTGATGGTTCCCTCTTCACAACTTGCACATCTGATCACGTCTTTCAAATTTCATTATTCATTCATTTCTCTTCATTCCCTCTATCATCAGCATATTCAGACTATGAAAAATCACTTCTCTGGATCTACAGATAAATCTAGAAGACTCATGAGTCTTTAGGTCCCTTCTAGAGCCTTGTATCTAATTTTACATTCAAAATTTTGTATTCTTTCTTAAAGAGAATCCCAAAATATATAACCTGTGGACCTTACAAAAATTTATATCTTCTTCTATCTAAATTATCTGCAAAAACCCCCAATCTCCTTGAAAATGTAGATGAAGTGGTCTTTCTTAAATGCAAATATGACCATGTACTTCCCTTGCTCAAAAGTTTCCAGTTGTGGCATGTTTTTCTTAGGATTTCATCTCAACTCCTTAAATTTAAATCTTTTGTAGTCCACATATATCTTATGATCTACAGGCAACTTCTCCAGCTACTCTGCAGTCCTTATAACATATTCTGTAGACGTACTAGAATGTGATCCCTCGCAGCTTCCCATTCTCTCTTCCTGAGACAGCAGAAACCAGGTCTTGCTTCCTGTTAAACAAGTAGTACCTAGCACCACTGTGTCATTTAGTAGACATTTAATAAATATTTGTTGATGGAATACATGAATGAACAATGAATAAATTTACATCACCAGTCCAAATCCAGGCATAGGGATCAGAAACCCATGAGGGATCGATCAAGCAAGAAAAGCACTGATTGATTCCTGCAACTAAATTGCAGTTGACTTCCCATGGTCATGAGTAATTATATGGGAAAGAATTTTTGATGAATCATATATCATGGGAACTGAAAGTGAAAGTATTAGTCATTCAGTTATGTCCAACTCTTTGTGATCCCATGGACTGTAGTGCCCATGGAATTCTCCAGGCAAGAATATTGGAGTGGGTTTCCATTTCCTTCCCCAGAAGATCTTCCTGACCCAGGAGTTGAACCCAGGTCTCCCAAATTTCAGGCAGATTCTTTACTATCTGAGACACTAGGGAAGATATATAGGAACAGACATTAAATCTCATTTTAACTAAGTTTCTCTCTCCCTTAGAAATCTGCATTTCTTCCCAGTTTCCTATTGTTCTGAATGTAATGCCTGATATATGGGAGTTTTCTGGTCTGGTATTGCCCTAACTACCAAACAATGAGAATACATAAAAAGTATCTAATCCAGGACCTGAACATAGATGATCAAATCTATTATTTTCTTATAGGTTTTTTCCCTATTCATTCACCAACATGTAATGAGGCTAACTCAAAAGTTTTCTCATCCATATTTCCCTATCTCTTCCAAATATATTCTTAGCAGATAACTAAGATGAAACCTTTCCCCAGTTATCTTGACAATCACTTTCAATATATTAATACTTACTTAGATTGTGTCTCATGCTGATAGAATTCCAATAACTGATTACAAAATACCACAAGCTTTTTAATATTCATTCCTATAAGAAACATTCATTGAATATTCACTTTATGTGCTAGGCAGTGTATAACAAGGTACATAAAAGAAATTTATATTGTCCTATAAGCCTTTTCCCATGTAGAAACATAACTTTATCATGTTTTATACTACTCAATAAAATTCTTAGATCCTTTTATATGGTTCCTGCATATCTTCTTGGTAAATGTACCAAATATACACTGAGTACAGTGTAGATATTATAGTATAGTGGATAGATACAGATTTGAATGTTAGAATTAGGTTTTAGGTAGAATATAGGTAGGTAGATAGACATCTGAATATTATATCCATATACATGCTTACTAAAATTTCACATACTTGTACATAAATTGGATTGACTTACAACATAGTTTTTAACCACTGAGTTAATGCAGTTTTTAATATTAATAGCTCATAGGTCAAAGCTTCTATCCATTACTTTTTTGGTCAATATTTTCTTAGCTCTTCTTGATTTTTCTCTCTTCCAGGGGAATTTTAATATTATTTCATCAAGTTTAAGATAATGGTATTGAGATTTTAGGATACCTACAACAAGTCCATAAATTAATTTATGAATAAATGGCATCTTTGACCTTGCACAATAATCCATGAAGCCTAATAAAAATGATCAGGCACATTGCACCAGTCTCCATGCTTTTTTTTAGTGTATTGAAATCTCCACATTCTACAAAATATTCACATGTACTATCTATCCATTTGGTTGTTGATTAACTAAAAAATAAAGAAAAGGGAAAACTATCACACTATGTCAAAATAACATACAAATTAATTTGATATCCCTACAGGTAAAGCCCTATGATATCAAATATTTAATTTGGTATCAAATATTTAATACAATTCACTGGCTGGAGGAAGTCATACTTACACAGAATTCAATGGAAATAGGAACTTTCTACCCAGCATTCTTTTCATGAAAATGTTATTGTGCTTGAGCACTTTACTTCCAATCCCAGTAAAAGAGGTATTGTTCCTTAATACCAGGATAAAAAATAGTTAAAATCCTGGATACAGGGGTGTTTTAACTCTGAGAGGGTATGAAGGAAAAGAATAAATCAAACCAGTGGAATAAGCAGAGGCAGATAAGAATTAAAATTACCCACTTCGTTTCACTAGTCTCATGATTTTGAATCTATGTAAAGTGAAAAAGTAGCATATTGGCTTGTGAGAACCTTGAGAGCAGAGATATTCTCTTTATTCTACCACAAACTTGCACGTAGAACATGTTCACATAGAGTCAGAACTGGGAGATTTTTCTGAATAGCCTAGTGATAGTTTTTAGATCCTAAATAGTATTTTCTAAATATTCAAAGTGAAAATATTGTAGACCAAAGCTTACCTTTTGATTAGCACACACATATTACCAGATTTTGGCTTCCCTGTTAGCTCAGTAGTAAAGAATCCACCTGCCAAACAGGAGACATGGGTTCAATCCCTGGGTCAGGAAGATCCCCTGGAGCAGGAAATGGCAACCTGCTCCAGTATTCTTGCCTGGAAAATCCCATGGACGGAGGAGCCTGATGGGCTACAGTCCATGGGGTCACAAAAGAGTTGGACATGACTTAGTAAGTATACAAAAAGAATCTCTTTAAGATAAAGATCCTTGTCTCGCTTATCTTTTCACCACTGGTATTTAACACTGACCAATTTTGCACACATTAAATCAAAATAGTGAGGAAAATGACATTATCCTTACAGATAAAGGTAATAAGTAAATGTGAGCATACATATGTGTCTGTATATACATGTGTGTGAGTGTGTGAAGTTGCTCAGTCATGTCCGACTCTTGATGACCCCATGGACTGTAGCCCCCTGTCCATGGGATTCTCCAGGCAAAAATACTAGAGTGGGTTGCCATTTCCTTCTCCAGGGGTTCTTCCCAACCCAGGGATCAAAGCCAGGTCTCCTGCATTGCAGGCAGACACTTTATCCTCTGAGCCACCAGGGAAGCCCTGTATATACATAGGTATGGCTTTTTATTATATCCCAATATAGAGGTACAAATGACCAGTATGACTTTCTGCTCTGAAAAGTGTGAAAATAATTGGTTTGGAATTAACAAAGTTACTGACATTTAAAAAGGCCAATGCTAGAGAAAAAGCACATTATTTTTTGACTAAGTTTGTTAAGGGTGAGCCCTTAACAATTAGGTCTGTGCACATACCCACACAACTGTAGAAGTCAGAAGTTTTTTAAAACTAGTTAAGAAGCACTAGTTGACCTTTCCTTATCTTCTTTCGAGTGCACCTTTATTAACATGCCCTTCAAAAACTGCAAACTACACAAAGACAAGAAAACAGTGCTCTCCCAAAGAATTAGAAATGGAGATAACTCATGGATGGCTCTAGCCTATGGCATATTCACTCACACCTTGCTCCTTGCATAGCTCTTCCTTTATTTTCAACTCTAGAAAACAAAGTAAGAAAAAAAATTGTAATACGACCTACAATTTTTAAAAAACAGTAGGATGCCACTGTTCAGAGATACACATGAATGGTAGCATTAAGATCACCACATTACCATAGCACAGGCACAGAATGACAAAAATGACAACACAGCCTAGGAGAAATGGGTGCAAGGCCTCTGGGCAAGCCACCATTTGTGCATTCTTTCTACATTTCCATCATTGAACCAAAGGTTTGTGTTCACAGCAGTATTTAATTTGGAAAGTAAAGTAGTAGCACCAAAAAAAAAAAAAAATCAAAAAGATGCCTATTCTGTAATGGAGTATCTGCTGACAATACAACCATTATTGTGATTATGTTTTAGCTAGTCATGGAAAAGCTCTTCACAAAACAAAAGATTCTAACAAGCACCTAAGTGGCCATGTTCTCCCTAAGAAGCACTGCTGTGTTTTCACAATGCCAAAAGTTCTACTATAAAATAAGGGAAGCCTCCTCCTTTCTTCCATATTATATCAAATGGAAGAGATATCATTGCTGATTAAGTTCAGGTACTGATAGTGATACTGGGCTCAGGAGTGAACAGCAGAGAAGAGTCAGAAGAATATTGAAAAGAAAGAAGAAAAATCTGCATCTCTGTGAATAAATCACTCCATATGTCTGCTATAATTACCCTGTTTTCTTCAAGAATGTTGTAGAATGTCCTTGTCCTAACCTCCTCAGAAAGCTAGCGTACTAAATAGCTATTTGCAAAACTCATCCAACATATCAAATATGCTGAAGAAAAAAGTTGGGGAAAATGTGATAATGTGTCAAAGGACAGTCACAGAGTACACAGATGTATGAGGAAAGAGTTATATCCTCCTCAGGCCATGGTCTCATTTGCTTTCCATAAAGGGGAGAAACATGAGATAAAAAAAGCATTTAAATTTCTATCTCACATTAGACAAAATATCCATTCCAGGAGGACTGCAATTTTAAATATGAAAGTAAAAGCAATAAGTCTACCATAAGATAATGCAAGTGAATATGTTCTAGATGATTCTGAAGTTAAGAAATATTTCCCAAACAGAAGACAAAGGAACTAACCAAAGGAAAAAAAAAAATCAATAAACATGATACATTAAAATTAACTTGTTTTCATTAAAAAATACTATTAAGAAAGTGAAAAGTCAACCACAGGCTGGGAAAAATTATCTGCAACCTACAGTGAACAAAAGACTCTTACTGAGAATAAATAGTCAAAACTCAATAGAAAAGGTAGGCAAGAGATTAGGAACAGGAATTTAACAGGAAAGGATATCTGAATGTTCAACAAACATAGGCAAAGAGGCTTAACCACATTAGCAGTGAAGAAAAGTTAAAAACACACCTCTACAAACTCATCACAATTCAGTTGAATGAAAACACAAATAGCTAACTAATCTTAGGAGCAACAAGCGGTCACATACTACTGACAGAAATAGAAAATAATTTTGGATATCTACTGGTATTATCTATTCAGGTTAAAGAAATCATAGTGAATGACCAAGTAACTCAATATGTGCAAATATTAACCAAAAGACATAGGCGAGAACACTTGCAACATTATTCATAATTGCTGAAAACTAGAAACAACCCAAATGCCCATTAACTTCAAAATAAATAAATGAACTATGATACAGTTATACAATAAAATATACTGCTCTCATAAAAGTGAAGAAACTATACTCACATGCAATAATATAATGAATCTTACAGACATAATTTAACAAAAGAAGCCAAGTACAAAAGAATACATTATCTATAACTTCATTCACATAGGCTTTCCTGATATCTCAGTTGGTAAAGAATCAGCCTGCAATGCAGGAAACCCCAGTTCAATTCCTGGGTTGAGAAGATCTCCTGGAGAAGGGAAAGGCTATCCACTCCAGTATTCTGGCCTAGAAAATTCCATGACAAAGAGACTTTCACTTTACACTTTATGCTTTACACTTCATTTACACAAAGTTTTTTTTTAAAAGCATACAAATCCAATCTAATTGTTAGAATTCAAAGTAGTGCTTAATTCTGGGAGAGAGGGAGGTTTCAGTTATTGGGAAGGGACATGAGTGAAGCTTCTAGGTTCCTGGCAGTGTTCTATTTCTTGAGTAGGGAGGAGGTTTCACAAATGAGTTCATTTTGAGATAGTTAATTCAGCCAAACACTTACTATTGCTGCACTTTTCTATGTTTGTTATGCTTCAATTAAGAGGTTCTTTTTTATTTTTTTTAAGTGGCCAGATATAGTCTTTCTTTGAAAACTAAGAAACAAGTCATTAACATACTCAAACCCTATCAAACTACAGACTCTTTATCAAAATAATCTAATCTTTTTAAAATGTCTGGGCAATTGTCCTTTTAAAATTCAGATTGTCTTATATATTTTTGAGATTAGTTGTTTGTCAGTTGCTTCATTTGCTATTATTTTCTCCCATTCAGAAGGCTGTCTTTTCACCTTGCTTATAGTTTCCTTTGTTGTGCAGAAGCTTTTAATTTTAATTAGATCCCATTTGTTAATTTTTGCTTTTATTTCCACTATTCTGGGAGGTGGATTTTAGAGGATCCTGCTGTGATTTATGTCAGAGAGTGTTTTGCCTATGTTCTCCTCTAGGAGTTTTATAGTTTCTGGTCTTATGTTTAGATCTTTAATCCATTTTGAGTTTATTTTTGTGTATGGTGTTAGAAAGTGACCTAGTTTCATTCCTTTACAAGTGGTTGGCCAGTTTTCCCAGCACCACTTGTTAAAGAGATTCTCTTTACTCCATTGTATATTCTTGCCTCCTTTGTCAAAGATAAAGTGTCCATAGGTGTGTGGATTTATCTCTAGGCTTTCTATTTTGTTCCATTGATCTATATTTCTGTCTTTGTGCCAGTACCATACTGTCTTGATGACTGTGGCTTTGTAGTAGAGCCTGAAGTCAGGCAGGTTGATTCCTCCAGTTCCATTCTTCTTTCTCAAGATTGCTTTGGCTATTTGAGGTTTTTGTATTTCCATACAAATTGTGAAATTATTTGTTCTAGCTCTGTGAAAAATACTGCTGGTAGCTTGATAGGGACTGCACTGAATCTGTAGATTGCTTTGGGTAGTATACTCATTTTCACTATATTGATTCTTCCAATCCATGAACATGGTATATTTCTCCATCTATTAGCGTCCTCTTTGATTTCTTTCATCGGTGTTTTATAGGTATCTATATATACAAGCAACTTATGCAGCTCAATTCCAGAAAAATAAATGACCCAATCAAAAAATGGGCCAAAGAACTAAATAGACATTTCTCCAAAGAAGACATACGGATGGCTAACAAACACATGAAAAGATGCTCNCAATACAGTATTGTAAAGCAAAATAAAGTAAAAATAAAAATTTAAATAAAAAAATAAATAAATAAAATAAAATTCAGATTGTCTAATATTAAAGATGAATAAAGCAATAGACTGAGTGATGAGTCCAAAATGTAAAGGTCAGTAAGTTCCAGGATTGGGAACAAAAACTAGGTTCTACTAATTCATGCCTTCCTGTGAAAGTGCTGCATTCAATATGCCAGCAAATTTGGAAAACTCAGCAGTGGCCACAGGACTGGAAAAGGTCAGTTTCATTCCAGTTCCAAAGAAAGGCAATGGCAATGAATGCTCAAACTACCACACAACTGCACTCATCTCACACGCTTAAAGTAATGTTCAAAATTATCCAAGCCAGGCTTCAGAAATACGTGAACCATGAACTTCCAGATATTCAAGCTGGTTTTAGAAAAGGCAGAGGAACCAGAGATCAAATTGCCAACATCTGCTGGATCATGGAAAAAGCAAGAGAGTTCCAGAAAAACATCTGAATTTCTGCTTTATTGACTATGCCAAAGCCTTTGACTGTGTGGATCACAAGAAACTGTGGAAAATTCTGAAAGAGATGGGAATACTAGACCACCTGACCTGCCTCTTGAGAAATCTATATGCAGGTCAGGAAGGAACAGTTAGAACTGGACATGGAACAACAGACTGGTTCCAAATAGGAAAAGCAGTGCATGAAGGCTGTATATTGTCACCCTGCTTATTGAATTTCTATGCAGAGTACATCATAAGAAACACTGGGCTGGGAGAAGCACAAGCTGGAATCAAGATTGCTGGGAAAAATATCAATAAGCTCAGATATGCAGATGACACCACCCTTATGGCAGAAAGTGAAGAAGAACTAAAAAGCCTCTTGATGAAAGTGAAAGACAAGAGTGAAAAAGTTGGCTTAAAGCTCAACATTCAGAAAACTAAGATCATAGCATTTGGTCCCATCAGTTCTATGGGAAATAGATGAGGAAACAGTGGAAACAGTGTCAGACTTTATTTTTGGGGGCTCCAAAATCACTGCAGATGGTGATTGCAGCCATGAAATTAAAAGACGTGTACCCTTGGACTGCAAGGAGATCCAACCAGTCCATCCTAAAGAAGATCAGTCCTGGGTGTTCTTTGGAAGGACTGATGCTAAAGCTGAAACTCCAATACTTTGGCCACCTCATGCAAAGAGTTGATTCATTGGAAAAGACTCTGATGTTGGGAGGGATTGGGGGCAAGAGGAGAAGGGGACAACAGAGGATGAGATGGCTGGATGGCATCACCGACTCGATGGACATGAGTTTGAGTGAACTCCAGGACTTGGTGATGGACAGGGAGGCCTGGCATGCTGGAATTCACGGGGTCACAAAGAGTTGGACACGACTGAGTGACTGAACTGAACTGAACTGTACCTTGTGTGTTATTGCTTTGAAGTTTATGAGTAGGATTTTACTCACATCTTCAAGCCACCAAGAAATCTTGTTTAAAGTCTCCATTGTGCTGCCAGGGAAGTATGCCATGTGAAAAAGTGCATGCTGGTGAAAATGTCCCTCCCAAAAAGCCTCAGGGCAACTATGCCTGAGGTGTCATTCTGAGCATGCCTATTTGCAAAAGGTCTCTGGCCTTTGAATAATGTAAACCTGAGACCAAACCTCTGTCATATTACAGCAGTTAAAGGAATGAATTTGAAGTTAGACAGAACTGAGACTGAGTCCTACCTCTGTCAGTATGTAATCTCTTTGAGTCTTATTTCCATTTCTGTAAAACAGGGAAAAGTATAAGCCTATCTTACAGAGCTAAGATGAGCAGTAATGTAAATTTCTTTCATAGAGTAAGTTAAATAATATATAAATGATATCCTTGGTTTATTATTCAATATCAGTATCAGACTAATTCAAGCCTATGTCCCAACTTCTAATGCCAAAGAATCTGAAGTTGAACAGTTCTCTGGAAACCTACATGACCTTCTAGAACTAACACCAAAAAAAAAAAGATTTCATTTTCATCACAGGGGACAGGAATGCAAAAGTAAGAAGTCAAGAGATAGCTAGAGTAACAGGCAAGTTTGGCCTTCAAGTAAAAAATGAATCAGGGGAAAGGCTAACAGAGTTTTACCAAGAGAACACACTGGTCATAGCAAACACCCTCTTGCAACAATGCAAGAGAAGACTCTATACATGGACATCAACCAGATAGTCAATACAAAAATCAGATTGATTATATTCTTTGCAGCCAAAGATGAAGAAGCTCTACACAGTCAGCAAAAACAAGACCAGGAGCTGACTGTGGTTCAGATCATGAATTCCTTATTACCAAATTCAGACTGAAATTGAAGACAGTAGAGAAAACCACTAGGCCATTCAGGTATGACCAAAATCAAGTCCTTTACAATTATACAGTAGAAATGACAAATGGATTCAAGGGATTAGATCTGATAGAGCACCTGAAGAACTATGGATGGAGTTCGGTAACACTGTACAGGACATGGTGATCAAAACCATCCCCAAGAAAAAGAAATTCAAAAAGGAAAAATGGTTGTCTGAGGAGGACTTACAAATAGCTGAGAAAAGAAGAGAAGTGAAAGGCAAAGGAGAAACAGAAATACATACCCAACTGAATGCAGAGTTCCAAAGAATAGCAAGGAGAGATAAGAAAGCCTTCTTATGTGAACAATGCAAAGAAATAGAGGAAAACAATAGAATGGGGAAGACTAGAGATCTATCTCTTCAGGAAAATTAAGATACCAAGGGAACATTTCATGCAAAGATGGGCTCGATAAAGGACAGAAATNGAGAGATAAGAAAGCCTTCTTATGTGAACAATGCAAAGAAATAGAGGAAAACAATAGAATGGGGAAGACTAGAGATCTATCTCTTCAGGAAAATTAAGATACCAAGGGAACATTTCATGCAAAGATGGGCTCGATAAAGGACAGAAATGGTATGGACCTAAGAGAAGCAGAAGATATTAAGAAGAGATGGCAAAAATACACAGAAGAACTATACAAAAGAGATCTTCATGATACAGATAACCATGATTATGTGATCACTCACCTAGAGCTAGACATCCTAGAATGCAAAGTCAAGTAGGCCTTAGGAAGTGTCACTATGAACAAAGCTAGTGGAAGTGATAGAATTCCAGCTAGCTATTTCAAATCCTAAAAGATGATGCTGTGAAATTGCTCAATATGCCAGCAAATTTGGAAAACTCAGCAGTGGCCACAGGACTGGAAAAGATCATTTTTCATTCCAATCCCAAAGAAAGCAATGCCAAAGAATGTTCAAACTACCACACAATATTGCACTCATTTCACACTCTAGCAAAGTAATGCTCAAAATTCTCCAAGCAAGGCTTCAACTTGAACTGAGAACTTCCAGATGTTCAAGCTGGGTTTAGAAAAAGCAGAGGAACCAGAGACCAAATTGACAACATCTGTTAGATCATCGAAAAAGCAAGAGAATTCCAGAAAAATAACTGCTTCTGCTTCATTAATTACACTCAAGCCTTTGACTATGTGGATCACAAGAAACTCTGGGAAATTCTTCAGGAGATGGAAATACCAGACCACCTCACCTGCTTCCTAAGAAACCTATATGCAGGTCAAGTAGCAACAGTTAGAATCAGACATGGAACAAGGCTATATATTGTCACCCTGCTTATTTATCTTATATGCAGAGTACATCATGGGAAATGCCAGGCTGGATGAAGCACAAGCTGGAATCAAGATTGCTGGGAGAAATATTAATAACCTCAGATATGCAGTGGAGAAGGCAATGGCAACCCGCCTGGTAGGCTGAAGTCCATGGTATCGCTACGAGTCAGACACGACTGAGTGACTCCACTTTCACTTTTCACTTTCATGCATTGGAGAAGGAAATGGCAACCCACTCCAGTGTTCTTGTCTGGAGAATCCCAGGGATGGGGGAGCCTGGTGGGCTGCCATCTCTGGGGTTGCACAGAGTCAGACATGACTGAAGCTACTTAGCAGCAGCAGCAGCAGATATGCAGATGACATCACCCTTATGGAAGAAAGCAAAGAGGAACTAAAGAGCCTCTTGGTGAAAGGGAAAGAGGAGAGTGAAAAAGCTAGCTTAAAATTCAACATTCAAAAGACAAAGATCATGGTCCCGTCACTTCATGGCAAATAGATGGGGAAACAGTGGAAACAGTGACAGACTTTATTTTCAGTGGTTCCAAAATCACTGCAGACAGTGACTACAGCCATGAAATTAAAAGACACTTGCTCCTTGGAAGAAAAGCTATGACAAACCTAGACAGCATATTAAGAAGCAGTAACATTACTTTACCAACAAAGGTCAATCTAATCAAAGCTATGGTTTTTCCAGTAGTCATGTATGGGTGTGAGAGCTGGACCATAAAGAAGACTGAGCACCAAAGAACTGATGTGTTGGAGAAGACTCTTGAGAGTCCCTTGGACAGCAAGGAGATCAAATCAGTCAATCCTAAAGGAAATCAACCCTAAATATTCATTGGTAGGACTGATGCTAAGTGAAGCTCCAATACTTTGGCCACCTGATGTGAAGAACTAACTCAATGGAAAAGACGCTGATGCTGGGAAATATTGAAGGCAGGAGAAGAAGGGGACATCAGAGGATGAGATGGTTGGATGGCATCACCGACTCAATGGACATGAGTTTGAGCAAGCTCTGGGAGATGGTGAAGGACAGGGAAGTCTGACATGCTGAAGCCCATGGGATAACAAAGAGTCAGACATGACTGAGCCATTGAACAACAACAATGTCCTTGGCACTGCCTCTGGTTTTAGCTATTGTTCTAATCCAATTAACTGTTGCCATTTTATGCTCCAGGAGATTGTCCCAACCCAGGGATCAAACCTGTGTTTGAGTTTCTTGCATTGGAAGATAGACTGTTTACCACTAGTGCGTGGCAGGGGCTTCCTTAGTAGCTCAACTGGTAAAGAATCTGCCTGCAATGCAGGAGACACCTGGTTCTATTTCTGGGTCAGGAAGAACCCCTGGAGAAGGAATAGGCTACCCACTCCAGTATTCCTGGGCTCCCCTGGTGGTTCAGATGGTAAAGAATCTGCCTGCAATGTGCGAAACCTGGGTTTGATCCCAGGTCTGGGTTGGGAAGATCTGCTGGAGGAGGGCATGACAACCCACTCTAGTATTCTTGCCTGGAGAATCCCCATGGACAGAGGTGCCTGGCAGGCTACAGCCCATCGGGTGGCAAAGTGTCAGTCTTAAATCCAAGTGAGCCAGAGTAAGATTAAGCAGAAGGATAAAGATCCAAGTTTATACAAGAAAATACTTAACTTTAACCTAGTGAATGTTATTTGTAATCTTAAAATTGTTGATCAGAGACTGATTAGTCTGTGAGAAATCATTTCTAAAACTAAAGAATAATTTATAGAATGGTATTATCAGAGTAAACTTCTGGAACTGGTTCACTCAGCCACAAACTGAGGCATCATCGTAGGTCCCCAGGTGGAAAACACAACCACAGAAGTAAAGTCTTCAAAATCTATCAAAGACAAGCCAATCCAAAAAGTGATAGTAAATATCTCACAAGCTAAAAGATCTAGACTTAGACCAAGGCTTTAACTTCAAGTACAACAGAAATACCACATTAATTACTCGTTTTGTTTATACTAAGAAAACTCATGAAAAAAAATAGAAATAAAGTTTCACATATAATGAAACACCAGAAAAATCTAAAAGTCATTCCTACCAGATACTGTAATGCTTGAATCACAGGGGCTGAAGTTTTTAATGTTATATAGATATTTCCTTAGGCTAATATTTCAAATAACACAAACTATGCAAGCACCTTTGGCTTTCATCCCCCAAGTAGGAAATGCAAATATGGCTAGACATTCAGAAAAAGTTGACCTGCAAGGTTATTTGAATAACTAGAGGTTAAATGTATTGTGTCATTACTTTCAAAGTGAGTATTATAAATTCTCTTCTAGATGTGTTCTTAGAAGAATTTTACTATTACAGACACCATTTGACAACTGATAATTTGAGGATCACATGACAAAAACCATATCTGCTAAAATTTGGAAAAAATAGCAATAGGTTGTAAAGGCGGGCTATGTTTACTTTGCTGCGTTTAGAATAAGGTAAGAGTGCCTATAACAAGTAAACAGTGGACAGGCTTTGTTCTGCTGGATTTAGATTAACCTTTACAAGCAATGCAGAATTAGATTATGAAAATAAATTGAAAATGGTATCTCCTTAGACTCACTTTGTACTCTGAATTTTCTTAAGCTTTTATGTGACTGTCAAATATTAGTTCAGGGCTCCATTTGTATTTGCAACATTGTATCTTTTCTTTTTTTTTTTTCTAAAAAGATAAGCACCAGTCTTCAGAGAAAGCTTCTGACGACTGGATACAGAAAACAACTCTTTACTGAATGGTTAATGTTTCAAATATGAGCACAGATACCAGATGGCAAAAGGGGGAAAAAAGAATTCAAGTTGTTTCATTGTTCAATGATAAGGATTTTTCCATCTGCTGGTTCAATACTAACTTGGTTTACATTCACTTAGAGCCAATACAATTAAAACTCTATTTGAAGTGAAATGTTTCAGAAAAATAAAACTAGAAACCTGAGAAATCCTTCTCTGGATTACATCCATCCCTCAAATAATGAAGCTTTTATATGTGGGTGAAAATGTGAATGCATGAAAAAACAAAGATAACAAATACATTTTGAAACATTCTAAAATCACATGCATTTAAATAATTCTAGTGGAGACTACATGTGATTGAAATGTAAGTGGACATCTGCTAGAATTAAGAGTCATGATGAAATATAATGAATCTAAAGTAATAATATACTAGGGTAATGGTCACAAAGGATGAAATGGAAGGCTACTGGTGGCTGAACAATATGGTAGAGGTTAACAAGGAGACAGGTTAGAATGATAAATCCACTGAGACCAAGGGCAGGTGATGAGGAGAAACGGCAATCAGTAGCCACAGCATCTTACAGGATAGCAGAGATCTTACACACTTAAATGGATATAAAGCAGAAAGGAGTACCCAGAAACAACTAGAATTCGTGAGAACAAGCATCAAGTAAGAACCATAACCAACAAGAGAGTTCTGGGGTCCCTCTGAGCAAGCTAACCTCACAATTCTTTTACATTAGGACATTTCCTCCACAATCCTCTGATAGAAAGAGCTTCTACTCAAAATATAATATTCATAATATTAAGAAGTGCTTTTCCAGGGTAACCTTTCCTTCTATCCTGAAAATACTGTTAAACTCAGTATCACTCCTTTGGTGATAAAAAAAACTCTCCAAAGATGAGGGTCATGAATTATTTCCATTATTCCTGATGCTTAGCACTTAGCATATGAGAGATATTCTACAAATATTTGATAATCTTAGTAGAATGGATCAAGGAATCCCAACTTCTAAACTGATATTACTCTATTTAACAGCCATTCTCTTCAATCAGAGCAAGCTTATGAAGATCAAAGAAATATGTATATTTCTTTATCTTTTTTTTTTTTGGTGAACTGTTCACCATAGTGTAAACCTAAATTTACTCTTAATAAATGAGGACAAATATAATGGATGAAAAAGAAAAGTCCCTTCAAGTCTGTAGCATGATTAAATTTGCTTCCTCCTCATCTCATCTTTTTAAAATGTTCTAATTCTGTGCATGATTTATAATACATGATGCATTAACCCATTAATCTATGCATATAATTCATAAATAATTAAGCATAGTTGACGTGTGAAGAACTGACAGCACAATCAAAAAGGTTTAAAGGCCATAGAACCCTGAATTCTTACAACCAAATGAGAATAAAAGAAATATTTACATAATTTAAGATATATTTTTGATAATATATTTATATTTTATAATTACTACTTAGATTGCTTTCATTAAACTATAATTGTGTGATATATGGGCTTTCTACATGGCGCTGGTGGTAAAGAACCTGCCTGCCAGTGCATGGATTTGAGTTCAATCCCTGGGTTGGGAAGATCCCCTGAAGAAGGGCATGGCAACCCACTCCAGCGTTCTTGCCTGGAGAATTCCATGGACAGAGGAGCCTGGCAGGCTACAGTCCATGGGGTCAAAAAGAGTCGGACACCACTGAAGCAACTTAGCATGCATGCACGCACATACGTGTGATATATAATTTGGTTTGAAATGCTACTTAGACACAAAGCACTCAGTCACTAATGTGGACCAAATACATGCTTGTTGAATCAATGAATGATGAATGAACAAATGGACATCCTGCCAAGACCGGAAAACACTGTGATAAACTGAGCTATCAGTATTTCCAAAGTAATTTCCATCGAGCATTGAGGAACTTTATTTCTAAAAAATTCAAGTTCAATTAGTTATTTTGTACATACATGCTGTACACTACAGCATACTCTTTCAGAACCACAGTATGATGAGTATTCTAAAGGCTCTGGAAAATCCTGCAAAGTAGAAATCTCTTTAACTGTTATTCCAGCATTTCCCATTTCCCCAATTTATGTAACTAAAGCATTTCCCTCCCTCCACTCCCCCATCCATAATATCCATCAGTTACCCACAGGGAACAGTGTTCCTCAGAAGGCATTTGGTGAAATCCTATTTTAATGGGATTCAACCTGAAAACTGGAAACTTGACTGAATATGGGGTCATTCTTATTGGTTGTATGTCAAACTAAAGGACAACTCAAGCTATTGTGTAAGCATGTCTGTGCTATGTAATGTCATTAGCAATGACTTGGACTGTAGATATAAGTAAGGATGCTCATTAAATTCCCTACTGTCATCTACAAGGATGACCTTCACAAGTATGCTATTTAGAGGAACTTATTTTTATCTTAGTTATTTAGATAATTTAAGTATACAGAATCATTATTAAAAGGGGAAAAGAAAAAGGGAAAGACCTATTTAAAATATTTACCATGTATCAGGTTTCATAGTAGAAACTTTAATTTTTTAATATTTGTATTGGCTAGATATTGTTTTCCCCTTTTACCAATGAGGAAGTTGAAAGTCAGAGAGGCACACATTAGTAATTGATGGAGCCCAAGGTGACTATTCAAGTTACCACCTAAATTAAAACACTTGAAGATGTCCCACAGTTATTCTGGGACATTTTTAGCCTAACTTTTCCAAGACATCGTACAGGGACATGGCTTGAAGCCAAATCTCTCCAACTTATCTTCTTTCCATTACATCTTGTTGCTTTGAGATAAGAATAGTATTTAAATGGTGTAGAGATTCCTTCACTATATATACAAATATCAAATCACCAGGTCGTATACTTTAAATACTTCACAATTTTGTCAATTATACCTCGATAAAGTTTGGAAAAAAAGAATAGAGTTTGAAAGCTGCTGATAAATCATAAACAACACTAAAGAATATAACAATACTGCTTTAAAAATATTTTTAGCTGCATATACAGAAAAGGTAAAAAGGATGATCAAAACAGCAAAGAAAATTGTATCTTCCACCAATACAGAGCTGTCTTTAAAAAATTCTAACATGAAACCAGATATATCCTAATAGCAGTATAATGTATAATGGCTGAAAATAATCCTTTATACCAGGTGTAACATCACTTAGACTCTTTAAAATTACTATGTTGCTTTTTATTCATTACATATAAGGAAGATGTTAAGAAACTGGAAAAGATCCAGAAAATAGCAATTAAAATGGCTTAAAGGGCTGTAGCATAGAAGTTGTGAGGGAAAAAAAAAACTAAATGAGATAGAATTATGTAGTCTAAAGTGGAAAGTCCAAGAGATAACTTTAAAATTGCTGTCAACTGAATCAAAAGCTGCTGAAAAGAGATCTTCATCACCAAGAGGATAAAACAAAAGGGATGAGCTTTAATCACAAACTTTGAGATTTAGCATGTGGAATTATGTCATGGTGGTTAAGACTATGAAATGGCACAAGTTATAAGGAGGCATCTCCCAGAGGCTTCTACTTCAAAGAAACAGTTACCAGAAATGCCTTACAGTGTTTGATTATTGCTTTTCTTGAAAACAGAGAGGGAGAAATAATTATTTTTTGTTACACGAGTCATATGATTTCTTGCTATGATTTTCCTGATTTTAATGTTTATGGCTTATATAAATTATTGGTCATTCAGCCTACCCCATCACTTATGGTATAAAGTTTAAAACTTTATGATGTCTTGAAAATGTTAATTTGCATTTCTACCTATTCTTTCAGTATAATAAGTTGCCACCCCCTTAGCACACCCTATGATTCTGCCATACTACCCAGAAAAACACAAGGAGCACTTCAAGCCAAAAACTCCTAACATGGTTCCTTGCCATTGTATATTATTTCCTCTAAACAAAGTGTAATTCTTCCTCCCAACCTTCCAAGCCCTCAATCCACCCTACCAACCACACTCCTTCTCTACGATAAAAATCAGATGCCTTTTCTCTTCTGCTTTAGGAGGTGATAACATCACTCTTGTCTGCATCCTTCTCCAATATACAAATTTAGTTTCTTCTTTCTGTACTCACAAAGTACATTTTTCCCACATTTATCATGGCACATATCACATTATTCTTAAAATTCTTTACTCATCTGACACCCTGAATAGACTGTAATCAGTCTGATCAGTAAGAGAGGAGGAGCTGAGAACAGGATATAGCTTGGCCTAATTCTTTTTGCTTCTCAGATACCTAGCACATAGTAAGTTCCAAATTTTTTGTTGACGCCATTAATTGACCACCTGTTGCTTGCAAAGAAATATACAACATTCAAACTGCTGCTGTGGAAACCCTCCAGAGGGACTTCTCTTGGTCTTTAAATTCAATGCATTTGGAATCTGTTTTCCAAGTTTCTTTTAAAAGCATTTTACCTTCAAACAATAGAATCAATAATGTATGTTTAAATGTTCTGGAACAAACGTGTGTCTGATCAACTCTATAGAAACTACAGAAATACTCAGGGCTCTAGGAGTAAAATAGAGAAGAGCATATCTGTATAAAAGAGTGGTGAGACAGTGTAAATTTTATTCTCATCAAATTAGTTCCAGAAAAAGCTTGTGGGAGACACACAGGCTTCTAGATCCCCTTTCAACTTTATTTGTATATGAATAAGGACAGCAGGGTTTTCCATGAGGAGAAATAGTGTGTAAAATATTTCATTATTAATACAGACATAAAGCAATATCAGACATCTTAAATACAACTGGTCTCTTGTGCAATTTGTAAGATGTTTGCTCTTTGATGTAAAGTTAATTTATTTCTGTACATTTGCAACATTTGTTACAGCATTTGCATTTTGAAGTAAATGAATAAATATATCAAGTGCTAAAATGCATACTTCAAATGTAGTGTTTACCTTTATAAGACAATATACTTTCAAAATATTTCATTTTAATTTAAACATTTTTATTTGCAATTGGATTCATTTTAGATAAAATTATTTTTAATTGGACATTTCAAAGAGCAAGCAGGAATCACATATTTACACACTTTAATGCATTTGACTTTTGACTCAACTTAAATTCTTTCAAAAAACTAAAAAGAGCTAAAAAGTAATAGCTTAAGGTAACCATATTTTGTTCTGTGCAGCTAAAATGAGTTCAAATTTCTAGCAGTAAATTCAAGAAAGTAGAACTCAGTTCCCTAATATTAATCTCTTAAATATCTTCAACCTTTTCCTTTTGATTGCCACCTTGATGGCAGCATTTAGACTGGCACAAATCCCTCCCTTATTTAAAAACAAACAGACTAACACAGAAATGTGTCATATTCTGGTTATTTCCTTAGTTCTCTCTGCCCTTTCACAGACTACCTTTTTGATACTTTTTTTTCTTTCCCTCAACCCTGCAACCTGGCTTTAACTCTTCTGTTCCACTGAACTTCTTCCTGTCAAAGGTGCCAGCAACCTGCTCATTACTAAATCTGAAGTTTTAAGCTATTATTTTCTTAACTTCAGCAGTTCCTGACCACTCCCTCCTTCTGGAAGTAGAATCTTCTAATTGTCACAATGCTATTCTTCTCCCTTACTTTTCACTCCCCAGCCACATTCATGGGCTTCTCTGTCTACACCCATCTCTTAAATGTTGTACCTTTCAGAGCTCTAGATTCTTCTCACTCTCATACCTTTTATGATTGATTATTGGAAAACTGCCCCCAGTGAATTAGTGAAATCACACTCCAAGCCCCTCCCACAATGGGATGGGCTTATGATTTCCTTGGAGAATAGAAATGAGTGGAAATGACATTGCAAATTCTAGGGCAGCGGTGATAATCTTACAGTTTCTGCTTTCCCATTTTTGCTACCGTGAGATGCTATGAAAGGAATTTGGGGCTATCCTCCTTGAAGATAAAAGGCCATATAAAGAAAAAGTCCCTGGAAGATGAAAGTCCACGAGACAAGAGAAAAGTCTAGCCAGTCACATTCATTCCAAACATCCTAACCCAGGTATCAGGCACGTGAGTAAGGCTACACTGCATCCTTGGTCCCAAATGCACTATGACTGTAAATGTATAAATGAGCCTAGCCAACAACATATGAAATAGAGACAGAGAATATACATACACATATACATATATATATACACACATATATCTGAGTCACTTTGCTACACAGAAGAAATTAACAAAACATTATAAATCCATTGTATATCAATAAAAATTTTAAAGAAATTATAGAAACAGAGACAAGCTGCCAACCATGCCCTACCCAGATCATAGAAATACGAGCAGAATTAGGCCTCCTTGTTTAAAATCACTAAGTTTTGAGGCGGCTTGTTAAGCCACAATAGTTAACTGCTACACCATCCACTGTTGTTTTTGTTCAGTCACTAAGTCATGTCCAACTCTTTGCAACCCCATGGACGGCAGCACGCCAGGCTCCTCTGTCTTTCACAATCTCCACGAGTTTACTCAGACTGATGTCCATTGAGACGGTGATGCTATCTAACCGTCTCATCCTCTGCCACACTCTTCTCCTTTTACCTTTAATCTTTTCCAGCATCAGACTCTTTTCCATGAGTCAGCTCCATAAGCAATCACAATCCCTTCCATGGCTTCAGTTCCTGTCACTGCCTGAAGGCTTCCAAATCCAAAACTCCAGTTTGACCTTCCCTCAAATTCCAAGTCCAAGTATAAAACTGCCTACTAAATTTTCATGCTCTAATGTCTGTAGAACTCCCAAACCGTACATTTATAAAAACTACTTTATCTTACCTCCAAAGTACTTGTTTATCCTCTTACATTGCATATTTTCGAAACGGCATTTCTATCTACAATGTAGCCCTAGCCAGACCCCAAG
Organism: Redunca redunca; assembly: GCA_006410935.1. NCBI lineage: Eukaryota > Metazoa > Chordata > Mammalia > Artiodactyla > Bovidae > Redunca > Redunca redunca. The sequence continues at coordinate 173,376 of SJYQ01000774.1, read as the reverse complement.
ATTATCCTTCACTTTTTTTCAGTCTTTTTCCTCAATCCAATCAATTTTTTAATATAATCATTTCTACCACTAGATATTGACTACTCTGTTAGAGATATTAACTTCATCTTCTATATGACTTTAGAATACAATTATCTCTCAATGATGAAACTAACTTCTCTCAGAGTCTTCTGTTATCATTTCAATGCAATTCTCTCAGTAAAAACAGACCCAACATTTAAAAATCTAATCAATCTAAACAATCATTTGTCTATGTAAAACTCTGCAACAGTTTCCCCTTGTCTATGAATGAAGATAAAATTTTCTTACACAGCTAAAAAGACTTCCACCATCTATCTGTCTAGAGATAGATGAAACCTGTCTCTACCCTTCTCTCTACCTCCCATCACCACTAGAATCCAGTGCTTCTGCCCTCAAGGTCCATAATGTTATCCCAAATGACAATGATGTCCTTCTTTTTATGACTGATTGGAAACCTATATGCAGGTCAGGAAGCAACAGTTAGAACTGGACATGGAACCAACAGACTGGTTCCAAATAGGAAAAAGAGTACGTCAAGGCTGTATATTGTCACCCTGCTTATTGAACTTCTATTTAGAGTACATTATGAGAAATGCTGGGCTGGAAGAAGCACAAGCTGGAATCAAGATTGCCGGGAAAAATATCAATAAGCTCAGATATGCAGATGACACCACCATTATGGCAGAAAGTGAAGTGGAGCTAAAAAGACTCTTGATGAAAGTGAAAGAGGAGAGTGAAAAAGTTGGCTTAAAGCTCAACATTCAGAAAACGAAGATCATGGCATCTGGTCCCATCACTTCATGGGAAATAGATGGGGAAACAGTGGAAATAGTGTCAGACTTTATTATCTTGGGCTCCAAAATCACTGCAGATGGTGACTGCAGCCATGAAATTAAAAGATGCTTAGTCCTTGGAAGGAAAGTTATGATCAACCTAGATAGCATATTGAAAAGCAGAGATATTACTTTGCCAACAAAGGTCCATCTAGTCAAGGCTATGGTTTTTCCAGTAGTCATATATGGATGTGAGAGTTGAATTGTGAAGAAAGCTGAGTGCCGAAGAATTGATGCTTTTGAACTGTGGTGTTGGAGAAGACTCTTGAGAGTCCCTTGGACTGCAAGGAGGTCCAACCAGTCCATTCTAAAGGAAATCAGTCCTGGGTGTTCTTTGAAACGACTGATGCTAAAGCTGAAACTCCGATACTTTGGCCACCTCATGTGAAGAGTTGACTCATTGGAAAAGACCCTGATGCTGGGAGGGATTGGGGGCAGGAGGAGAAGGAGACGACACAGGATGAGATGGTTGGATGGCATCACTGACTCAATTGACATGAGTTGGGTGGGTTCTGGGAATTGGTGTTGGACAGGGAGGCCTGGCATGCTGCGATTCATGGAGTCGCAAAGAGTCAGACACGACTGAGCAAGTGAACTGAACTGAACTGAATATACCATTATATATCACATTTTTTTAATTCATTTATCCATTGGTGAACTTAGGTTGTTCCACATCTTGGCTCTTATGGATAATGGTGCAATCAAAAAGAAAGTGCTATTATCTTTCTGAAACCCTGATTTCATTTATTTTGCAATATACACCTAGAAGGGGGTTGTTAGAACATATGGTTCAGTTCAGTTCAGTCACTCAGTCATTTCTGGCTCTTTGTGACCCCATGAATCACAGTATGCCAGGCCTCCCTGTCCATCACCAACTCCCGGAGTTCACCCAAACTCATGTCCATCGAGTCAGTGATGCTATCCAGCCATCTCATCCTCTGTTGTCCCCTTCTCCTCCTGCCTCCAATCCCTTCCACTATCAGGGTCTTTTCCAATGAGTCAACTCTTTGCATGAGGTGGCCAAAGTATTGGAGTTTCAGCTTCAATANTTCTGGGAATTGGTGTTGGACAGGGAGGCCTGGCATGCTGCGATTCATGGAGTCGCAAAGAGTCGGACACAACTGAGCAACTGAACTGAACTGAATATACCATTATATATCACATTTTTTTAATTCATTTATCCATTGGTGAACTTAGGTTGTTCCACATCTTGGCTCTTATGGATAATGGTGCAATCAAAAAGAAAGTGCTATTATCTTTCTGAAACCCTGATTTCATTTATTTTGCAATATACACCTAGAAGGGGGTTGTTAGAACATATGGTTCAGTTCAGTTCAGTCACTCAGTCATTTCTGGCTCTTTGTGACCCCATGAATCACAGTATGCCAGGCCTCCCTGTCCATCACCAACTCCCGGAGTTCACCCAAACTCATGTCCATCGAGTCAGTGATGCTATCCAGCCATCTCATCCTCTGTTGTCCCCTTCTCCTCCTGCCTCCAATCCCTTCCACTATCAGGGTCTTTTCCAATGAGTCAACTCTTTGCATGAGGTGGCCAAAGTATTGGAGTTTCAGCTTCAATATCAGTCCTTCCAATGAACACCCAGGACTGTTCTCCTTTAGGATGGACTGGTTGAATCTCCTTGCAGTCCAAGAGACTCTCAAGAGTCTTCAACACCACAGTTCAAAAGCATCAATTCTTCGGCACTCAGCTTTCTTCACAGTCCAACTCTCACATCCATATGGTAGTTCTATCTTAATTTTTTAAGGAAACTTTATACAGTTTTCCATAGTGGTTGCATCAGTTTACATTCTCACCAACAGTGCACAAGAGTTCCAACTTCTCCACATTCTAGCCAACCCTTGTTATCTCTTGCTTTTGTTTTTGTTTTTTATAATAACCATCCTGCCAGGTGTGTAGTGATATGTCACTGTAGTGTTGATTAGCATTTCTTTTCCCTGATCATTAGTAACATTGAGACTTTTTTCATGTACCTGTTGACCATTTGTATAACTTCTTTGGAGAAATATCTGTTCAGTCCTTAGCCCATTTTTTAATTGAAATATCAGTTTGGTTTTGGATTGTGTGTGTGTGTGTTTGTTTCTCCTATTGAATTGTAGGAGTTCCTTATATATTTTTGGTGAGATATATGGTCTGATATATGGTCTGAAAATGTTTTCTCCCATCCCATGGGTTGCCCTTTCATTCCACTAATTGTTTCTTATGTTGCACAGAAACTTTTTAGTTTGAAGTAGTCCCACTTGTTTATTTCTGTTTTTGTTGCCTGTGCTTTTGATGTCATTTCTATGAAAACATTGTCAAGAAGCTTTCTTCCCATGTTTTCTTCTAGGAGTTTACAGTTTCCAGCATTATGCATCTGCATTTTTCCTTTAATAGTGACTCACTTCCATTGAAGTCACAATGACTAAAATTTTTCATTGTCCAAAGAGAGCATGTCACAAACAAACCAGAGGAAAAAGAGGGTAAATTCTAAATTTTTACTCCTATTAGATGTCAGGCAGAAAATTCAAGAATAGATCGTGATAGACTCAGGTTGTAGAGACAATTATTATCTGTTTACCCAGACTAGATAGAAATCCCAGGAGTTTGAAACTGTAGGAAAATGAATTGGGTAGAAACTGTAAGTAGGAAATGGGAAGGATTAGAAAGAAGGACATACTGGTGTAGGAACTGCGCATGAAATCCTGCTCCATGTCCTCACTCCTAGGTGAGCTCAAGGCATAAGAGAATTATAGCACCCCCAGAAAGGTTCTGGGATTCAGATAAGACAGTATGTAAGCCTGATTTCCTATGTGGTTGTCCTGGAAGTTGTCAAACACTATAAAGTGTTCATGACAACCTGTCCCTGCAATAGTACAGAAAAGCTACAAGAAGTTCTACGGCAGATGGGCAGTTTGACAGGGCACGGGAAGTAGCCAAACATTTTCCCAAATGAGTTGAGTGGATACACCTCTGAATGCAAGTAGGCTAAGAAGACAACAGAGAAGTAGCATGAGTCTGGATTTTGTATTTGTTTCCTAAGGCTGCCACAATAAAGTTCCTCAACCCTAGTGGCTCAAACAACAGAAATTTATTTATTCAAAGTCTGGAGGCTAGAAGTCCAGAACGAAGATGTCACAGAGCTATTCTTTCTCAAAGGTTCTGGAGGAGAGTCTGTTCCATAACTTTCTCTTAGCCTCTATGTCATCAACAATCTTTGGCATCCCTTGCCTTAGAGCTGCATAGGCCCAATCTCTTGCCTCCATTGACACATGACCTTCTCCTCTCCTGTCTTCACTTTTAAGAAGGTACTAGTCATACTGGATTAGGGTTTCACCCTACTCTAGAATGACCTCTTCTTAACTAATTACATCTGCAACAACCCGATTTCCAAATAAAGTCACATACTGAGGTAGTGGGGGTTAGGGCTTTGACTCATCTTTTAGGAAAACACCATTCAATCTATAAGTGATGCCCCCAGAAAATTCCAGTGAGGAGGTCTGGCCATGACCATGGACCAAACAGGGCTTCCCTGGTGACTCAGGTGGTAAAGAATCTGCCTGCAATGCAGGGGATGCAGGCTCCACCCCTGGGTCAGGAAGACCCCTGGAGAAAGAAATGACAACCCACTTCAATATTCTGGCCTGGGAAATCCCATGAATAGAAGAGCCTGGCAGGCTACCATCCACGGAGTTGCAAAGAGTCAGACATGACTGAGTGACTAACACTTTGACTTTTTTCACTTTTCAAGGACCCTACAGGACTGTAGCATCTTGTGGATACCCACTTAGAAGACAAATGGCCCTGAAACAAATATCTTTCCCAAATCCAATGCTCCAGAGCCTCTAGAACTTGGACTAACTCTTGGAAAAAAGGGGAGAAGTTAAAGAGGAAATCCTTACTTAAAAGACTTTAACCCTAACATGCCTGGGTTTATCTTGAATTAAGATTATTTTTCACTGTTGCAATCAGGTACTATGAGGGTTCCAAAAATAAAACTAAATGGAAGTATTTTTAAAAGGTGTTACAATCCTGGCACTATTAAATTTGCTAAAATAAATATCATAACAGTCATAAATCTATCCATTTTGACAATTCTAGGTGTGAGAGATATGATCTTAAAGGAAATGCTTTCAGTTTTTCACCACTGAGTATAACGGTAGCTGTAGGTTTGTCATATATGGTCTTTATTATGTTGAGGTATGTTCCGTCTATGTCCACTTTCTGAAGAGTTTTTGTCATAAATGGGTGCTGAATTTTGTCAAAAGCTTTTTCTGTTGTTAGTTTTCTTAAACCATGAACTTTATAAAGACCACAAAGGGATTAATTAAGAGTAGCTAATGTAATGAAAACTACATACAAATGATTTACTTAGGCAAACTACAAATTACAAAGTAGTCCTTATTTTTTTAATCCCACTTCATTAAAGAATTTATGACCTTTCATGCCTGGTTTGACTAAGAAAATTTCCTCTCCACTCCTTTGCTTTCATTGTTCAGTTTCTACCTTATCAGCTTTATTGGTATTTTCCATAGTTCATTCTCAAAAATATAAACCATCAAGATTCAACTTTGAAAACTATAGTTTTTATTTTTTCTTCATGAGAAGTATCATTCTTATCAGACCCTTGACAAAAATATTTGTTTTCCAACATGTTCTGAAAATGCCTGCCACTAGCTCCTATGAACGTGGCAACGGCATATCTGTGCATTCAGCACAAAGTGATCTACCTTTCTGGCTGAGCAGCCCATACATAGTTCAGAAGTTGGAACATGACTTCCTATTGCAGTGCATTCATTTGAATGTCAGCTCTGCCACTCAGTAGCAGTGTGACCTAGGACACATACTTAACCTTTCTCTGCCCCAGTTTTCTTACCTATAAATTGTGCCTACCTCATAATGTTGTGCAAATTAATTATTGTGAAGCACTCAGAATCAAAGTCAGTTGAAATAGTAAGCATTTGATGTTTGTTGTTATTAAAATGTAAAGAAGTATTTCAAATCATTAAGAAGAATTTAATCTAAAATGGGTCAAAATAGGAGTAGGCAAATCACAAAAAATGGAAATCAAAATGACCAATAAATAATGAAAGTATACCACTGCAATAGTGGTAAACAGGGAATATGCACATTAAAACAAGATATCAAATCTTGCCTATTGGAGGACA
>SJYQ01000774.1:99213-166941 GCA_006410935.1 Redunca redunca | reverse complement strand
TTCCCAAACATGAATCCCTTCCCACCTCCCACCCCATACCATCTCTCTGGGTCCTCTCCTTGCACCAGTCCCAAGCATCCTGCATCCTGCATCCTGCATCGGATATCGACTGGCGATTCGTTTCTTACTTGATAGTATACATGTTTCAATGCCATTCTCCCATCTCATCCCACCCTCTCCCTCTCTCTCTCCCCCAGAGTCCAAAAGTTCACTCTATAGATCTGAGTCTCTTTTGTTGTCTCGCATACAGGGTCATCATCCCCATCTTTCTAAATTCCATATATATGCGTTAGTATACTATATTGGTGTTTTTCTTTCTGGCTTGCTTCACTCTGTATAATCGGCTCCAGTTCCATCCATCTCCTTAGAACTGATTCAAATGTATTCTTTTAAGTATTTTTGGTGCTACAAGTGTTTAGTTTATTCACCATTTAAAATGTTTTCCATAGGCTTGCATGATTTAGCATCAGAGCAGAAGTCATTAAATACACAAAAATATACAGAAATAGAAGAGTGGGAATACATTTGATTCAGTGAAGCAAACATTCAACATACAGGAATGACTTGAGCCCCATATTTTCTTACTAATAATAACCATGTGCTTACATACCTAAGAAAATACACAGAAGTATATATTGGGTTTTGTTATTAAGATGCATACAAAGGGATTAGCTATGACATGCCAAGTAGAGGAACTGAAAACAAATTGCTAAATGCCTTGGCATTGATGAAAAACAATGAGTGGCTGGTGTAATGAGTGGCTGGTGTCATGCAGGACTGTCTTTAAAGCATTACATCATAGTTGATAGCATTTATTTCCTCAGTAGAACATAGTTCAATTGTGTATCTTTCAATCAATGGCATCATAGATTTACTAAAATATGGGTAAAATATATTTTTCAATATTGAAAATTTTTTTTAATTATTGGCTTCTTGATAAGAAAGAAAAAGAGGAGGGAGCAAGGAAGGGAGAGAGGGAGGGGAGAAAGAAAAGAGGAAGGAGGGGGAAAGGGGAGGGAGGAAGAAAGCAGGCCAGAAACAATCTTTTAGGATGGCAAAAATAGAAGTATTTCATAACTAAGCAGAGAAAAAGAGGTGGGCATGGGAGGATTGGAATCTCTTAGGAAGGAAGCAAGAAAAAGTTTGAGAAGCATTGGTTTAAGATACCCACATTACATTTATGGTTCTTCTATTTATCTTTTGGTGCTTCCTAGGTGGCTCAGTGGTAAAGAATCCATCTGCCAAGCAGGAGACACAGATTGGATCCCTGGGTCAGAAGATCCCCTGGAGGAGGAAATGGCAACCCACCCCAGTATTCTTGCCTGGGAAATGCCATGGACAGAGGAGCCTGGAGGGCTATAGTCCATGGGTCACAAAGAATCAGACATGACTGACCAACTAACACACGTTTTACATGTCTCTGGGCAAGGCACTAACCTCTCTCAGCCTCAATCCCTCCTCTGCAAAACAAAGATAATAATAACTACACTAGAGACTTGGGAAGATTAAAAGTAGCAAAAATACATAGCCTATAAGGCACTTGACTTGTAACTGCTCATTAAATGCTGGGCCCTGTGTTTTCTCAAAGAAAGTTACAATATTTAAGTGAAATCTTTCTGGGAGATTTATGTCATCTGTCCATAAAGGAGCTTATGGTGTTAAAATTCCAACCTTGAAACATTGGTATTTAAGATTTTATAACTGGGCAGTGAGCTGATTTGAGTAAAATATCTTGATTTGATGCGATGTCTCATTTCTGATGTGCTTTAATCACAAATATTTTCCTGAATATAATTCTTCTCTTGGAAGCTGTCACTAGCTGAGAAGTAGTCACCCTCACCTGCTGTTTTCTCTAAAATAAGGAACTGGGAAGAAGCCTGGGGAAAAGACCTCTTCTGTCAGAAGTGATAAATCAGAGTGTATTTTTTCATTGATATCTTAATTTTCATCTCTAATTATAACTTAGAAAAGACTTTGGGAGGAAAGATCAAACCAAGGAAAAGTTTACTTTTATATATTTGAGAGGGAGAGATTAGTCTCCAGGAAAATTAAAGGACACCCATCCTTGTTTATCCCGTATCGTTTTAGTCTATGTTTAATTTCGACCATCACCAGAGGTGTTCATCATATTAAGGTCAAAATGTGAGAACACATAAAATGTCACAACAATACAATAAATTGGTTACTTTAAACAACATAAAAGTCTTTAACAGTTTTCTAACTGTCCAGATGTATGACTGAACTCTTCTTTCCAAATTCTTATTGCAGAAGGATACCCATATAGGATTGTGGACAAGGATTATGCCTCTCTCTAAAAAATGGTAAGAGACCGTTGCTTCCATTCTTCTCTGATTCATCTTCCTCTTAGGGTTCTCCCACCAAGATTATTATAACCAGAAAAGCAGCATTCAAGGAGATGCTTCTCTTTCTTTATGCACTGAACTAAGATTGCTAAAAGATCTCATATTTGGGTTCACTTAGAATCACTAAAACACAGTAAAACTTTGAAGAAACTTTACAAGCAAAAATTAGAGAAAACAAAATGTAAATAAATTATAGCATGAGGGAAGAATAAAGTGTAATTCCTTTCTATTTAATTGTATAGACACACATTGACTATCTACAGAGTGCTATCTACACATTGCCAAGAGCTCAGAACTTAGTGAGTGAAGCAGATATATAAACGTGTGGTTAATACCTAATATTGTTAGTGCTAAAACAGATGTGTGGAAACAGTTATACTCTCGTACAAGCACGTTTTAAGGTTTTCTGGCCTTATCTCGTTCCTATTCTAACTTGAGACCTACATTTTTAATTCAAAGGACCTCAAAGTTTTCAGGACACATGCCTAAATCCATCACTTTCTGAATCCCAATCCACCTCCACATTTAAAGTATCATTTCATGTACAGCATCAACAATTCCACTCCTAGACACATTTCTTTGCAGTCAAAATGAAGACTCTATTTCTATTCCATTTTCTCCCCACTTCTTAGAAAGCAGAATATAACAGTTAAGAATACAGGCCTGGGATTGAGTCCAGGCTTCATTATTTAATAGTGTGACCCCAGGCAAATTATCTCACTTCTCTGAACCTCAGTTTTTATCCCTTACCTCTTAGGTTTATTTGTAAGTATTAAATGAGATAATGGATAAAAATGATTTACTGAATCTATTGCATGATAAATTTTCAGTAAGATTTTGCAATTTATTACATTACTCTTCCCCAGTTAATTAATCCAAAAACAAGCTCATCGTACAAGTAAGACCTCGTTCTCCGCATTCTCAGAGAATGCTATTATCTTCAGTCTCATGCAATAGTATCACACATTAATCATACCGTTCACTTAACAAGAGTTACATATCTACTATATCCTGGTTGTTATTTAACCATTACCAAGCATTAACGGAAAATAATAAGTAGGTTTGGGAGGAAACTAGCTTCTTGAGGACATTTAAACCTATTTAATAATAGCAACCACCTATTGGGAAATGCTTTTATGCTACTGCCATATGGTCTTTCAGAAATTTAGTATTTCCCCATCAACAGGTGAACCTTTATTTGAAACTGAATGTGATACTGTGACTAAGTCAACAAGAATGTAGCAAAAGAAACATGGCTTTTAAGGGTCAACTGTGGCCATCTCTGGGGATGCTTGCTTTTGGAACCCAGCCATTATTCTGTAATTAAGCCAAGCAAACACATGGAAAGATGATATACATGTATTCTCACCACAGACCCAGTGATGCCTTCAGTAAGAGCCAATATCAATCCCCAAACAAATGACTAAATGAACCCTGAGATGGTTACAGTCCCAGCTTTCAAACTAACCCAAAAGACTCTATGTGTAACAGAGACGCACTGTTACCACTGCTCCCACTGTCCTCTCTTCCACTATTCTTTCTTTTTTCACACTAGCCAATTTTTCTCTAAATCTAGTTCTTTATCACTCCACACCTACAGCATTTCATAAAGATCATAACTACCATCTCTGCTTCCCTCTACTTCCCTAAAACAATCCAATATATAACTAATAACAGATCAATCTTCCTGAAATATTAATTTTATCCTATCACATATCTATTTCAAAGAACTCAAGAGCTTCCCACAGTTGGGTACAGTATGTAAAATTGCATAAACTCCAAGTTCAATTCATTCTCTAAGTAGTATCCAACTCTCTGCAACCCCATGGACTGCAGCACGCCAGGCTTCCCTGTCCATCACCAACTCCTGGAACTTGCTCAAACTCATGCCCATTGTCAATGATGCCACCCAACCATGTCATTCTCTGTTGTCCCCTTCTCCTTCTGCCTTCAATCTTTCCCAGCATCAAGGTCCTTTCCAACTCATTCTTTGCATCAGGTAGCCAAAGCATTGGAGCTTCAGCTTCAGCAACACTCCTTCCAATGAATATTCAGGATTGATTTCCTTTAGGATTGAATGATTTGATCTCCTTGCAGTCCAAGGGACTCTCACGAGTCTTCTCCAACACCATAATTCAAAAGCATCAATTATTTGGCACTCAGCTTTCTTTATGGTCTAACTCTCACATCCATACATGGCTACTGGAAAAGCCATAGCTTTGATTAGACAGACCTTTTTCGGCAAAGTAATGTCTCTTCTTTTTAATATGCCATCTAGGTTGGTCAGAGTTTTTCTTCCAAGGAGTAAGCATCTTTACTATCATGGCTGCAGTCACCATCTGCAGTGATTTTCAGTTCAGTTCAGTTGCTCAGTCGTGTCCGATTCTTTGCATCCGCATGAACTGCAGTACGCCAGGCCTTCCTGTCCACCACCAACTCCCGGATTTTACTCAAACTCATGTTCATCGAGTTGGTAATGCCATCTAACCATCTCATCTTCTGTCATCCCCTTCTCCTCCCGCCCTCAATCTTTCCCAGCATCAGGGTCTTCACAAACGGATCAGTTCTTCGCATGAGGTGGCCGAAGTGTTGGAGTTTCAGCTTCAGCATCAGTCCTTCCAATGAGTATTCAGGACTGCTTTCCTTTAGGATGGGCTGGTTGGATCTCTTTGCAGTTCAAGGGGCTCTCAAGAGTCTTCTCCAACACCACAGTTCAAAAGCATCAATTCTTTGGTGCTCAGCTTTCTTAATGATCCAGCTCTCACATCCATACATGACTACTGGAAAAATCATAGCTTGACTAGACGAAGTACTAGTCAACGATTACTTTGTTGGTGAAGTAATGTCTCTGCTTTTTAATATGCTGTCTTGGTTGGTCATAGCTTTTCTTCCAAGGGGCAAGCATCTTTTAATTTCATGGCTGCAGTCACCATCTGCAGTGATTTTGGAGCCCAAGAAGATAAAGTCTTGTCACTGTTTCCATTGTTTCCCCATCTATTTGCCATGAAGTGATGGGACCAGATGCCATAATCTTAGTTTTTTGAATGTTGAGTTTTAAGTCAGCTTTTTCACTCTCATCTTTCATTTTCATCAAGAAGCTCTTTAGTTCCTCTTCACTCTCTGCCATAAGGGTGGTGTCATCTGCATATCTGAGGTTATTGATACTTCTGGCATACTTGACTCCAGCTTATGCTTCATCCAGCCTGGCATTTTGCATGATATACTCTGCATATAAGTTTAATAAGCAAAATGACAATATACAGTCTTGCCGTACTCCTTCCCCAATTTGAAACCAGTCTTTTGTTCCATGTCTGGTTCTAACTGTTGCTTCTTGATCTGCATTCAGATTTCTCAGAAGGCAGGTAAGGTGGCCTGGTATTCCCATTTTTTAAATAATTTTCCATATTTTTTGTGATCCACACAGGCCAAACTCTACTTCAATTTATCTCTTGAATCTTGTCATCATCTTCACTAGACATGAAACTTCTAATGCAGCCATTCAGGATTATTTTCTGTCCCTTAATGAGACTTCACAAATCTGAACCTTGCTCATAATATCACATGCTATAATGCCTTCATCCAGTATGCAAGCCTTTAACTCAAACAGGCTCATGACTGTCAAATCTTAAATATTTAGGAATTTTTTTCAAGCCAGTTGTTAAACCATTAATAGCTTAAAATTGGCTATGTTGAAAGTAGTATTTACACCATGGAAATTGGAAAACACTACAAATCAGGACATGGCAGAAGGGGGAGGGCAAGCCAGCTTACCAGCACACCATAGCCCTCAAATCTCCAAATTATGTACCCAAATCCATCCACATTGGATCTCAGATGAAGTAGAGTAGAGATCTTCGTTTGCTCAATGTGTACCTTCTAGCCTCTGACAGCATCTGTAAATTTATTATTTCTCCTTAAAGTCCCACTCTTTATAGAAGATACTTCCTCAGTTGAGGAAGGTGGCTATTTTGGGTTTGGTTTAGTTTAAACATAACTTATGGCATTTAGTGGCATGCCATGTGTTTTGTAAGTATCAAAGAATTCAGAATAGGGCTGATACACTGAATCCCTTAAGGATGCTATAGAAATTCCAGAAGTAGGTCCCTAAAGACTTTACCACAACTTTACCAGGTAAGAAAGACAGTTGTTCAGGGAAGATATTGTAAGTCTATATAATATTGATCTTTCAAAAATAGATTTGAAATTATTGGCATACAAACACACCAGATACACACCAAAAAAAAAAAAAAAAAACTTAATAAAATGCAGACAGAAAAATCAGATAAAAGAAAAATACATTTGTACTAACTAAAATATTAAATGCTATATTTAACTATTGCATTTTTCCCTCAGCTCTGGCATCCAGGGCAAATAAATGAGAATACATTGAGTTACATTATTAAAAATGTGACTTTCTCATTATAGAAAGGGAAAAACATTCATGGAAAGAGATAACATTTTCCTCTGTTAAATTATATTAATAAAAGGCATGTATTTCTGAAGCTTTATATATGAGATAATAAGTGATATAATGGACAAGATCTCCCACAATTTTACAAAAGAGGTCCAAAATAAGCTGTTTCTTATAGTGGGCTTCAGTCACAACTAAGGGCATAACCTCAAAGCATACCTTCTTCAAGGTGTCTTTGTAATTGGCTAAGATAACTAATCCATGTGTATAGACACCTAATGGTTTAATATAATCTAAGGGAGATGAAAGTAATATATATATAGGATTTATCTGGTAAAGTATAGAAGTAGATAATAGTATACTCCTTATACAGCATCCCTATATGTCATTCCTTTCAAGAAGGCATTTGGTAAGAAATAAAGAATTCCTAAGCCAGGAATGTTGCCATTCTGTAAAAGATTCAGGTCATATCTGTCAAATTCCTCTCTCCAGCAAGGGCAGTAAAAAGATATAGGCCTTAAAAGTGGTGATTCTTATCCAGAGAATCAGAGGAGAGGTCAAATACCAGAATGGTCTTACAGTCCGAGAGCTAAAGCAGAAACTTGTCCAAAAGAGGCCCAACACAGCCCCCAAATGGATCAGTAACACAGAAAGGATGAGCACAAGAAAAAGAAATCCGTCATAAATTATGACAAGGAGATAACAGAGATGAATATCAGAGTTGTAGAAGCTAAAACATGGCTGCAATTTTGCATGCCACCACCACTTGTTTGAGTAGATGAGGCAGATACATTTAAAGAGATTGGATGTGATTAACAAAGTCTACATTTTTAAAAAATAAGATGGCAGTATGGCTACTATCCTTCCTATTAAAAATATCAAGTCATTTAACCAGCTATTCCCTCTGGTATGAAAGGCCATTCCAGTTTTCCATTATAACAGAAAAAGAATATCTATTAGATGTTTTCACAAGAATTTTTCTCAGCTCTGGACTATTTGAGCCAAGCATTTAAACAAGTGCTTGACAGAGTCTCAGGAGTATCCACCAAGACCATGAGATAGATACACATTTTTATTTTGGTCTGAAATACTTTCTCACATGTATTACCAGTCACCTATTGTGGAAGGAATGTCTCCTTTATGCCCCAACAGATTAGTTGGCTCTAAACAAAGTACAAATAATGGCACCTGCCAGGTAAAGTTAACTGCAGAATGACCCCCAGGCGACTGAAGGACTTAACTTGTTCACTGATACTGTCCAAGCAATTGGTGAATGTCTTCCATGGGCAAAGATCTTAACCTAGTAAATACGGAACCATATTTTTTTTTAACAAGAGGCAGATACTGGAACTTAGTCCCTCTTAAAGCCACCCCTACTATGAGACAATAAAACCAAGCCATCTCTGTGTAGGATACTTTTTCTCCTTCTATGTATTACAATACATACAAAAAAGATGTCCTTTTCATTACAGGGGACAGAAATGCAAAAGTAGGATGTCAAGAAATACCTGAAGTAACAGGCAAATTTAGCCTTGGAGTACAGAATGAAGCAGGACAAACTTTTGCCAAGGGAATGCACCAGCTATAGCAAACACAATCATCAACAACACAAGAGAAAATTCTACACATGGACATCACCAGATGGTCAATACCAAAATCAGACTGATTATATTCTTTGCAGCCAAAGAAAGAGAAGCTCTATACAGTAAGCAAAAACAAGACCAGGAGCTGACTATGGCTCAGAGCATAAACTCCTTATTGCCAAATTCAGACTGAAATTGAAGAAAGTAGGGAAAACCACTAGACCATTTAAGTATGACCTAAATCAAATCCCTTATGATTATGTAGTGGAAGTGACAAATAGATTCAAGGCATTAGATCTGATAGACAGAGTACCTGAAGAACAATGGATGGAGGTTCATGACATTGTACAGGGGACAGGGATCAAAATTATCTCCAAGAAAAAGAAATGCAAAAAGGCAAAATGGTTGTCTGAGGAGGCTTTCCAAATAGCTGTGAAAAAAAGAGAAGCAAAAGGTGAAGGAGAAAAGGACAGATATACCCAACTGAATGCAGAGTCCCAAAGAATAGCAAGGAGAGATAAGAAAGCCTCCCTCAGTGATCAGTGCAGAGAAATAGAGGAAAACAATAGAATGGGAAAAACTAGAGATCTCTTCAAGAAAATCAGAGATACCAAGGGAACATTTTGTGCAAAGATGGGTACAATAAAGGACAGAAATGATATGGACCTAACAGAAGCAGAAAATATATGGAAGAACTATACAAAAGAAATCTTCATGACCCAGATAACCACGACTGTGTGATCACTCACCTAGAGTCAGACATCCTGGAATTTGAAGTCAAGTGGGCCTTAGGAAGCATCACTACAGACAAAGCTAGTGGAGGTAATGGAATTTCAGTAGAGCTATTACAAATCATAAAAGACGATACTGTGAAAGTGCTACACTCAATATGCCAGCAAATTTGGAAAACTCAGCAGTGGCCACAGGACTGGAAAAGGTCAGTTCTCATTCCAATCCCAAAGAAAGGCAATGCCAAAGAATGCTCAAGGTGAAGGTGAAGGTGAAGTTGCTCGGTCGTGTTCAACTCTTTGCAACCCTGTGGACTGTAACCTACTAGTCTTCTCTGTCCATGGGATTCTCCAGGCAAGAATACTGGAGTGGATTGCCATTTCCTTCTCCAGGGGATCTTCCCGACCCAGGGATCGAACCTGGGTCTCCCGCATCGAAGGCAGACGCTTTAACCTCTCAAAGTACCCTACAATTGCACTCATCTCACACGCTACTAAAATAATGCTCAAAATTCTCCAAGCCAGGCTTCAACAGTACATGAACCATCAACTTCCAGATGTTCAAGCTGGATTTAGAAAAGGCAGAGGAATCAGCAATCAAATTGCCAACATTTGTTGGATCATAGAAAAAGCAAAAGAATTCAAGAAAAATGTCTATTTTTGCTGTATTAACTATGCCAAAGCCTTTGACTGTGTGGATCACAACAAACTATGAAAAATTCTTCAAGAGATGGGAATACCAGACCACTTGGGCTGCCTTTTGGGAAATCTGTATCAAGCTCAGGAAGCAAAAGTTAGAACTGGACATGGAACAACAGACTGGTTCCAAATCAGGAAAGGAGTACATCAAGGTTGTATATTGTCACCCTGCTTATTTAACTTGTATGCAGAGTACATCATGAGAAACACTGGGCTGGAAGAAGCACAAGCTAGAATCAAGATTACCAGGAGAAATATCGATAACGACAGATATGCAGATGATACTACCCTTATGGCAGAAAGTGAAGAACTAAAGAGCCTCTTGATGAAAGTGAAAGAGGAGAGTGGAAAAAGTTGGCTTAAAACTCAACATTCAGAAAACTAAGATCATGACATATGGTCCCATCATTTCATGGCAAACAGATGGGAAAACAATGGAAACAGTGACAGACTTTATTTGGTGGGGGCGGAGGACTCCAAAATCACTGCAGTTGGTGACTGCAGCTGTGAAATTGAAAGACGCTTGCTCCTTGGAAGAAAAGTTATGACAAACCTAGATAGCATATTAAAAAGCAGGGACATTACTTCACCAACAATGGTCTGTCTAGTCAAAGCTATGGTTTTTCCAGTAGTCATGTATGGATGTGACAGTTGGACCATGAAGAAAGCTGAGTGCCAAAGAATTGATGCTTTTGAACTATGGTGTTGGAGAAGACTGGTGAGAGTCCCTTGGATTGCAAGATCCAACCAGTTCATCCTAAGGGAAATCAGTCCTGCATATTTATTGGAAGGACTGATGCTGAAGCTGAAACTCCAATATTTTGTCCACCTGATGCAAAGAACTAACTCATTTGCTAAGACTCTGATGCTGGGAAAGATTGAAGGTGGGAGGAGAAGGGGATGACAGAGGATGAGATGGTTGGATGGCATCACTGACTGAATGGACATGAGTTTGTGTAAACTCCAGGAGTTGGTGATGGACAGGGAGGCCTGGGGTGCGGCAGTCCATGGAATCGCAGAGTCAGACACAACTGAGCAACTAAACTGAACTGACGTATTATAATGGAAGAAAAAATTATTCTATGTTCCTTTCAACCATAAAATTCCCTACTTTAGTTATAACAAAATTTGTAAGTTAGCATAGCAAGAGATCAAGAGAAATGGATCACTCAAAGCAGAACAATTATACATATCCAAAGGTGGAATGGACATAGTGAAGATGTAATAAGTTAATACACAGTGGGGATTTTGTCTTTGGAAATGGATACTACATGGAGCTGATATTGCAAAGTGATAATATTGGGAACAGGATTTAAACTATTTAAATATGTTGTGGATAGAATTGATTACATATATGGTATCTTCTGACCCTAAAGTACTATGCTCCTTGATATTGGATAGTCTTTTGTCCAAAATCTTTCCTTGGATTTCTGAGCTCTTTCTGCTAAGTATTCTTGGTTGGATTATTGATCTCTACAACATAGTTTATCCCCATGTTTGTTCTTATCTTACCCTTCCCACACACATAGACATTCTCATTCTTTACTCCTGCATTCAGTCATTTATGGCTAGTACTGGTATTGCAGAAGACTCTTGAGAGTCTCTTGGACTGCAAGGAGATCCAACCAGACCATTTTGAAGGAGATCAGCCCTGGGATTTCTTTGGAAGGAATGATGCTAAAGCTGAAACTCCAGTAGTTTGGCCACCTCATGCAGAGTTGACTCATTGGAAAAGACTCTGATGCTGGGAGGGATTGGGGGCAGGAGGAGAAGGGGATGACGGAGGATGAGATGACTGGATGGCATCACTGACTCAATGGACATGAGTCTGAGTGAACTCCGGGAGTTGGTGATGGACAGGGAGGCCTGGCGTGCTGCGATTCATGGGGTTGCAAAGAATTGGATACAACTAAGCGACTGAAGTGAACTGAATCTTTCTTCTTACCTGGCTGTGGCCTCCTTGTTTGCACGTATATCTGACCATGGCCTACATCCCAAAATGATAATTGTTCAGACATGAGTCTAATTAATTTTTACAATGATGACTGATTCTATATAACTCTAAGTGACCCACTTTTCTTTAGGAAACAGACATGAACTTTTCAAAGTTTAATGTCTTTAGAGTAGAGCTGTTTCCTTCTAGCTCTCAAATTCTATGTGTTGAATTACGAGCTTGCCCAACCAAAACAATCCTCCAACTGAGTTCTGGAACAAATACAAAATAGAACAAAAGAGTTTGACAGCTGGGATAGTAACATATCTTTTATACTGATAAATCTATTATTGAAGAATGTGATTTACATATTTGGTAAACTGAGATTCCTATTACTGGACATCAGATTTAGACACTTTTGCCCATCCAGTCATAGGCATCATCAGACTTTAGGACATCATCAGACTACAGGCTTTAGGACATAGAGTAGCAGAACAGAATGCATGCCCCTGGTATAGGTATGCTCCAGAAGAAAAAGGAGGGCAAAGATGAACTATGTTGGCTTAACTTCATTCCCCATCTCACAATCAGCAACTCTTCCTTGCTACAAAGGGAAGTATAATGGATGAGACAAGAGCCCAGAAATAATTGGAAACCAGAGGAGGAAGGCAGAAGGGCCTCCCTTTCCCAGAACCAAGGATTATAATTAAGAGACAGCATGCAAGGATTTAGATTATTTACCCCTAGTCACTTAAGGGTGATCATGTCAAGACTGGTGTAGGTGAGCAGTGAGAGAGGTTCAGGGAAGAGATCTGTGAGAACAAACGTGTGTCACCAACCACCTCCTACATAAATACTCTTACTGATCACCTGTCATATATTATTCTATTATCTAAAAGTCATGTCCTCTTGTTATCTTATCTAAGAAATTCTCACTTAACACTTATTCAATGCCAGGCTCTGGGACACAAAACAAAATATAATGGGCCCTGCCCTCAAGGAGTTTATGCTCTAGAAGGCAAGAGTTATAAAGACAATTGTCAAGAAACAACTCAAATAAATCAGGACAAGAACTATAACCAAAACAAGCACATGACATGAAGGAAGCGCAAAGAAGAACTCTTAAATCATACTACTAAAGGCTTACGGTGAGAAGGTGATATGTATCCTGGGCTTAGAGGATGACTTAGAGGCACAATCATAGGAAATGTGAAGGAAACAATACACAGAATGATGAAAGGGGCACAGGAGAACACAGAGCATCTGAGAATAACATTCAGTTCAGAAGGACGTGGTAGATTTGCTTTCTTTTTAATTTTAGAGAACCTAAAATGGGAAGTTGGACAGCTTCTAGTAATCTAGCAAATAATCTGGGCAAGAAATAAGGGGAACCTAAGACAATAAAATGCAAACAGGAATGGGTAGATTTGGGTGATACTGAAGTGTTAGAATCAATAGGACTTATGTCTCTTTGGAGGAAGCAACGTGGAGACAGAGGAGTAAAGGATTACTTCTAAACTGTTAAATCAGTTGCCGAGCTGGACGACTTAATCTCCTAAAGCAGAGTCTTTCCTCCAAAGCTACTTCACTCTGTTTGCAACCTGTACTCTCCCAAAAACTACTCACCAAAAAATAAAATATTTCAGAGAGTCTGACATATGCAGAGTTGTATGCCTGTGTTGTGCTAGTATCACAGCCCTAGATTTCCATGAAGATCAAGAGTTAAGTGCATTTACAAGGTCGGTATGAACTGCATCCTCCCTCCTCTTCGTGTCATACTATAATCACTCAGATCTTGATAATTAACATGACAACTGACCCTTTGACAATCATATTAAACTGTGTGACTTTTTCTGCCTCCCATACAACATTCCAATTACATGTGTGATAGGGTATGGAAGGCTTTCTCCTTTATACACTGGCTGGGGCTAAAATATTTGGGGTGTCAGATGGCATCAGGCACTCTGTTCTACATACAGCTCAACCTAATCCATACCCGCAGTGGAAAGGATGTCTGACAGAAAATCTATGGCTCAGGCTCTAGCATAGAAAACATTAATGCAAACATCCTCTGCCCAAAGGACTTGGCATTTACTACACTTTCTCCTGGAAGCACAAGGTTCCTGTGCCAAAGGTCAGGGGCAGAGGGATTAACTTTTCCCATATATTTTAGTAAACTGTCCATCACACCAGAAGTGTAAGCACACACACATATACAGGCACTTCACTTATTGTAGCTGATTATGAAAAAGGTCAGCTGAGTGATTTGCTGCCAAACACACACACACAGACACCTGCTAACATTAGGAAAACAGAAAAGGAATGACCAGCTTTTAGATTTAAAACAACAAAGAAAATCCAGTCATTTTCTGTCAATAGATTCTACTGCTTTCAAAGGTTGAAATTCAAGGATGTTCACTTTTTAGTTCAACAGGTCATTTATCCCCCCAAAACTTTGTAAAGCAAGAAAATAAAACAAACAACTGTGCGAATGCCAAATGTCAATAGATATTAATAAGTGAATTATTTGATAAATAATGCTTGATGATCACTTCAACACTCCAAATATATTACAATATATTTATAAAAATCTCTTTGGTAATCTATATGTGCAACTTAGCAAAGAATATGGCACTTACCAAAAAGTAAAATATTTCTTTCCTGGTTTTTCTATTTGCTTGGGGATCTAGAACACTGCATATATGATATAAAGTGAATATACTTTCATATTGCAAATGCTTTATATATTATATTAGATAAACATACATATATTTATACATGATATATCCCATGTTATAAATTATAAGGCACATGAAATGTAACATGCTGAAAATATATGAATATTTATAAGTGTATATTTTTCTAAGTTATCATATGTCTATTCTTCCATTTTGTACATTCATTTTCCCCAAAATTAAAATCTATCTAGGGTGATAAAAACATACACCCAGGTGGAGCATAAAGAAAGTTCTCTCATCACCACTCCTCCTTTCCACTGTCTTTTGAGTGCATTTTGGGAGTCCCAGGGAAGTATTTAATCACCAACCATGAGTGATGTCATCCCCTTCTGTGACATCCTCACATCTGTTACAGAGCACACACTGGGAATTTAATACAACATCTCCCATAGGGTCAGATAAAAAGGAAAACCTTCTTTCCTCCACCAGTAGGTTTGAATGATGCAAAGCAGGTCAGGTTGGAAAGGGAAAAAAGGTATTCTGTAAAATTCAGAGCCAAGAAAGAGTTCACATTGAGTCTGTGACAGAGACTGCCTTTAAAGAGCCCTCCCATCAGTAGAAAGTGCTATTCTCCAGGTGATTTCACACGTATTTTTAATGCCAATTCGTGTCAGTATTGACACTATGTTTTGACGGTAAGAGGAATTAAAATGATTTTGAGTACCTGAGGTGGCTCTATTGACACATCAGATTACACTTAATGTTTTAACAGCAAGCAAAGTGGAGCAAAGCAATCACCCTACCATGTCTGGCTTATTAAAGCCCTTTTCAGCCAGGACGGTGTACCTTCAGAGGAAGAGACATCTCAAATAGAATCAGTAGGCTTTGAATGTAAAAAAAAT
Organism: Redunca redunca; assembly: GCA_006410935.1. Lineage (NCBI taxonomy): Eukaryota > Metazoa > Chordata > Mammalia > Artiodactyla > Bovidae > Redunca > Redunca redunca. The sequence continues at coordinate 151,644 of SJYQ01000774.1, read as the reverse complement.
AAAAAGACTCAGAATAACAGATTTCTGACCCTTTAAAGGTTATGTTTCTTCTTTTCAGTCAGACTATACAAAAACTGGCTCTTTATCGAGCTCTCAGAATTTCCTCTGTTGGGAATTTCCTGTCTCAAGAAGGAGGAGAACAAGCATAGCAGCTGTGGCAGGACCTGAGCTCCAAAGCCAGAAGGCTCCTAAGGTCCCCCTAGAGAGCAGCAAGGATCTCTGGATCTGTGCTTTCAACAAGGTATGTTAGAGCAAGAGGTCTAAGGTGTGTAGGGTTTCATGAATTGTCACATGCACATGCAACTGTAAATCTTTTAATCATGCAGAAGGGGCCTGCTTATAGAAGGTCAATAGTACAATTTGTTAAGAATTATTCCCAAAGCTGAAGTCTACATGGAGAAAGTACAAAGAACAATGAAAATTTAGCTCCTATCAGGCCAATGGGGATGGTAATTCTAACATCCTCTTTCTGTCTTCTAAGACAAAATTATCACCAAAGCAGATTCTACCAAAAGGGCTGGGTATGCTTTCAGGGAGAATGAACTAATAGCCCTGTCCTTATCGTTTTCTCAAACTCCCCCTCAAAAAAAAAATTATGGTGCTTTGGTAGGGAACACCTGATACTTCATACCAGTAGAATTACATCTCGAAATTCCTAGACTTAACAGGAATTACCATAGAACAGGAATTTGTTACTAAGATGTACCAATTCTTATTTGTCTATTTACAACTGAATAGTTACTCTTCATTTTTGTTTTTCAAGATTTTTTTCCATCTGATTCAATGCAACCTAGAATAGAAAGTCTGTTCACACCCAGGACTATGGGATTTCCAAAACATTTTTTTTCATCAGTGTGTTTATATATGAATCTAAGTGAGAGAAAGCTGATAATTCTCCCTAAAAGACATATTTTGAAGCTATCTGTGGAAAACAGGCAAGCCATTGCTTGCCTAGTGCTGGTAATCACAAAGCATTTTTCTGAAAGCTTTGTAAATGCTTTTTGCCCTACAGATAAGAGATTTAAAGTAGACAGAAATAAATGACAGGGCTCACAGTGACTTCCCTCTATGGCACTGCTGCTTGCCTAGCAGGCTGAAAACTCCAGGCTTTTCACCGTTCCTGTCAGGTTTGACTCTCCTGCTGCAAGCCAAGATGTGATGCAAGGAAGGCAGTGCAGAGAAAAGAATATGTACAGGATCCTAGTCAGCCGGACTCAGGGCTGAACCCAGCTCTACACTTACTAGCTGGGAAGCCCAGCTTCTTCTATGGTAAAATCAGGATGATAAATCCATGACAGATTGTGATTAGGAATGAATTAAAGTACCTGGACTAGTGCTTGAAACACAGGAACTGGTTACTTCACAACTGCCTCATTGTGAAAACAATCAATATAACAACTTATATTTACACACCAAAGTGAGAAGTCCCACAGAGCACAACCTACTTATCACTTTACCTAGGCATGCATGCACGGTAAGTCACTTCAGTTGTGTCCGACTCTTTGCGACCCTATGGACCCTATGTAGTCTGCCAGGCTCTTCTGTTCATGGGATTCTCCAGGCAAAAATATTGGAGTGGGTTATCATGCCCTCCTCCAGGGGATCTTCCAAACCCAGGGTTCGAACCCACATCTCTGATGTCTCCTGCATTAGCAAGTGGGTTCCTTTACCACTAGAGCCGCTTGGGAAGCCCCTTACTTAGGCATATATGCCTTCAAATTCCCAGCAGCATCAGCCAGCTTTTAATGAACTCCCGACTGCAGAAGTCATTAGCTATATTTTCTTCCCTAAATGCATTTTCTCTGAGAAAGAACCAAGATTGGGCTCACAGTGGAATGGATATCTAACATGCTGACCACTGAATTTTCAGCCCTGCTAAAGCTCCAGAGTATGAACAGAAGCTACCTGAACTAGAAAAAAGTTTTTGGTAATTCTCATGCTCATAATTAGTTCAGTCTGATTTAAAAAAAAAAAAAAAAAAATGTTCCTCCTATAGCCATGGTAGTTTCTTAGTATTCTCCCTAACCTAGAGGGATGCAGCCTTAGCTCTGTCCATGGTACCTCCACACCGAGCCTGCGGGACCAAGGCACACTTAGCCCAGACACCGTCAACTTCTCTATCCACCACTCCCCCCACTGACGGGCCGAAGAATGAAATTCTGAAGACCCATGTGCTCTGCTCCTGCTTTTTCCTCTCCCAGAGGCCCACTCTCAAAATATATATTCTAGCTTTGCCATTACTTGATTTCCCTTCTCCATCCCCTGCCCCAAACGTTCTTTTTCTGATCACTACCCACATCAACATAGAACTGTTCAACAAACAGGACTATACCACATAAAAAAATTTTAGTTATATATGTAGACATATACATACCTACACTTATATTCACATAGCCACCTTAAAAATAAAATATATATATTCTAATAGATTTATTTTATATCTCTTTTGTAAGAAGCTAGGAAGAAAAGGTAGAAAGAGAGAGAGCAATTTATCTTTCTTCAGTTTTTCATATAAGTGTTACTACTTCTATGCCCTATAGTACTCTCCAATTGTAAATTGCTGCTGGCTTCCTTAGGATCAATATGTAACAGAAGTCCAAACCAAACCTGAATTAAGATCAAATCCTCTTTCAGTTCTATGTCTACACATTGCCAAATCCCCCCAAACAATAGAGATCATCTCTCCAAAGTGACCTCCTCAACCACCAACCAGATCAAGTTTTGCTTTGTACCGTTGTATCCACATGTTGATTCAACAAATACATATTGAATAACTATCATTTATCAAGGGGTGTGCCACATAGGGTATACAAAAATACATAAAGCACTATTGCTGACCCTAAAGAGCTCAGAATAAATAAGGAAGACAGAGAAACCAGCAGTTAAACTAACTGGATGGATACAATATCAATATTATGCACAGGACACAAGGAGGGCTGGAGAAAAAAAAACACAATTTGAACTAAGAAGTAATGGCAGGCTTCCCAGATTCCAAACCAGGTTCTAAAGGCTAAAAGGTGTTTCCAGCAACATGGAAGTATGAAATAGAACTATACATACGGAAAAATTGCTCTTTATCTAGTGAAAGGACCTCAGAGAACAGTGGTAGGAAATAGGATTAAAGAAGCAAGCCCAGCTAGATCATGAAGAATTTGGGTGCTAAATTTATCCTGTGGGCTATAAGGGCTGTCACAGAATTTTAATCAAGGAAGTGATGTAATCACATTTGCATTTAAAAAGCAATGGCCATGGGCTAAAGGCTAAATTTAAGTGAGATAGAGGGTATAGCCAGGGAGCCAGAGCAGCTATTAACCCAAGCAAGAACTGCTAAAGCAGTTGACTTGGCTATAAAAGAGTAGGGAATGTGGGAGCCAAGACTCTACAAGCCATTTATAGCTATTAAGTGAGAATAAAAATGGACAAAATAATTTCAGATGACTCTTAAGTGTCTGTCTTCTGTAGAACAATTGTGTCATTCCTAAGACAGGGACCATGAAAGGATGACCATATTTGGAGAAAGAATGAGCAGTTCAATTTGGACTTTGAATTTAGGCACCCATGAAATATAGGAGTCATCTCTAGACAGTTAGATGCGTACTTCTGGAAATCAGGGTGGGGAACACTGACAACAGAGTTGATATTGAGTTTCGCAGATACTCACTATTAACAGAACATCTCCTTTCTGCTTTTCTTTTGCCTTTCTTTTTCACTTCAGTGTTGTTTATTCTCTAACCCACAATCACTTTCAAACATTGTACAATTAATCAAATATTGCTTCCTGTGGCCTCTACTATATACTGAAGCAAAAGAAAGTAAAAAACTAATGAGATCAACCAATTTTAGGATAATCAATTTAGTAAATTTTTGCTGTATGTAAGAGAGCAGGTGTTCCACACAAGTTAACAAAGCACTCTGAACATTAAGTTTTAAAAGATGGTTTCATGTTTTCCTCCTTAGAGTATTACCAAAAAGCATATTGCTTTATTTTATTGTTTACCAAATACCCGCACACAATAGTAAAATAGGGCTTCATGTGCTACTTGCTCTTTCTTATCTTTTCCATAATAATTACCTAGGATAATCATTTATATATGCGATACAGAAACTGTCAAGATAGGACTTTTGGGATTCCTGAGACATCAGTTGCGACCCTGCATAACACCCATCTTTGGATGGGAATATCCATGGCTCTTTCCATTGTTTCAGGTTCAGAGATGAAGGTGTGGAGAATCTACCCAAACTACAAATTATTTTGAATTGGACACACATGCTATGCATTTGTGGAAAGCTGAGCATTTGGCACCTGTCACATGTCCCATCAACAAATGTAGGAGAAAATGACTTTTCCCCCTTCAAGCCCTATGCTGCAGAAAAACCATCATGACCGTTCTTCTCTGGTATTATATTTTGTGGGAGGAGAAAGGTTCATTTCAAATTAATTTATGATCTGTGAAAAGTGCTAAAAACATGCTTCACTGCACTTAGAAGCATGGAATGCACCACTCCCTTGTAAAATCCATTTGAGGGGCTTTCAGGGCAGCATGATGCTCCCTGCTCCTGAGTCAGGCTGCCAGCATGAGCTACTGGTGTTCTAAGCCATGGAATCAATTTAAGGAGTCCAAAAGGCCTGTCACAGGGAGAGCCTTGGAAAGACAGCACTAAATGCTGCTGCAGTATCTAAAGGCTGGGCCTAGAGGAATTTGAGTCCACCAGAGGTAACACTTGGGCCAGTGCACATATGTATTTTTAAAACAAACCAAGCCCCTTTCTTTCACAAGAACCTCATTTCTCATTACTGGAGTTGTGCAGGGCAACAGCCAGTTTTTCATCCAGTTTTGCACTAATGTAACGCTTGTCAATAGTCAATTGGTCCCATTTGATACAGGGCTTACACATACCAAGGGACTTCGTTACAATCACCCAACGTGTCAGGCCCTGATTAAAGTTGTTTTTCCTGCAGGGCTTAGGGATCCATATCTATTTTGCTGCTCTCCAGCTGTCTCATAACTCAACTAAGAAGCTTTTCTTCAAAGTTAGGCTTTTTGGTTGGCACCTGTTTTTACACAGCAATATTACTACTACCCAATTACAAAACATTTTTTTTTCAGAGATTTATATATTTTTCTTCAGCTTCAAAGCAATTGACACCCACCATATCTAAACCAATGTTGTATTTCTCAGCTGAAAGAGAATAGAAGAGTTTGGCATCAAACCCAAACATTTACTCTTCTGTACTCTAATTTTTATATATATATAATATCATTGTATTGACAATCAGCCTTGGACCAACTACAAGGCAAAGAAATATTTATTCAGGTCTTCTCCATACAGAGGGAAGCAGTATTGTTATGGAATCCACAAGCGCTTTCCATAGGTTTTGGTAAATATTTGCCCTGAAACTGGAAGGCAAGTAGACTTCAGAGACAACATAGGAAACAAAGAACAGCTAACCTACAGTGAAAGCTAGAGTTTGGGCAGGACAGATTTCAGAGTAGAATAATTCCAGGAAATCATTAGTTAAGGTAGAATCCAGGTACTCAGATAAATTATATGCAGTGAGAAAAATAAAGTATCAAGTACCCACCCTGGAAATCAGGACACATCTACATCAGAGTTTAAGGTAAGGTTATGGTTGGAAACAGATCAGTAATAATAATAAGGATGCAAGCATCCAGGCAAGGAGAGAAGTACCTGGGGATTGAGTACCCAGAGCAGCATTACAAACTCAAAAGATAAGGATGGCAAGATTTTTTTAATCACTGTGGTAGCCACAGGCTGCTACCAGTAGAGAGAGCTTCTAGAGAGGTGATCATCTGCCCCAGTCAGGAGCCTGAGCATTTCTGTGAAGGCTGAAACAATTCCACAGCAGAACAACCTGTAAGAAGTAAAGACTGCATCTGGACAAATGAAGAAACCTGACCTGCAAATCCAAACAAATGAGTTTAACACAAGATGTTCCTTCCGCTCTCAGCTTTGTCTTTTCCTTTTTAGAACTGAATTGATTTTAGATGGAAACTGTCCACTGATTTGTGGGTCTATTCTATGGATTCCATATGGGAGACCTGCCTGTATCTTTGAGTCATGCTACTTCCCTCAGCTTCTCCAAGTTCTTGGGGGAATTAGGAGTGGATACAACAATGTAGAACAGGCAAAGGAAAGACTGGAGGCCAAGTCCAAGTTTTAACCTCTGCTGCACAACCCACTCAGAGTTTGAATCTGGAGTGTCTTTAAATTTGAGGAATTGCTTTAGAATCCTCATTTTAAAGGAACCAGGGATGCCATTATTCCTGGGAATCATTCATGGAGATTTGGGATTAATCAAGGTGTTAATACTCAAATTTAAGAAAAGACTGCGAAACAAAATCTATTCTTTTCTTAGGAGACAATTGCTTTAATAATATATATGGCAACAGATATTTTAAAATAATGTTCTGCCAAAGATGAGCTACCAATTTTTAGTAATATATTTTTTACAATAGATATTGTCCAGGTGAAAAGCCTTGACTAACAGCCTTAACAAAATACTTTTTATTAATTTTGGCCTTAAATGCCTCTCTCTGATTCTGAACAGCTTCAATATTATTACTATAATGACTCAAATTAGTAACAATGCTACAACAGTACCTCACTTCTAAAAGCTTCCTGTTGCCCTAAGAGTTTTTCCCCTATCATTTTTTTTCAATTGTGATGAACAAACAAGTGTCAAATGATTCTTTAGGACGTTTGAAAGAACTATTAGAGGCTTGAAGATTGACTTGAGGATCTATTTTCTTTGTTGAGTCTTTGGTGCTGAGGAATAAAGTTTAGTATTTAGCTTAGTTTCAGAGCTATGTTTATGGTCAGGTTAATATCAAGGAAAATAGATATACTAAGAGCAAGAAAGAGAAATCTGCTATTTATCATATGAATTTTCCAGAGGAAAATAGTCATAAATAATGATGGAAGATCAACATTACTGATATTCTAACTTTTTGTTAATAAATGAAAGCAAAAAATTATTTCTAAAAACTATCTTTTGAAGACACATAAAAATCATTTTTAAATTTTGTTTTGAATCAGTCAGATATGTTCATGAAAAATGGGATGCTGCTGTTATTTCAAAACTCTGAAAAGAAACTTATTTTGCAGACACTTTATTGATAAAATACTGCTAAGAGAAGCCTCTCTGACTCACTGCTCAGATTTCTCTCTAGAACCAAAGTGCCTATTCAGTCCCTAAGTCATGTCTGACTCTTTGAGACCACGTGGACTGTAACCCACCTGGCTCCTCTGTCCATGAGATTTCCCAGGCAAGAATACTGGAGTAGGGTGCATTTCCTCCTCCGGGGTATCCTTCTGACCCAGCTATTGAACACATGTCGCCTCTGTCTCGTGCCGTGATAGGCAGATGCTTTATCACTTGAGTCACCTGGGAAAGAACTATAGGAGGGTTATAAAAATTTAAGTGCCACCCAACAACAGTAAGTAAGATAATCCCCTTGTGAGCAAGGTGCTTAGCTGCTCAGAAGTCTCCAACTCTTTGCAACCCTATGGACTGTAGCCTAACAGTCTCCTCTATTCATGGGATCCTGCAGGTAGGAATACTGGAGTGGGTAGCCATTCCCTTCTCTAGGGGATCTTCCCAACCCAGGGATCAAACCTGCATCTCCTTCATTTCAGGCAGATTCTTTACTATCTGAGCCACCAGGAAAGCCCAATTCTCTTGAATACTTTCCCCCAAAAAATGTTCAATTATCTTGTTCTTTAGAAAACTAAAGAGGAAGCAAACTACATTCAAAGCACAACTCGAGTGGTCAAAACTACTACATGTTGCACTGCATGGTGGAATGTATGCTTAAAGTAAAAACTTTCAAGTATCACCTTAGAAATTGAGGTGAGACATAGAGCTTAGACACCTCTATGCTTAGAAAAGTCATTTCCAGCCCTACTGTTGTGTTTACTATTCAGACATTACAAAGCTCTTGGATTTGCAAGAATGAGAATCCACTGTTTCTAGAAAGAACTAGCAACTATTTTATCAATAGAAATTTCACAATTTGTTGACTGTTGTAGCAGTGATCCCTGATGCTGCTGCTGCTAAGTCACTTCAGTCGTGTCCGACTCTGTGCGACCCATAGACAGCAGCCCACCAGGCTCCGCCGTCCCTGGGATTCTCCAGGCAAGAACACTGGAGTGGGTTGCCATTTCCTTCTCCTATGCATGAAAGTGAAATGTGAAAGTGAAGTCGCTCAGTCGTGTCTGACTCTTCGCGACCCCATGGACTGCAGCCTACCAGGCTCCTCCGTCCATGGGATTTTCCAGGCAAGAGTACTGGAGTGGGGTGCCATTGCCTTCTCCGGATCCCTGATATTCTCATGTAAATAAACGAAAATTTTAATCCTGCTCCCGTGATAGAGAAAACAGTTCTGTGAATGGTCGTGTTTAGTCAGTGGCATCTACTGCTGAACTGAGGTCAAGCAGTAGATGTATAAAAGTAGTAAGAATCTTGTAAAATTTCTGTTTGATCCTATAAATGTAGAGACCAGTGACAAAGATTATCAAATGTTCTATAAAATATAGTTAAGATACAAATGTCACTGATTAACAATATCTTTCCAAGAAACAGAAACCTCTTTCAAGCCTTAAGAAAGATAAAACATCTTAGGATACAGCCACATATTCAGATATAAATTCCCTTTTCCTCTTGCATTTCTCTTAAATTATTTTCTATTTCATTTCCCCTTATATATTTTTCCAGCTTTTGCACAATTTTATCTTTATCAAACTGCTTCTTTTACTCACTTCTCATTTCTTCACATGTTAAAGTCCCATCTCTTTGTCCTATCCTCATTTTTATTACAGATTTTTGGTTTGCAGTTACCGTGAGGCTTTTGTATAGCAGTGTATACAAATGTGATTATTTTTAGTTGCTGGTCTCTTTAATTCCAAATGTATTTTAAACAGCCTGTGTTTGTACTCTCCTCCCCTCACGATTACTGTTTTTATATTTTCATCTAATTGTTTTGTGTATTCCTTAACTGCTTATTGTGGATACAGATGATTTTACTACTTTTGTTTTTTAACCTCCCTACTAGCTTTATGTGTGGATGGTTTCCTACCATTACTATATGCTTGCCTTTACCAGTGAGTTTTTCATGTTGCAGTTTTCTTGTTTCTAGTTGTGGCCTTTTCTTTTACACCTAGAGAAGTTTCTTTAACATTTGTAGTCAAGCTGGTTTCATGATCCTGAACTCTTTTAGCTTTTGCTTGTCTGTAAAGCTTTTGATTTCGCCATCAAATCTGAACAAGAGCCTTGTTAGGTAGAGTATTCTTAGTTGTAGGACTTTCCCTTTTATCATTTTAAATATTTCCTGCCAATCCCTTCAGGCCTGCAGAGTTTCTACTGAAAAATCAACTAAGAGCCTTATGGCTTGTATGCTATTTGTTGCTTTTCCCTTGCTGTTTTAATTTTCTTTTTCTTTAATTTTTGTCATTTTAATTACTGTGTCTTGGTGTATTCCTCCCTGGGTTAATCCTGGATGGAATTCTCTGCTCTTCTTGGACTTGGGTAACTGTTTCCTTTCTCAGGTTAGGGAGGTTTTCAGCTATTACATCTTCAAACATTTTCTTCAGGCCCTTTCTCTCACTCTTCTCCTTCTGACACCACTATAATGCAAATATTAGCATGCATGATATTGTCCCAGAGGTCTTCTAAATGGTTCTCATTTCTTTTCTTTTTCTGTTCAGCAGCAATGATTTCCACTACTCTGTTTTCCAGCTCACTGATCAATTCCTCTGTATCACTTAGTTTACTATTGATTCCTTCTACTGTACTTTTCATTTCAGTTATTGAATTCATCTCTGTTTGGTTGTTCTTCATATTTTCTCCCTAACTTAAGAATTTACAACTTCTTGCTTTGTTCATTCATTCATTTCCTGAGCTCTTTGATCATCTTTACAATCATTACTCTGAAACTCTTGGGCAGAATGCCTATGTCCATTTCACTTAGTTCTTCTTCTGAGGTTTTATCTCATTCTTTTGTTTGGAACATGTTCCTCTGTCACCTCATTTTGTCTAAGTTGCTACTTATATTTATATGTTGTTGTTCAGTCTCTCAGTCGTGTCTGACTCTTTGCAACCCCATGGACTACAGCGTTTCAGATTTCCCTGTCCTTCACCAGCTCCCAGAGTTTGCTCAAACTCATGTCCCTTGAGTCAGTGATGCCATCCAACCATCTCTCCTCTGTCACCCCCTCTCCTTCTGCCTTCAATCTCTCCTAGCATCAGGGTCTTTTCCAATGTGAAGAGTTGACTCTTCACATGAGGTGGCCAAAGTGTTGGAGTTTCAGCTTCTGCATCAGTCCTTCCAACAAATATTCAGATTGATTTCCTTTAGGATTGACTGGTTTGATCTCCTTGCTGTCCAAGGGACTCTCAAGAGTCTTCTCCAGTACCACAGTTCAAAGGCATCATTTTTTATGTATGTGGTAGTTATTCATATTTCTTTACCTTGGAGAAGTGGCCTTCTGTAGAAGATGCATATTCCAGCACACACTTGCCTCTCAACACTTAAGTATATACTCTAGGGATTCTCCCTTAGAGAGCTGCATGAGTCCTTCTGATGTTGTGTATTATATAAGTGGTCTGGTGGGCTTGGTAGGCTTCTAACCCAGTTGGTTGCCAGGCCTTACTTTGTACAGATGCTGCTGGCTGCTGTTTAGTGGAGCCTGGAAATGAGGCAGCTGGCTGCAGAACTCTAGGGATCCCCAGGGTAGTGTTTGCTCACTGGTGAGTGGAGTCAGTGTTCTGAAGACTCCAGGGCCTGCCCACTGGTGGGTGAAGCCAGGTCCTGAGGTTAGTGTCAGATTACTGGCAGGCAGAGCCAGTTCCTGGAGTCTGGCTGCAGGTCCCAGGGATCTCAGAGCTCATTTCAGATTTTGACAGGGGGATCAGCTCCTGGCACTGTTGGATATGGGCTCTGGGGCGTTCTGAAACTTGTATCGGCCTGCTAGTGAATGGGGTCAGGGCCTAGCTTGTTCCAGGGTAGGGTATGGCCTGCTGTGAGTGGGTTGGGTATGCAGGCTGCAGGACTGTAGTTTTCTTGAGTCTGGTATCTGCTCTCTGGATGATGAGACTGGTCTAGGGGGTAGTGCAACCTTCCTGGAGGGCAGGGCTGGTGCCTACCCATTGGTGAGTGGAGCTGGGTCTTGGTCTTCTGGTGGGCAGCATCATGTCTAGGAGCATGTCTAGAGATGTCTGTGGCCTCAGGAAGTCTTTAGGCAGCCTGTCTGCTGATGGGTGGGGCTATATCCCCACCCAGTTAGTTGTTTGGCTTGGGGCTTCCCATCAATGATATCTACAGGCTGTTGGGTAGGACTGGTTTTTGGCACTCATGAGTAGAATGAGGGTCCCAAGATAGCAGCCACCAGCTGGAGTGTTCAAGCTATAGAACATTCTCAAATATGACTGCTACCAAACTCTATGTCCTCAGAGTGAGTCACAACCCCTCACCACTGCCTCTCTGGGAGACTCTCTAAGACCAGCAGGTAGATCTGGCCTAGACTCCTATCAAGTTACTGCCTTCACTGTGGATTCCCATGTGTATGAATTTGATGTTCACCCTTTAAGAGTGAAGTAAGTCTCTATTTCCCCCAGTCCTGTGGGGCTGCTGAAATTAAGCCCCTCTGGCCTTTAAAACCAAATGCTCTGGAGGCTCATCTTCCCAGTGCAGGACCCCTAAGTTGTGGAGCCCAACAGGGTGCTCAGAACTGTTACTGCTGTGGGAGAACTTCTGCAATGTAATTATTCTCCTTTGTGGGTTACCACTGGGGTAAGGGACTTGATTATATTGCAAGTCTGCACCTCTTACCCATCTCACTGTGGCTCCTTCTTCTTTAGGTGCAAAAAATCTTTTCTAGTAGGTTTCCGCATTTTTCTTCGATGATTGTTCTACAGATAGTTCTGATTTTGGTGTGCTTGTGAGAGGAGGTCTTTCTACTCCACCATCTTGGCTGATAATCTGTTTTTTCCTCATTTTTACTCATACCTGCTGTGAGTCTTCTTTAATGTAGCACCAGACAAGGTTAAAAACTCTTCTGCTTTTATTAAGAAATAGTATAAAGCATAAAGAAGGAGATATCTCAAATTTAGGTATGAATATGTGATATATTTGTAAAAATGAGTACTCAACTAGAGAGACCTAGAATCCAAAAAGAAAATCACAACCAAAAAACTTTAGAGTGAAATAGGGTACTGCCCAATAGAAAAGGAAGTAGAAATTGCATGTCTTGATCATTCTACCAACTTTTGAATTCAGGGTTTGTCTTTGGGCCTCTAACTCTGAGCATAGTGACTTTTCTGTAATTAGCACTTAGTAAATGTGTATTGAATTATATTAAAGTATATCTAACTTGATTCAAGTTTTCAACCACCATAAAAACTATCTGGTTAATTAGATGTATATAGTTCTTGGGGTGAGTTTCTTATATTCATGCACAGGTACAAAAAAAAAAACAGCTATCTTAATACTGGCTAATTGTAATAATTATATTGTGCATGTCAATGTGCTCAAATAGTCATGTCCAACTCATTGCAACCCTGTAGACTGTAGCCCATCAGGCTCCACTGACCATGGAATTTCCCAGGCAAGAATACTGGAGTGGGTTTTCATTTCCTATTCCAGGAGATCTTCCTGATCCAGGGATTGAATTCATGTCTTCTGCATCTCTTGCACTGGCAGGCAGATTCTTTACCACCTGGGAAGCCCCCAGTACTTACATTACTGATCATCTACTATATTCAAGTATTTCCTATAAAGACCATTAGACTACTCAAAATTTCCCAGCAATATTTTAATGCCCATTTTATAAATAAGGAAACCATCCCAAGGTTATGAGTAGTCCATATAATTCATCTAGTAAGTAAAGGAGTGAAGACCTGAACATAAGCCTCTCTGGTGCTAAACCCATATTTTTTCATCACATCACACTGCAATTGTAGCCTTAGGAACAATAGATAGGCTTGAGGTGATGCTACAGAGAGAAATAAGAAAAATTCTGAGCCTTAAAATAATTGATACAGCCTGTAAAAATAACTCAATTTTTCCTTTCAATAAATCAGGCATTCTTGTCATTTATTTTTGCATGTAGAGGGCCATACTGTTTGAAGTTGTATTCAGTCAGAAGTACATTCCCCATGTGCCTGCTGTCATCTCTTACTTGATTATAGGAAAACTAAAACATGCAGCAAAATGTGTAATCTTGCTGGCATTGGTTACACTTCCTCCTTATTTACTGCTTGAAACTATGCCCTTTCTTTGGCAAACAATACACTTAGTTAAGAATAACTCTATTATCCTTCTGTAAACAGGACTAATGCAAAGGTGACACTCAATTTCTGCAGCAGAGGCAAGCAGATGGCTCTTCATGGCTCCCCACTGACCAGGCCACAGAGTGGCCTTGATGGCAGCCAGTTGCCTGCCCTTTCAGGGTGAGACATATGAATACAGCTGCTCTTTGGGGGATAGAACTGGACAAGAAAGGAAGAAAAATGACTGTCTAGAGGAGAAAAAGTGAAACAGGAAAGAGGCCAGAACAACAGACTCACTTAGAATTTGTTCATTTTACCAAATAATTGCTGCAGAGGAATAAAGACCATTGATATACAGTCTCAGTCATGTCATGGGACAAAGCATAACATTCAATCTGACGTCTGGGCTTCTTGCCCATAATAAAACGTTATTGCATAATGAGACTGATTTCCTGCATAAAAAAAAAGAGGTGAATAATATTTATTTCCGTATAAATTATCACCATTAGTTCACAAAATGCTTTCTTTGTTCAGGAATTACAGGAAGGAGGAGATGTCAAAACAGAACGTAAAGGAGAAGCAAATTAAATATATTACTAAATATAATACTTTCATGGAATCCTACATTTACCAAAAACTGCCACCATTATTTGGCTAAATTGGACTAAAACCAAACCTTGTAAGACAGGGTCTATAATCCTTCCATTATAGATGTTTGGATGGCATCACCAACTCAATGGACATGAGTTTGAGCAAGTTCCGGGAGTTGGTGATGAACAGGGAAGCCTGCCATGCTGCAGTCCATGGGATCGCAGAGTCGGACATGAACTGAACTGAACTGATAATCTTTCTCTTATAGGTGTGAGAATTCTACTCTAGGTATCACTGCTTGTGATGGTTAATTTCATGTGTTGAGAGACCAGAGGATGCCCAGATTAAACATTATTTCTGAGCATGTCTGTGATGGTATTCTGAATGAGATTATCATTTGAATGGGTACATCAGTAAAGCAGATTGTAAACCCAATGTGGTGAGAATCATCCAATCTAATGAGGACAGAAGAAAAGGCAGAGGAAAGAGAAATTCACCCTTTTATTTTTCCTGCCTCACTATTTGAACTGGGACATATCATCTTCTTCTCTTGCCCTCGGTCTGGGGTTTACACCATTAGCTCCTCTGGTTCTCAGGCCTTCAGACTTGATGAAATTACAACATGGGCTCTCCTGGGTCTCCAGTTTACAGGCAGAAGATTGTGGAACTTCTTAATCTCCATAATTGCATTAGCCAGATATTATATATATATATATAATAGCCACATATTTTATATTTATATATATAATCTCTTCCTGGTTCTGTTTCTCTGGCAAACCCTAGCTAAGAGAAAACAAAGAATCCAGGACTTTACCAGTTCAAATCCGAACTTCAGGAACACATATTCCATAAGACTATACAACATTCAACAGTGCATTTTACTTTTGAAAAAGAATGTGTTGAGTCAGCTACTTCTTGTATATTTCCACAGCTGGGGCACATAACCTGTACAGTTGCTCAAAGTCCTACAACTACAAGGGCCCTGCCCTTGGTTTTATACGCTGTTGTCACCATCTTGCCATCTGAACAAGGTGTCCTACATTTTCATTCTGCATTGGACCCACAAATTACATAGCCAGGGCTGTCCACAACACCCTACACAAGCCTACCAACACAGATCACACAGTCTTGATTGCAGGTTTTCGTAATGTACTGTTGCCAGAAAATGGCCACACCTTCTGAGTAAGCCTCTGAGATCTTCCATGATGGGCTTGTTACCTCTGATCTCATCTGGGCCCTTTACACTCTCCATTCCAGTCACATTGCCTCTTGGTACTTCTCCTTCTACATGAAGGACCATCTCCTTTGCCTAAAACACTCCCTCACTCCTTCCCCAGATATTTCTGGGCCTCATTCCTTCTCTTCATTTCTCAGTTTAAATGCTATTTCAACAGAGAGAACTTCTCTGACCATCCTGTTTACAATGTACCCCTTTCTTATCTCATCATTTACCCTGCTTAACTTTCCTTTACAGTACCAGGATAATATCTTAAGTAATATATAGTCATTGATTTTATTTTCATTGTTGTTCTGGGCTGAACTGTGTTCCCACAACATTCATACTTTGAAGTCTTAATACCAGTACCTCAGAATGTGACCACATTGGGAGATAAGGACTTTAAGGAGGTGATTAATTTACAAGAAGGCCATTAGGGCAGGCCCTAATCAAATCTGACATAATGTCCTTATCAGAGGAGGAAATTTAGACACAGAGACACCAGGGGAATGCACGCACAAAGGAAATACCACATGAGAACACAGCTAGAGGGTGGCCCTATGCAAGTCAAGGAGAGGGTATTCAGGAGAAACCAAACTTGTTGACACCTTGATCTTGGATTTCAAGTCTTCAGAGCTGTGAGAAAATAAATTTCCTTTGTTTAGCTTCCAGTCTGTGGTATTTTGTTATGACAGCCTTAGCAAACTAATACAATTATCCTTGCCATCCACTAGAATGTGATGTCTCTGAGAGAAGGGATTTTGTTTCATCCACTGCTGAAGGCTCAATGCCAAGCAACAGACACAGTAGATAATTTTTAATTGTTGATAAGCAATAAATAATTTCACAATTACTTAAGAGGAATCCGAAGAGAATTTCCAAATACTCTGTGCTATCCAAATATTTTATTTTCTATGCTACCTGAATTAATTATGCCACAGAAAAACTTGGGAACCATTTTGTTAAACAAAGGTTCCCATTGTAATGGGACTTGACCAGCTCTGTATTTTTACCCAGGCATGTAATGCATCCACTAATGGATTCTGTCAGGACCAAGAGACCGAAGATCACAATCATGCTAGAAGGAAGGCTATTGTCACACAGTATTGTTAATAGAAAAATTACAAAAAACAACCTACGGCAAAAATCAACCAGGAACTAAAAGGATACCCCAGAATCTCCCTCCCATGCATTCTTTGATAGTCAAGATCAGTCGTAACTAATTACTTTTAGCACTTCTAAAGCTACATAACCACAGCTTTATTCTAACAAACAACACATTCAAATTGCTGCATGTTCTTCAGCTTGTGTCAATATCACCACAGCTTTTGTCCTCACATTAACAGGACAAAACAGGAGAGTAGCTAATTACCAATCAGCACATTGATTGACAGTCCCACAGTTTTCAACTTCTATGCCCAGGGTGGCTAGTATTCTCTAGGAGGTGACATATGAGCTTTTCAGGCGTTTCTGCCTCTGATGACGTTTTTGGCATGGGCTGTTAGGCTCTGACAGCTTCCTCTGGGTAGGTAACTGGAGCTACCTGAGTGTCACAAGGCCCCAAAAGAACATAAGAAGTTACCCTCTTGGGCACAGGATATGTCTACTGCCTAACACAGTACAGACCTATAGAAAATGTTACATAGATGTTGATGCTTTCCATTTATAAATGTGTAAGATCAAAAGGAAAGGGAAATTGTGGTAGAAATTTCCAAGTAATTCTTGTTTTATACTTGGCTTCCTCACAAGTCTTATTTCCAAGCTACTGAAAACAGAGAAAAAATTGGATATACTAAGAGGACTTTATGCCAGCTACTCAGAGAAGCTTATTCATACCTAAAGTTATTTAATTACCAACCTAAACCTCTAGAGGAACTATTTCTATCAATAAGGGGTGATGAATCTAAGGTTCAGAAAATTCAAGAACTTATCCAAGATCATGCACTTAGAAGTGACAGTAATGACACTTTCCAACACTCCAATTTCCAGTGAAAGAAGCTGACTCCTCCTTTTGGGAAACCAGCCCTCATCCTATCCTCAGCCTTTGAAATTTGGTTGGGGCAGACCTAACAAGTGGTCCTGAGGAATGGACATGTAACCTAGGTCCATGTATCTATAGCAATAAGAGAACAAGGATGACATCTGGGACTTATGTAGGAATTGTTACACATATATTACACTGAACCTACCACATCATCATTGGAAGAAAACCTGGCTAGAAATGAAGCAACCAGAGCAAAGAGCAAAGCAGAAAATGAAAAGCCGTGGTCCAGAGAGGGACTGGAAGAGAAAGAGATACAGAGAGATTACAGAAGCATAATCTGACTCCTTCATCTAGCCATGCCACAGAGGTCTCACAGATCCATGAGATCCTCACAGATCTCACAGATCACCTTAGGCTTTTCATTTTGTCTTCCATTGACTTTTTTCCCTAAAGCAAATTTAAGTATTTTTTGGTTTTGTTTTTCATCACATGCAATCAAGAGTCCTGTAGGACATCTAGGACAGGGCTGTACACTATTTTTGACCAATCATTACTCATTTTATGATGTTCTTTTCCCATGATTGGCTCAATAGTTTAGGTTTTATTGATTTAGTTAGTTATTGAAAACTAATACCAACAAGGACAATCTGACTCGACTATCTTCATTCTAATAATCATCATCATAGGAATCTCTACATGTTATACATCATAAGATAGTGTCAACCCTACCATGAAATGAGATAATAAGTATTTACTAGGATATCAATATCTTCTGATCCTTGCTCTACCTCCTAAGGAATTTTCAGATGAGACCAAGGCTTGGAGACCTAAAGAACGACCAAGATAACTCAGATAGCTAGTGGCAAAGATAAGTAAGTTGACCACTCATCACTCTCCTGTTACAAATACCTTTTGGTATTACAAAGACAAATAACCAGAAAGATGATAGATAGCCTTTCCTGTAATTTGTAAACACTTCAATCAATTTAAGATGGGTGAAAAAGCCTCAGTACTAACTAAATATCTTAAGAATGGGTGCCTTATTTCTAAACTAAATAGCCAATTAAAAATTTCCCTGTATCCACGGTTTTAAACTTTATTTTGAGGACCCAAGGACTAAGAGTTGGGGTGGGCATATTTAATAATCGAAGTATTTTGAAGTAAAATTATATCAAATTTAAACATGGAATTCTTAAAATATCTCCACAGATTCTGAGAGAAGCTGTTTGAAAAGCACTCTCCTAGAGTAAATAGAAAATATTGCTATTTGTTTACATTTGGAACCAGAGAATAGTCTGCATATGGACAGAACAAATCAAAAGAGGCTGAGAACCAGCTATCTGAGAACCAGCTATAAGTTCCAGTTATCTGTATGGAATGGGAACAGAGTACAGAGTCCTAGGGAACAGAGTACAGAGAAGGGTCACACCTGGAGAAAGCTGTTATAGAGCTAGTCGGACTGTCCAAGAGGCCCCATAGCAAGTAGCATGGTCAGAGAGAGGATTTGAGTCCTAGGTGGTAGAAGGTCACAATCAAGAAATTGGAATATTAAATGAGTTATTTAATGAATAATTAAATAATTGATTAATTATTAATGAATTATCAAAGCAGGGGTTAAGAGAAAGGACAGGGATTGAAACATGTTACTGAAACTGGGATACAAGCTATGGCTTAGTCTTGGGGTGTGCATGTATGCTAAGTTGCTTCAGTCATATCCAACACTTTGTGACCCTATAGACTATAGCCTGGTTCTCTGGTAGCTCAGCAGTAAAGAATCTGCCTGCAATGCAGGAGAGGTAACAGATTCAGGTTTGATCCTGGGTAGGGAAGATCCTCTGGAGGAGGACATGGCAACTCACTCCAGTATTCTTGCCTGGAAAACCCCATGGACAGCCTGGTGGCTATAGTCTGTGCATGTGTGTGTGCTAAGTCTCTTTAGTTTTGTCCAACTCTTTGTGACCCTGTGGACCATAACCCACCAGGGGTCAAATGCGCATTTCTTATGTCTCCTGAATTGACAAGCAGGTTCTTTACCACTAGCACCACCTGAGAAGCACAGTCTTGGGATCCTAATTAATAAAGTAAGAAAATCAGATAAGTGAAAGGTCTATCCAAAGACCTCAGTGTAGGTCCTCCCAAGTTATTGGTCTGAAGCATCTCCAGAGGATCGTCCCTACCCAGGATCAAACCTGAATCTTTTACCTCTCCTACATCGCAGGCAGGTAATCCTACATAGGGTTACCTCTAGAACCTGAAGCTAGACTAAGCTGTCAGTTTGAAAAGTTAATTGATATGTAGAAAGGCTATAGGGACAAATGCTTTCCCATATAATATGCACATAGTCCAAAAATCTGTTGAGTAAATGTTTACATTTGAATCACACTGTGACATTAAAAATATATCCCTGATTACATAATAAAACAAACCTTAAAAACCCTGATATTTATATAAATTCTGTCAAAGGCAGCCTATCAGAACCCTTTTATTTAACCTTTTCAAAAGTTAATCAGATAGGCAATTATTCCATGTATCTTCTCTGCATACCCAAATAAGTCATGCTATATTAAAATACAATAGACTATTAATACCCTTTTCATATTCATTAGCTTCATGAAATCTAAAGTAGGCCCAGAGCAAACCCCAAACAGAAAGGACTGCTGCTTGGTAAACATTCAGCCACCACCTACCAAGACAATTTGCCATGGAGTATCAGACATGTCTAGTATGGCTTATGAATGAAAGACTTAACTAGCTTTTTCTCCCTCATCTTGACCCTCTCCAGTTCCCCAAAATGATGCCAAAGTAATCTTTCTGAGACAAAGTAAATCACTCTTTTGTTTAAATCTTTTCATGGCTCCTAATGTCTCACATGATAAACTTTAAACTCATAAGCAAAATGTGAAAGATTCTCTATACACTAATCTCAGTCTACCTTCAATACCTTGTGCTCCAGAACCAAAACTGCTCACTCTTCCCAAACATGGGGTTATTGTGTGTGTGTGCATTACTGTTTCCTCTACCTTGAATGGTATCTTCCCACTATCCCTGAAATCCAGTGAATTTCAACTCATCTTTCAAAGTAAAATTCAAATGTTTTCGTCTGTGAACTAGTTTTCTTTTCCTAACCTGCATTATACTTTAAACATACTTTTATTAGAGCCCACTATTCTGAATCTCATCTTATTCTTTCTCTCTTCTGGTATATCACAGGGCTAATTAAGCTCCCTAAGTTTCCTTAATTTATTTGAGAATAGAGCAGTTTAAAGAGAAGTATATTTCACCATTTTCTGTGTAGGATCTTAGACTAGGTCAAACATTTCTGACATAACATCCTAGAAGATCCATTAGATAATTATGGTCATTTTTTAAATTATAGATTATGTAATCAGTACATTTGAGAAACAATGGTGGCTTTTTCCAACATGCCCCTGAATATTACTCTAGGTTTTCATACAATGGTCTAAAATTCATACTTTTTAAAGTGTAATCTTTTTCATTCTGATCTACTCACAGCTCCTTGTATTAAAGAAAAACAAATAGTACATCCTAATAGTACTGAAAACTATTGACTTACTAATGCTTCTCACTACAAGTTATTCTTACTTTGTACTCCTAGTATTTGATTACACTGAACTATGTATAATGCAATTGTCTCCTTAGTTGAAAAAATGCATATTTGTATGATTCTGACCTTCACTTTCCTTCTCTAAAAAGTATTCCCAGATATTCTTAGAAGTAGCCAGAGAATATCAAATATAAGCTCATAAATAAATACACTCTCACTAGTCTGAATTTATGCCTGCTGGAATTATCATTAGGAAATATTTCCTGCCACATCCAAGATACTGTAATACTCAAGATATGGAAGCTAATCAGCTATTCAGCTGCAAAGTAGAAGAATATTGCTCTTTCCTTGGGTTTCTTTCTTCCGGATGAAGTTGTACACAGTGCTACAGATACTACTTACAGCAACTTCAATATTGACCTCCAATCAATCCCACTGCTTTCTTTGGGCTTCATACATAAGTCAAGTCTTCCCAGGTGGCACAGTGGTAAAGAAGGTGCAAGAGCCTCAGATTCGATCTTCCTGGGTCAGGAAGATCTTCTTGAGAAGGAAATGGCAACCGACTCCAGTATTCTTGCCTAGGAAATTCCACAGACAGAGGAGCCTTGTGGGCTATGGTCCATGGGGTCGCAAAGAGTTAGACATAACTGAGCAACTAAGCATATGTATAATTCAAGGACAATGGTCTTAGGGAACTGATCTGAATGGGAGGCACTATGCTACCCTTCTTTTCTCCTCCAATTGTACAGGTTTTCACTTTCCTTCTGTCTCACCTCCTCTCAGCATGAAACTTTACTAAAGGCTCTGAGGTCTTCACACAATAGTTTTCTACCAGCATCACCCCAAGTATCTGCCAGGCGTACATAGGCAAGTCTAATTTTTACTTAGACTCAAGCTGCACTACTAGATAAATATATAAAATTCCATGCCTGGCATACATTAGATATCCAATAGAAAGTGAAAGTCTCTCAGTCATGTCCAACTCTTTATGGCTCCATGGATTATACAGTCCATGGAATTCTGCAGGCCAGCATACTGGAATAGGTAGCCTTTCCCTTCTCCAGGGGATCTTCTCAACAAAGGGATTGAACCCAGGTCTCCTGCATTTCAGGTAGATTCTTCACCAGCTGAGCCATGAGGGAAGCCCATTCAATAACTACATATCAAATAAATATATAAGAATAAAGTCAAACTAGTACATAACTCATTAACTCAATCAGCAGTTCCAGCTCTTGATTTCTTCTTTACAGTTTCAGTGCTTAGGTATTTCATTCTTTTCTTGATGACCTCCAAAGTCATCCACTCTATCATTGCTGGAAAATATTTTCTCCACAGGCACACAGTGTCTGTATCAGTACTATATTCCTACTATTCCTGTTAAAGGTCAGTTCAAGGTGGACTACGGCTCTTAATTCATAAAATTTGGATGTGGCCAACCACAACCTCTTTGTCTTCCCTGGTGGCTCAGAGGTTAAAGAATCCATCTACAATGCAGGAGCAACAGGAGACACAGGTTCGATTCCTGGGTTGGGATGGATCCCCTGGAGGAGGAAATGGTAACCAACACCAGGACCCTTGCCTGGAGAATCACACTGATAAGGAGTCTGGCGGGCTATAGTCCATAGGATAACAAAGAACCAGACACAATAGAAGCGACTTAGCACACACACACACACACACACACACACACACACACACACACAACCACAACCTCTAGCCTTATGGATGTGATCCAAGCTTTCCTAATGTGAACCATAACCACCCAGAGGTGATTCATAGTCTTTTTTTCTGAGTCCAGCCCACTGAGTCTCAGTACTCTGAACTATGGCTGAGGCCACTAAGAAAGAGACACTCTATTTCAAAAAGAGTTGCTAAGCTGAAAGGATATAAGCCTAGAATTACTGCTGA
Source organism: Redunca redunca (assembly GCA_006410935.1). Classification (NCBI taxonomy): domain Eukaryota; kingdom Metazoa; phylum Chordata; class Mammalia; order Artiodactyla; family Bovidae; genus Redunca; species Redunca redunca. The sequence continues at coordinate 129,092 of SJYQ01000774.1, read as the reverse complement.
CTTCTTTTTCTAAGACTTGAGGAAAGTCTGCCTGAGAAATAAAAATGGTAAAACAAAGCTGAAAGATGATGAGACACTGATTCCTGACAGCACCATTTGAGACCTTTATCCAGTTATAATAGGCATTATCTCCCCAAATTTTTCAGTTACATAAATCAATAAATTCCCTATTATTGATGATCCAATCTGAGTTCATTTTTTGTCAGTTGTAATAAAAATGCACCACCAACATGACAAGAAAGTTATTGCTCATGTTTCCTGAATTCTTTGAAAAATATTCTAATTAATGCATTCCCCCTAGAGTCAATATTCTGGGTTCTGTTTAACACTATTAATCATATTCATGACTCAGGCCACAAGTCAAAAAATTCCATATGACTATGCTGCTGCTGCTGCTGCTAAGTCGCTTCAGTCATGTCCGACTCTTTGCGACCCATAGACAGCAGCCTACCAGGCTCTACCGTCCCTGGGATTCTCCAGGCAAGAACACTGGAGTGGGTTGCCATTTCCTTCTCCAATGCATGAAAGTGAAAAGTGAAAGTGAAGTCGCTCAGTCGTGTCCGACCCTCAGTGACCCCATGGACTGCAGCCTACCAGGCTCCTCTGTCCATAGGATTCTCCAAGCAAGAGTACTGGAGTGGGGTGCCGTTGCCTTCTCTGCCATATGAGTATATAATTTTAAAAATCTAACAAGTCTTCTTACACTCCATGGTGGCAGATTACATTTTCCAAAATTGACCACAGCAATATTTCTGGTTCCACATGTGCTTCAAGCACTTTGTTGCTCCCTATTAAGAGACTGATCCTATTTCCCCACCTGGAGACACTGGGCTGTACTTTATGAATACCAGCACAAATAGAGGTAGCAGAAGAGACAATGCATGACTTCAAAGCTAGGTCATCAACAGCAATATAGCGCTCACTCTCTCTCTCTTCTCTGATTCTACTTTGATCTCTTATTTTGTCTTTATCCTTGGAAAGATCAGGCCACCTGTATGGGTATTACCCTTTGACAAATTACTCTAGCCCCTACTCTCAGTTCTTCCAACTGAGGCCCCCGATATTACTAAATAGAGATAAGCCATCCCATTATGCCCTATCTAAATTCCTGATTCACGAGAGAAAACAATTACTGTTGTTTCAAGCCACTATATTCTGGGGTAATTTTTTGTACAGAGCAATAGATAAGTAATACATTAATTTCTATCATTACTCTCTTAATTCATGCAATTTTTATGAGACCTACTTTTTAAAACTATACTGGCTTCCCCATATTTTAAGGCACTTAACCCAGTTCTCAGTCTTTCAACTTTCATCATAGGGTCCCTTTCACTCTTTCTTTCCATGGACCTCATGCTATGAAAGTTTATCTACTTAATAAGCTACAGTATATACATGTCAATTTGCTTTTATTTTTCTCATTAATCAGATATAAATTAATACTTATTATTTTTTAATTTATTTATTTTTTATTGAAGGATAATTGCTTTACAGAATTTTGCTGTTTTCTGTCAAACCTCAACATGAATCACCCATAGGTAAACATATATCCCCTTCCTTTTGAAACTTCTTCCCAGCTCCCTCCCCATCCCACTCCTCTAGGTTGATACAGAGCCCCTGTTTCAGTTTCCTGAGCCATATAGCAAATTCCCATTGTCTATCTATTTTACATATGGTAATGTAAGTTTCCATGTTACTCTTTCCATACATCTCACCCTCTCCTCCCCTCTTCCCATATCCATAAGTCCATTCTCTATATCTCTTTCTCCATTGCTGCCCTGTAAATAAATTCTTCAATACTATTTTTCTAGAGTCTGTATATATGTGTTAGAATACAGTATTTATCTTTCTCTTTCTGACTCACTTCACTCTGTATAATAGGTTCCAAGTTCATCCACTTCATTAGAACTGACTCAAATGCATTCATTTTTATGGCTAAGTAATATTCCATTGTGTATATGTACAACAACTTCTTTATCCATTCATCTGTCAGTGGACATCTAGGTTGCTTCCATGTTCTAGCTATTATAAATAGCACTGCAATGAACGATGGGATACATGCGTCTCTTTCAATTTTGGTTTCCTCAGGGTATATGCCTAGGAGTGGGATTGCTGGGTCATATGGTGGTTTTATTCCTACTTTTTTAAGGAATCTCCGTACCGTCTTCCATATTGGCTGTATCAGTTTACCTGCCCACCAGTGCAAAAGCATTTCCTCATCTCTACATTTATTGTTTGTAGACTCTCCAGCATGTATTGTTTGTAGACTTTTTGATGAGGGCCATTCTGACTGGTGTGAGGTGATGTCTTATTGTAGTTTTGATTTGCATTTCTCTAATAATGAGTGATGTTGAGCATCTTTTCATGTGTTTGTTAGCCATCTGTATGTCTTCTTTGGATAAATGTCTGTTTAGGTCTTTTTCCCACTTTTTGATTGGTATTGGTATTTGTATTCTGGTATTGAGTTGTACCAGCTGCTTGTATATTTTGGAAATTAATCCTTTGTCAGTTGTTTCATTTGCTATTATTTTCTCCCATTCTGAGGGTTGTCTTTTCACCTTGCTTATAGTTTCCTTTGCTATGCAAAAGCTTTTAAGTTTAATAAGGTCCTATTTGTTTACTTTTGTTTTTACTTCCATTACTCTAGGAGGTGGGTCATAGAGGATCTTGCTTTATGTCACTGAGTGTTCTGCCTATCTTTTCCTCTAAGAGTTTTATAGTTTCTGGTCTTACATTTAGGTCTTTAATCCATTTTGGATTTATCTTTGTGTATGGTGTTAAGAAGTGTTCTAACTTCACTCTTTTACATGAAGCTGTCCAGTTTTCCCAGCACCATTTATTGAAGAGACTGTCTTTGCCCCATTGTATAGTCTTGACTCCTTTGTCAAAAATAAGGTACCCATAGGTGCATGGGTTTATTTCTGGGTTTTCTATCTTGTTCCATTGGCCTATATTTCTGCTACTGTCTTGATGACTGTAGCTTTGTCGTGTAATCTGAGATCAGGAAGGTTGATTCCTCCAGTTCCATTCTTCTTTCTTAAGACTGCTTTGGCTATTCAAGGTCTTTTGTGTTTCCATATGAAGTGTGGAATTTTTTGTTCCAGTTCTGTGAAAAATGCCATTGGTAATTTGATAGGGATCACATTAAATCTGTAGATTGCATTTGGTAGTATAGTCATTTTCACAATATTCATTCTTCCTACCCAGGAACATGGAATATCTTTCCATCTGTTTATGTCATCTTTGATTTCTTTCATTAGTGTCATAATTTTCTGTGTACAGTACTTTTGTCTCTTCAGGTAAGCATATTCCTAGATATTTAATTTTTTGTTGCAATGGTGAATGGGATTGATCCTTTAATTTCTCTTTCTGATTTTTCATTGTTAGTATATAGAAATGCAAGTGATTTCTGTGTATTGATTTTGTATCCTGAAACTTTTTTAAATTCACTGATTAGCTCTAGTTATTTTCTGATTCTACCTTTAGGGTTTTCTATGTATAGTATCATGTCATCTGCAAACAGTAAGAGCTTTCTTTCTTCTTTTCTGATCTGGATTCCTTTACTTCTTTTTCTTTTCTGACTGCTGTAGCTAGGACTTCCAGAACTATGTTAAATAACAGTGGTGAAAGTGGACACCCTTGTCTTGTTTCTGATCTTAGAGGGAATGCTTTCAGTTTTCCACCATTGAGAATAATGTTTGCTGTAGGCTTCTCCTGTATGGTCTTTACTGTGTTGAGGTAGGTTCCTTCTATGCCCATTTTTTGAAGAGTTTTAATCACAAATGGGTGCTGAATTTTGTCAAAGGCTTTTTCTGCATCTATTGAGATGATCATACGGTTTTTATCTTTCAATTTGTTAATATGGTGTATCACATTGATTGTTTTGCATATATTGAAGAATCCTTGCATCCCTGGAATGAACCCAACTTGATCATGGTGTATGAGCTTTTTGATGTGTTGCTGAATTCTGTTTGCTAAAATTTTGCTGAGGAATTTTCACATCTATATTCATCAGTGATGAACAGTGATATTGGCCTGTAGTTTTCTTTTCTTGTGTTGTTTTTGTCTGGTTTTGGTATCAGGGTGATTGATGGTGGCCTCATACAATGAGTTTGGAAGTGTTCCTTCCTCTGCAATTTTTTGAAAGAATTTTAGGATAGACATTAACTCTTCTCTAAATGTTTGATAGAATTCTCCTGTGAAGCCATCCGGTCCTGGGCTTTTGTTTTTTGGGAGATTTTAAATTATCACAGCCTCAATTTCAGTGCTTGTAATTGGGTTGTTCATAATTTCTATTTCTTCCTGGTTCAGTCTTGGAAGATTGAACTTTTCTAAGAATCTGTCCATTTCTTCCAATTTATCTATTTTATTGCCATATGCTAAGTCACTTCAGTCGTGTCTGACTCTGTGCAACCCCATAGACGGCAGCCCACCAGGCTCCCCCATCCCTGGGATCCTCCAGGCAAGAACACTGGAGTGGGTTGCCATTTCCTTCTCCAATGCGTGAAAATGAAAAGTGAAAGTGAAGTCACTCAGTCGTGTCCGACCCTTAGCATGGACTGCAGCCTACCAGGCTCCTCCGTCCATGGGATTTTCCAGGCAAGAGTACTGGAGCGGGGTGCCATTGCCTTCTCTGTTATTGCCATATAGTTGCTCATAATAATCCCTTATTATCCTTTGCATTTCTGCATTGTCTGTTGCAATCTCGCCTTTTTCATTTCTAATTTTGTTGGTTTGATTCTTCTCTCTTTTTTCCTTGATGAGTCTGGCTAAAGATTTGTTAATTTTGTTTATCTTCTCAAACAGCCTGCTTTTAGTTTTATTATTCTTTACTATTGTTTCTTTCATTTCTTTTGCATTTATTTCTGCTTGTATCTTTATGATTTCTTTCCTTCTACTAATTTTGGGTATTTTTTGTTGTTATTCTTCTTTTTCCAGTTGTTTTAGGTGTAAAGTTAGGTTGTCTACTCAATGTTTTTCTTGTTTCTTGAGGTAGGATTGTATTGCTATAAACTTCCCTCTTAGAACTGTTTTTACTGCATCCCACAGGTTTTGAGTTGTCATATTTTCATTGTCATTTGTTTCTAGACTTTTTTTATTTCCCTTTTGATTTTAAGTAACCTGTTGTTTATTTAGAAATGTGTAGTTTCATCTCCATGTGTCTGTGTTTCTTACACTTTTATTCTTGTAATTGATATCTAGTCTCATAGCATTGTGGTCAGAGAAGATGCTTGATATGATTTCAATTTTCTTAAATTTACTGAGGTTTGATTTGTGACCCAAGACGTGTTCTATCCTGGAGAATGTTCCATCTGCACTTGAGAAAGAGGTGTATTCTGCATTTGAATGGAATATCCTGAAGATATCAATCTCATCTAATGTATCACTTAAGACTTATGCTTCCTTATTAATTTTCTGTTTTGATGATCTGTCCATTGATGTGAGTGGGATGTTAAAGTCTCCTCCTGTTATTGTGTTACCGTCAATTTCTCTTTTTATGTCTGTTAGTGTTTGTCTCCTCTTTTGAGACATATGTCTATGTTGAGTGCATAGATATTTACAATTCTTATGTCTTCCCCTTGGATTGATCCTTTAATCACTATGTAATGTCCTTCCTTATCTCTTGTAATCTTTATTTTAAGGTCTATTTTGTCTGATATGAGGATTGCTACTCCAGCTTTCTTTTGCTTTCCATTTGCATGAAATATACTTTTCCATCCTCTCACTTTCAGTCTATATGTGTCACTTGAGGTCTAAAGTGGGTTTCTTGTAGACAGCATATCTATGGGTCTTGTTTTTGGATTCATTCAGCCAGTATGTGTCTTTTGGTTGGAGTATTTAATCCATTTACATTTAAAGTAATTATTGATATGCATGTACCTATTGCCATTTTCTTAATTGTTTGGGGTTGATTTTGCAGATCTTTTTCTTCTGTTTTATTTCTTGACTATATAAGTCCCTTTAACATTTGTTGTAAAGCTGGTTTGGAGGTACTGAATTCTCTTAACTTTTGCTTGTCTGAAAAGCTTATTTCTCCATCAATTTTGAATGAGATCCTTGCTGGGTACAATAATCTTGGGTTGTAGACTCTTCCCTTTCAGTACTTTAAATATATCCTGCCATTCCCTTCTAGCCTGCAGAGTTTCTGCTGAACTATCAGCTGTTAAGCCTATGGGTTTTCCCCTGTATGTCACTTGTTGCTTCCCTTTCCTGCTTTTCATATTTTCTTTGTGTTTTAGTCTTTGTTAGTTTGATTAGTACTCTTGCCTGGAAAATCCCATGGATGGAGGAGCCTGGTAGGCTGCAGTCCATGGGGTCGCTAAGAGTCAGACACGACTGAGCAACTTCACTTTCACTTTTCACTTGCATGCATTGGTGAAGGAAATGGCAACCCACTCCAGTGTTCTTGCCTGGAGAATCCCAGGGACGGCAGAGCCTGATGGCCTGCCATCTATGGGGTCGCACAGAATCAGACACAACTGAAGCGACTTAGCAGCATATATATATCTTGGTGTGTTTCTCCTTGAGTTTTTCCTGTATGGGACTCTTTTTGCCTCTTGGACTTGATTGACTATTTCCTTTTCCCTGTTGGGGAAATTTTCAACTATAATCTCTTGAAAATTTTTCTCAGATCCTTTCTTTTTCTCTTCTTCTTCTGAGACCCCTATAATTCACATGTTGGTGCATTTCATATGGTCCCAGAGGTCTCTGAGACTGTCCTCAGCTCGTTTCATTCTTTTTACTTTATTCTGCTCTTCAGAAGTTATTTCCACCATTTTATCTTCCAGCTCACTGATTCATTCTTCTGCTTCAGATATTCTGCTATTGATTCCTTCTAGAGTACTTTTAATTTCAGTAATTGTGTTGTTTGTCTCTGTATATTTATTCTTTAATTCTTCTAGGTCTTTGTTAATTGATTCTTGCATTTTCTCCATTTTGTTTTCAAGAGTTTTGATCATTTTTATTATCATTATTCTGAATTCTTTTTCAAGTAACTTGCCTATTTCCTCTTCATTTATTTGGACTTCTGTGTTTCTAGTGTGTTCCTTCATTTGTGCAGCATTTCTCTGCCTTTTCATTATTTTTTATAAGTTATTGTGTTTGACGTCTCCTTTTCTCAGGCTTCAAGGAAAGTTGAATTCTTTTCTTGAAGAAGGTTGAATTCTTTCTTCTTTTTGGTTTCTGCCCTCCTAAGGTTGGTCCAGTGGTTTGTGTAAGCTTTGTATAGGGTGAGATTTGTGCTGAGTTTTTGTTTGTTTGTTTGTTTGTTTGTTTTTCCTCTGATGGGCAAGGCTAAGTGAGGTGGTAGTCCTGTCTGCTGATGACTGGGTTTGTATGTTTGTTTTGTTTGTTGTTTAGATGAGGCATCCTGCACAGGGTGCTACTGGTGGTTGGATGATGCTAGGTCTTGTATTCAAGTGGTTTCCTTTGTGTGATTTCTCACTATTTGATACTCCCTAGGGTTAGTTCTCTGGTAGTCTAGTGCCTTTGTGTCAGTGCTCCCACTCCAAAGGCTCAAGGTTTGAGCTATTGTATCCAGTCTAGTATTTTTCACGTTGTCTCTTGAGCATAGACTAAGGAATCCAGAAAGCTGGGCTTATTCCACAGGTCTGCCACTTACTAGTACGATCTTGGGCAAATTACTTAACCTCTCTGTGCCTTGGGTTTTTATCAGATTCCTCCCAAGTGTTTATGCAACTTCCAAATGCTTTCATTCAATCACTGGATAGCTCTGCTGGGTGGAAATTTGTTCTTTAGACCTCAGATGCAGCTTCAGGGTTTTGTGGAAGAAAACCTTCACTTCCCCAAGGGCTCCCATATCCATTGTCCAATACTTGTTAATTTAATAACTATCAATTCACTGATAAAATAAAGCTTTTAACCACTTTTGGAACACATTAACAGTAATCTTTGAAAAGTTGTCTGATGTGATCCAACAATAGGAAAGTATTGTCAAACTGACATCGACTGGCATACTATAATTTTATTTTGGCTATACATCCACAATCCGTTCCAACTTATTGACCGAACAGCTAGTCAGCTCAGACAAACAATGAATAACCTAGCTTTTAAAAATCAAATGGTTTTATTTGCCTGGATTGAGCAGTTGTTTAAATAACTAATCTAGTCAAAACTGTCAATAGAGCATGAGTTTTTCAATTTCATTCTTTAGTTGCCCTTTTCATGATCTCTTTCCATGAATATAAAGTGCTTTATATTCAACTCAATTCAATGAATAATTATGTAACAATGGAAAAGGTGCTAGGGATACATAAAAATATAAGCCTGTCAAGGTCCTTGCCTCAGGGAGCTTATAGCTTAGAGGGTGATACAGATGAGGAAAGGCTATACCAAAGGACAAAGGAAAGCTACTTTGGCAGACTGCACAGATGGTCATAATAATTCTTACCCTGTATCACTCCCCTTTACAATATGACTTTGCCAATTCTCCCATTGGAAGTAGCATCAATTTCTCAACCACTTGAATCTGGATTTACCCAGACTTCCTTTATCCCTTGGAATATTTGCAAACAATACTACAAGCAGAGAACTGAATGTGCTTCCCTGATAGCTCAGTTTTCATTCCAATTCCAAAGAAAGACAATGCAAAAGAATGCTCAAACTACCACACAATTGCACTCATCTCACATGATAGTAAAGTAATGCTCAAAATTCTCCAAGCCAGGCTTCAGCAATACGTGAACTGTGAACTCCCTGATGTTCAAGCTGGTTTTAGAAAAGGCAGAGGAACCAGAGATCAAATTGCCAACATCTGCTGGATCATGGAAAAAGCAGGAGAGTTCCAGAAAAACATCTATTTCTGCTTTATTGACTATGCCAAAGCCTTTGACTGTGTGGATCACAATAAACTGTGGAGAATTCTGAAAGAGATAGGAATACCAGACCANGAAGCAACAGTTAGAACTGGACATGGAACAACAGACTGGTTCCAAATAGGAAAAGGAGTCTGTCAAGGCTGTATATTGTCACCCTGCTTATTTAACTTACATGCAGAGTACATCATGAGAATCGCTGGGCTGGAAGAAACACAAGCTGGAATCCAGATTGCCGGGAGAAATATCAATAACCTCAGATATGCAGATGACCCACCCTTATGGCAGAAAGTGAAGAGGGGCTAAAAAGCCTCTTGATGAAAGTGAAAGAGGAGAGTGAAAAAGTTGGCTTAAAGCTCAACATTCAGAAAATGAAGATCATGGCATCCAGTCCCATCACTCCATGGGAAATAGATGGAGAAACAGTGGAAACAGTGTCTGACTTTATTTTTTGGGCTCCAAAATCACTGCAGATGTTGATTACAGCCATGAAATTAAAAGACGCTTGCTTACTCCTTGGAAGAAAAGTTATGACCAACCTAGATAGTATATTCAAAAGCAGAGACATTACTTTGCCAACAAAGGTCCATCTAGTCAAGGCTATGGTTTTTCCAGTGGTCATGTATGGATGTGAGAGTTGGACTGTGAAGAAGGCTGAGCGCCAGAGAATTGATGCTTTTGAACTGTGGTGTTGGAGAAGACTCTTGAGAATCCCTTGGACTGCAAGGAGATCCAACCAGTCCATTCTGAAGGAGATCAATCCTGGAATTTCTTTGGAAGGAATGATGCTAAAGCTGAAGCTCCAGTACTTTGGCCACCTCATGTGAAGAGTTGACTCATTGGAAAAGACTCTGATGCTGGGAGAGATTGGGGGCAGGAGGAGAAGGGGACGACCCAGGATGAGATGGCTGGATGGCGTCACGGACTCGATGGCCGTGGGTCTGAGTGAACTCCGGGAGATGTTGATGGACAGGGAGGCCTGGCATGCTGTGATTCATGGGGTCTCAAAGAGTCAGACACGACTGAGCGACTGAACTGAACTGAACTGATAGCTCAGTTGGTAAAGAATCTGCCTGCAATGCAGGGGACCCTGGTTCAATTTTTGAGTTGGGAAGATCTGCTGGAGAAGAGAAAATGCTACCCACTCCAGTATTCTGGCCTGGAGAAGTCCATGGGGTCACAGAGTTGGACAGGACTGAGTGACTTTCACTTTGGGTTTCCCTTGTGGCTCAGCTGGTAAAGAATCCGCCTGCAATGCAGGAGAACTGGGTTCAATCCCTGGGTTGGGAAGATCCCCTGGAGAAAGGAAAGGGTACCCACTCCAGTATTCTGGCCTAGAGAATTCCATGGACTGTATAGTTCATGGGGTCGCAGAGTCAGACATAACTGAGTGACTTTCACTTTCATACTCATACCTGTCCTAGCTGTTATTTCAACTTTGAAACCTCTGTGTGAATGACCCCAAGCTAGTCTACTTGAGAAGCCACATGGGAATGAATCAAGGATGTGACAACTGGCCCAAACACTAGACAGGTAAGGTCCTTAGACCATTCAGCCCCATTTGAGCTGTCAGATGATTTGGATTAGTGACCCCAGGAAAGACAAAAATAAAATCAACAGCAACAAAAAAATAGTATTACCCAACCTAGCCCAGCCCAAACTGCTGATCCACAAGATAATGAGCAAACAAATGGTTATCATTTTACACATGAACATCTCAGATGCAAAAAAGGCTTTTGACAAAACTCAGCACACATTTGTGATAAAAATTCTCCAGAATGTGGGCATAGGGCGAACATACCTCAACATAATAAAGGCCACATGTGACAAACTTACAGCTAACATCATACTCAATGGTGAAAAGTTGAATTCATTTCTTCTAAGATCAGGAACAATACAAGGATGTCCAGTCTCACCACTTTTATCCAACATAGTTTTGGAGATCTTAGCTACAGCAGTCAGAGAAGAAAAAGAAGTAAAGGGAATCCAAATTGAAAAATAAGTTAAACTGTCATTATTTGTAAATGACATGATACTATATATAGAAGATCCTAAAGATGCTACTACCAGAACACTACTAGAACTCATCAGTGAATTTGGTAAAGTTATAGGTTACAAAATTAATACACAGAAACCTGTCGCATTTCTAAACACTAAAAACAAAAGATCAGAAAGAGAAATTCAAGAAATAATTCCGTTTACCATTGCATCAAAAACAATAAAATACTGAGGAGCTCCAAAATCACTGCAGATGGTGACTGCAGCCATGAAATTAAAAGACGCTTGCTTACTCCTTGGAAGAAAAGTTATGATCAACCTAGACAGCATATTAAAAAGCAGAGACATTACTTTGCCAACAAAGGTCTGTCTAGTCAAGGCTATGGTTTTTCCAGTGGTCGTGAATGTATGTGAGAGTTGGACTGTGAAGAAAGCTGAGCAATGAAGAATTGATGCTTTTGAACTGTGGTGTTGGAGAAGACTCTTGAGAGTCCCTTGGACTGCAAGGAATTCCAACCAGTCCATTCTAAAGAAGATCAGCCCTGGCTGTTCTTTGGAAGGAAAGATGCTAAAGCTGAGACTCCAGTACTTTGGCCACCTCATGCGAAGAGTTGACTCATTGGAAAAGACTCTGATGCTGGGAGGGATTTGGGGCATGAGGAGAAGGGGACGACAGAGGATGAGATGACTGGATGGCATCACCGACTTGATGGACGTGAGTTTGAGTGAACTCTGGGAGTTGGTGATGGACAGGGAGGCCTGATGTGCTGTGATTCAAGGGGTCACAAAGAGTTGGACACGATTGAGTGACTGAACTGAACTGAAACCCACCTAAGGAGAAAAAGACCTATAGTCTGAAAACTATAAGATGCTGATGAAAGAAATAGAAGACGCACATAGATGGAAAGATACATCTTGTTTGTGGACTGAAAGAATCAATGTTGTCAAAATTACTATATTACCCAAGGTAATTTACAGATTCAACACAATCCTTATCAAATTACCAATGGCATTTAGAACAAACAAAAAAATCTCAAAATTCTTATTAAAACATAAAAGACCCTGAATAGTCAAGCAGTCTTGAGAAAGCAAAACAAAGCTGGAGGAATCAGGTTTCCTGCCTTCAAACTTTACCACAAAGCTACATTCATTAAACCATTATGGTACTGGCACAAAAATAAAAATATAATCAATGAACAGGATGGAAAACCCAGAAATAACCCATGCACTTATGGCCAATTAATTTATGACAAAGGAGGCAAAACTATACAATGTTGGAAAGATAGTCTCTTCAACAAATAGTGCTGAGAAAACTGGATAGCTACACATTAAAAAAAAAAAAAAAGGAAATTTGATCCTTCTTTAACACCACACACAAAAATAAGCTCAAAATGGATTAAGGACCTAAATGTGAGACTGGACACTATAACATTCCTAGAGGAAAGCATAGGCAGAACACACTTTGACATAAATTGCAGCAATATCTTTTTCAAGCAGTCTCCCAGCATAATGGAAATAAAAACAAAAACAAACAAATGAGACCTACTTAAAAGCTTTTGCACAGCAAAGGAAATAATAAACAAAACAAAAAGAAAATCCACAGACTGGGAGAAAATATTTGCAAATGATGTGACCAACAACAGATTGTTGCTGTTCAGTAGCTCAGTTGTGTCTGACTATTTGCAACCCGTGGACTACACCATGCCAGGCCTCCCTGTCTCTCACCATCTCCTGGAGTTTGCCCAAATTCATGTCCATTGAATCAGTGATTTCATCCAACCATCTCATCCTCTGTTGCCCCCTTCTCCTCCTGCCCTCAATCTTGCCCAGCATCAGGGTCTTTTCCAATGAGTTGGCTCTTCTCATCATGTGGCCAAAGTATTGGGGCTTCAACTTCAACATCAGTACAGTCAATGAATATTCAAGGTTGATTTCTTTAAGATTGATTGGTTTGATCTTGCTGCCCAAGGGATTCTTGAGAGTCTTCTCTAGCACCACAGTTCAAAAGTTTCAATTCTTCAATGTTCAGCCCTCTTTAGGGTCCAACTCTCACATCCATACATGACTACTGGACAAACCATAGCCTTGACAATACAAACCTTTGTCAACAATGTGATGTCTCTGCTTAATACACTGTCTAGGTTTGTCATAGCTTTTCTTCCAAGAAGCAAGGGTCTTTGAATTTCATGGCTGCAGTCACCATCCACAGTGATTTTGGATTCCAAAAAAGTAAAGACTGTTACTGTTTCCATTTTTTCCCCATCTACTTGCTCTGAAGTGATGGGAACAGATGCCATGATCTTAGTTTACTGAATGTAGAGTTTTAATAGGTGTTGGGTAGGGCCAGGTTTTGGTACTCATGAGTAGAAGGAGTCTCAAGATGGCAGCTATCAGCAGGAGTGTTCATGCTGTAGAATGTTCCCAAACATGCCTGCTAGCAGTCTCCATATCTTAAAACTCAACATTCAAAAAACTAAGATGATAGAGACTGATAGCAGTCATATTTGGGAACATTCTACAGCATGAACACTCCTGCTAGTGGCTGCCATGTTGGGACCCACTTTCCACTCATGACTGTCAAAACATGGCCCTATCCAACAACCTATATGTGCCAGTTATGGGAAGCCTCAAGCCAAATAACTAACTAGGTGGGGACATAGCCCCTGCAGCTGCCATCAACAGACAGGCTGCCTAGTCTTCCACTGACACCTCTAGACATGCTCCTAGACATGGTGCTGCCCATCAGAAGACCAAGACTCAGTTCCACCCACCAATAGGCAGGCACCAACCCTGGCCCTCCAGGAAGCTTGCACTACCCCCTAGACCAGTCTCATCATTCAGAGAGCAGACACTAGACTCAAGAAAACCACACACCTGCAGCCTGAATGGGCAGAAGATCTCAACAGACCTTTCTCCAAAGAAAACATAAAGAGGGTCAAGAGGCACATGAAAAGATGTCCAACATTGCTAATTATTAGAGAAATACAAATCAAAACTACAATGAGATATCACCTCACACCAACCAGAATGATTATCATTAAAAAATCCACAAACAATAAATGCTGGAGAGGCTGTGGAAAGAAGAGAACCCTCCTGTTCTGTTGGTGGAAATATAAATTGGTACAGCTATTATGGAGAACAATATGAAGTGTAGTGAAGTGAAGTGAAAGACACTCAGTCGTGTCTGACTCTTTGCAACCCCACGGACTATATAGTCCATGGAATTCTCTGAGGCAGAATACTGGAGTGGGTAGCTGTTCCCTTCTCCAGGGGATCTTCCCAATCTAGGGATCGAACCCAGGTCTCCTGCACTGCAGGAAGATTCTTTACCAGCTAAGCCACATCCCACCGCTGACACACCTTGAGGGAGAACAGTATGGAGGTTCCTTAAAAAACTAAAAACAGAGCTACCATACGACCCTACAATCCCACCCCTGGGCATATATCTAGAGAAAAAGATGATCCAAAAGGATACATGCACCCCAATGTTCATTGCAGCACTGTTTACAATAGCAAAGACATGCTGCTGCTGTTGCTAAGTCACTTCAGTCGTGTCCGACTCTGTGCAACCCCATGGACGGAAGCCCACCAGACTCCCCCATCCCTGGGATTCTCCAGGCAAGAACACGAGTGGGTTGCCATTTCCTTCTCTAATGCATGATAGAGAAAAGTAAAAGGGAAGTCGTTCAATCGTCCGACTTAGCGACTCCATGGACTGCAGCCTACCAGGCTCCTCCATCCATGGGATTTTCCAGGCAAGAGTACTGGAATGGGGTGTCATTGCCTTCTCTGAGCTAAGACATAAAAGTAACCTAAATACCCATCAACAGCGGCATGGATAAAGAAGTTGTGATACATATATATGATGGAATATTAACCAGCCATTAAAAGGAATGAAATAATGCCATGTGAAGCAACATAGATGGACCTAGAGATTGTCATACTGAGTAAAGTAAGTCAGACAGAGAAGGAGAAATATTCTGATATCCCTTATATGTGGAATCTAAAAAAAAAATGATACAAATGAACTTACTTGAAAAACAGAAAGAGACTCACAGTCTTAGAGAACAAATTTCTGGTTGCCAAGAGTCTGGGGGAAGATTGGGAGGAAAGGATAGTTAGGGAGTTTAGGATGGATGGGTACAACACACTGCTATATTTTAAATGGATAATTAACAAGGACCTACCGTATGGCACATGGAACTCTGTTCAATGTTATACAGCAACCTGGAGGGGAGAAGGATTTGGGGCAGAATGTATACATGTATATGTATGGCTGAATTCCTTCACCATTCACCCGAAACTATCACAACATTGTTTGTTAATCAGCTATACCTCAAAACAAAATAAAAAGTTTTTTTTTTAATGTTTGTTATTTTAAAGCACTAGGTTTGGTGTGGTTTGTTCTGCAGTAACAATACAGCCTCCAAATTCAGACTGAGGGTGAAGGGATAGACAAGGGTCAAAAAGAAAAGACTTCTTAAAATCTATACACTAAAAAAAAAAGAAAAGAAATGGCAGAATATAGGCAGCAAACGAACTTACATTCTGAAAGAGAGAAAGCCCTCATTACAACAACAGCAGATTTTCATTACTGCCATCATTCTAGGAGGATTTTTTTCTAGAAGAACATGTTAATCAGCATCTAAAACGGCCCCTTATGATCCTTGCCCCTTACAACTCTATGTGACCCCAACAGAGTACGGACAGGCCAAGGTATTGCAGCTTCTACCTTTTGGTTTCTTGGATCAACATTCTGATAGAAAGCAACCACAATGCCATGAGGAGACTCAAGATGTCTCACAGAGAGTCTCATGTACAGAGGAACTGGGGCCTCCAACCCACAACCAGCACCAAATGGCCAATCACGTGAGGGAGTTACCTTGTAAGTGGATCCTCCAAACTGAGTCCAGCCCTCAAATGCTTTAGCCCCAACCAACATCTGACTGGAACCTCACTGAAAATCCCTTAGCTAAAATCTCCCAGGTAAGCCACAGAAACCTTGACCAACAGAAACCATGCTGCTGCTGCTGCTGCTAAGTCGCTTCAGTCGTGTCCGACTCTGTGCGACCCGATAGACGGCAGCCCACCAGGCTCCCCCGTCCCTGGGATTCTCCAGGCAAGAACACTGGAGTGGGTTGCCATTTCCTTCTATAATGCATGAAAGTGAAAAGTGAAAGTGACCGCTCAGTCCTGTCCGACTCTTAGTGACCCCATGGACTGTAGCCCACCAGGCTCCTCCATCCATGGGATTTTCCAGGCAAGAGTACTGGAGTGGGGTGCCATTGCCTTCTCCGAACAGAAACCATGGGAAATAGTAAATAAGTGTTATATTACTACCACAGGCCACTAGGTTATGAGGTGATTTTTTATGCAGTCATAGCATATACAAAGAACCTGGCCATTACACCGGCAAATCCTGAGGCAAGGGAGTATACACAGCAATGACCCCCCTGTTCATCATAACCCTAACTCAATTCTCCAGAAAATGTGATCATAGATTACTCTCTAGTAAATATTCCAGGAAAGCTGATATTCCTACTAATTCAACAAATAGATACTAGTTTAATGAATTATTTTTCAAATGACTTTAATAATCAAGTCTAAAACAATGTCTTTTTTTTTCACTTATGAGTAATTCAGAAAGTGTCAAGTAAGTAGTTGGAGGAAGACATTATGAAGTAGAGAAGTTCTGGGACTTACATCTTCAGTAATACTGTCATGTCATTATAAGTTATTTCTGTTCTTTCCTACTGCTTAAAAGCTCTATATCTTAGAAGTAGTGTATATTGGTAGAGTCTCTAAGGAAAATAAAATTCTTATAACAATGATAATCACTATGTGATACAATGAAACATTTTTCCCTGGAGTTTTTGAAAAATCAAACAGGTTAATATCTATCTGAGAAAAGGGAAGTTCTTTCTGAGAGCAGGGAATATAGTGGGGACCTTTCAAGGTCAGCCTTAGTCCAATAACTTTCCATAGGGTTTCCTGGCATATGTTTCGTAACCCTCAAATTTATCATCTTGGCAAGACAGTAAAGGGCAAAGCATAGGTCATGGAGAACCATAGAGTTATATCCTATGTCTGCCTTTGCAACTTTGTCTTAGCTCTGCCATTATACCAGATGATAGGATCTAGGTTATTGACCCTGCACCTCAGTTTCTCAGCTGTAAACAGGATAATAATAGAGAAGAAATGCTCTTATTGGGCATTATTATGTAATCATAAAATGATGAATACATATTAAATATTTTAATCTGACATGTATAAATATCCACTCAATGGTCAATCTTTCGATTTAGAACAAAGCTTTTTCTTTGAAAGCCTAAAATTATTTAAAGTGAAAGTGAAAATTTAAGCACAATTGCAAAGCAACTGTTAGTAAAACTTTTTTCCAATACTTTATTATTTTTCCCTAATTCTTTATAATGGAATCATTCACACTTCATTTAGGTTAAAAAAAAATGTTTCCAACTTGCCTTATTAAGTCTTTCCAGCCACTTTAGTTTTCATAGAAATAATAATTCTATTTCCACATTCATTTTCATTGGTTTATGTAGTCATTACAATAACTATATAACAGGGTCAACTGGCATAAACAGGTTTAGAAAATATACAACTGTAAACACACAACTGAACTATCAGGAGCAGAAATATGTAAGTATACTAGAAAGTAGCCCACTAGTCATGAGTACTGAAAATGAAGTTAGTACCAGTCTGCACAGTTTACATAAGTGATGAAGGATATCAGTTACTGCATTAGGGCGTTTGAGAGTAGATCTACTGAGAGAGCTTCCACCATATCTAGTGTGGTCCTGTAAGTCAGAAAACCCTGAGTTTGCATGTCCCCTCTGCCTCTTGCTTGGACATGAATTTGAGCAAAGTCCAGGAAATAGAGAGTGGGCTTCCCTGGTGACTCAGATGGTAAAGAATCTGCCTGCAATGCAGGAGATCTGGGTTCAGTCCCTGGGTTGGCAAGATCCCCTGGAGGAGGGCATGACAACCCATGCCAGTATTCTTTTCTGGAGAACCCCCATGGACAGAGAAGCCTGGTGGGCTAGAGTCCATGGGATCACAAAGAGTCGGACATGACTGAACGACTAAGCACCAGGAGATAGTGGAGGACAGAAGAGCCTGGCAGGCTACAGTCTACTGGGACACAGAGTTGGACATGACTTAGTGACTGAACAACAGTCTGCCTCTTGATAGCAGTGTGACTTTGGTCAGATGCAATATCTCTGAATTTCAGTGGTCTTACTAATATAGCTGGGATAATAATAATACCTGGGAACATTATTTAGAACTCATGCCTTGGCTTTAGGGCACCCTGGGTTCCAATCTGTGTATTCCACTTACCAGGTGTATGACCTTGCAAGTTATTTAATATCTAAACTTCAATTTTCTTATTTATAAAAATGACACAAAGAACTGTGCCTATGCTGTAGGGTTGCTTTGAGGATTAATGAGAAAACATACACAAAGCAGTAAACTCAGCAATTGGTAATTTGTAGACACTAATAAATATTGGTTGCCATTGCTTTTGCTATAACTGGGAAAATTAAGTTAGACTGGATTTAAAGTGCCTCATCAAGTTTCTAGTGCATAGTAGCCACTCAATAATTTGTGGTTATTAATATTAAATTGATATTAATAAGTGTTAATTTGATAATAATTGAAGAGTATTAGTATCATTCTTTTCATGGATGATATATTATAGCTTAGACACAAATTAAGCCTTAGAAATAACCTCTATGTTTGGAATACCAATTAAAATTGCTATTTTATACTTGAAAGCTAGCTAGAGAATTCATTTTATAACAAAGGAAAAAGTCACTATGTCTTAGCAATTGAAAGACACACTCCATCCTGAAAGTCATACATGACAATACTTAGCCCAGAAAGAATTTTAACACCAGGAGTGTATTTCAATGCTCTTGATAGAAAAAACTCAGAGATTGTTTGCTTTAAATTATTTTTTAAAATATTTTAGGACTCTATGTATAAATCTAATACATTTCACTCTACACTATACCATCATCATCTACAACAGAATTTAGAGTGCCTATCTATTGCTATTAATAGCTTATTTGCAAAGAGTAATTACTACTCTAGTGTTCTTTCTAAAATAGCCAGTCCTATCAAATAGCTAATAAGCATTTTGTTAAACTGCTTTTGAAAACATTACTATAAAACAGCTCTCCACATCCCTTGTGCTTAGTATTTACAGTAACTCCACAAGTACTCATCCACCTGCACTCACACACCACCACACCAAAGAAAGGAAAAGGAATGTCTCATCCGAATACTTCAAGGGGATTAACGAGCCCTTTTAGGGGTTCAGAGTATTTAGACAATGGCATTTCCTTGCCCTCAACTTTCAACAATAACCCCCAAAATGGAAAAGGAATCTAAGCTGTCTCTATAATTTTCTGGCCAGAGCTGAGAATGCTCATCCACACACAAACTATTCACCTTGCAGCTCTCTGCTGAGTATAAGATTGATCCATCTATGACACTTGTCTTATTTTATCATAAATTGCTTACTTTCAAATTAGCCAAATAGACACTGTACCTAAAACCATTAGACACTGAAATTAAAATATGTAACTAAGGTCTACCCTCCCCACCTCTGTTTCCACTAGAAAGCACTCCCAGCACTTGGTGAAATTGTTGCTTTTAAGTGTGCTTTCTGAAGAAGGCTTTGGTGACTTCTGACCCTCGAGGGTTGTTCTTTGACCCATCACTTTTCTCCACCATCTGGCATGTTTACTTGATGCAAGTGCCTTGGGTCAGAGGGCAGAGCAGACATGTGGAGGGACAGCTTTGTCATAAAAGCAATAAAGAATGAGTAGGCGCTTCAGAATATAACGCTGTGCATTCTGTTCAGCTGCTGAGCAGAATGAGGTAAGGTTAGTCATATGGCTAAAAACAAAATAAATAAAAAGTCGGTTAGCACATAGTCCAGAAGACAGATAAAATGTGCAAGATGCCAGAGTTCAAAATCTGAGTGCTGCTTCTTTTTCCATTTCTGGGAGTTACTTTTTATGCTTTACTGGGCACATTACTAAACAATATGCTACACCAGACACAAGGGGGAAAGTGGTTTATAGGCTAAATTAACCAGATTGATTATTCAGGAAGAATGTTGATAGTCCAATAATCCCCAAGCAACAAAATTAGAGACAGATAGAACAGAGTAAAGAACTAAAGATCAGGTAATCAATTTTTTTCATATCCAGGGCCCATGTTATAATGAGATAATAATGATGATTTTATTTTTGATAAATTGAAGCTTTTTTGAAAAGAACAACTCAGAAGTGAACATTGACATCAACTGTGCACAACCACCTTAGACTCCAAGACAAAGAGCTCTGTACAGTAATCCCTACCCCCTTATTTAGGCATTTATCCTAAAAAATTAGGGCATGTCAATGAAGCTTGTAAAAAATTTTAGCACAAAAGTCCTTTGGTAAAAACTTTAAGCTTCATTTAGAAATAACTACCTCTGGCTCCCTTTACCCAACTTCCCTGGATTCTGAGGAACTTTCCAAAGTCTATTTCTTCTCTCTAGTTCATAAAGATTATAAATGATCTTTGATTGATTCACATTGCTTTGCTGTTGCCAAAGACATTTTATTCTCTGTGACTCTAGAATGCCCAGAAAGAAAAGAGATGAAACACTCCTGCTTCTGCTCAAGCGTTGGTGCTAGTCTCAATTCGACTTTCTGTTGCTGACCTTTGCACAGTTCAGAAGAAAAACAATGTCCTGACATGAAATCTCAAAAAAGATTTGTCTTTATTATTATTGGAAAGGGGGGAAATTGCTATGAGTCAAGAGATAAAAATGATTAAAGGGAAGAGTTAGTCAGCAAAAGAAAATGAAAAAGGAATTTCCCCTCAGAAAAAAATAATAAAACAAAGAAAAAAGATTAAAAGAAGCCTCCCTCTTCCAGTCTGATGGTCAGGGGATAGTTCTTCACATTGTGAGTACACTTTGATCCCAGAAACTCTGCATCTTTAGTCTTTGCCAAGTTGGAAGATTTTCTCATATGGATCTTTTCCCCCAAACAAATATTCATATCTATCAAGACTTCCATCCTGCAACATTTCTCTTGAAAAATTCATGACACACAGCACAGCCATTCTCTTTCCAATTCCAGACTTTCTGTAAAGAGCAGCTATTTGCCCAAGTTTGTCCTTGTCAGTTTCAGAATTGATCACACTATAGAAAATTTATAGATGGACATGGAGATCATCCTAATGTGTCTACTTACAAGCAGAGAAGGGATTCCTAGACTTGCTTTGAGGAAAATGCCTTCTAATGAAGACTCCCTCATTCATATTTAATAGCTTGTGCAAGAAAGAGTGAAATGAGCAGGGGCTGTGAAAACAGAGGACACGCGTACGAGCACCTGCAATTACTAGAGGGGTGAGCCTGGGCAAAATACTCGTTCACTTTGAGCCCCAGTTTCCTTTTCGTAAATGCAAAGATAATCATTTCCACCTTTCAGAATAATCATGAAGATGAACTGAGACAATGTGGGTCAAAACACCCAGCACAGTGTACTCAACAAATGTTGCTTTCAGTTTCTATTAACTTTATAAAATAATCTGTACCTATTTCAAATGATGACTAAAGTCAAGTTTATCCCTCGAGAAAATGCCCTTTTCCTTAAAAGACAACCATAAGCCAAACACACTTTGTTCTATAAAGTGTCTTTTGGTCTAATTCCCTAATGGGACAGATTTTTGTTTTTTTCCCTTCAAATCCCTTACCTTTTATGCAGCCTCTCTGTAGCTCTTAGAGCAGATGCACTACCAATATTTCCCCTAAGTCATGTGTATTTCTTTCTACATATTACTATTCCTTGGGTGGTAACCATGTTGCTTTCAAGGTTGAGAGTGAAAGAGGACAAACATAGAGGGAATTAATGGGGATGGTGGTGCAGAAAGAGATGACCTCTAGTTGGATGAAGTTGGAACTTTAGTGGGAAAAAAAAAAAACACGGTAGTGAAATTCTGAAGGGTGAGAACATGACCACAAGCTGTATGATTCTGTATTAAGAAACCAGTATTTTAAAACCTGAACTATAAACAGGGAAAAGTGATAGATAAAAAATCATTTCTCTTTAAGAAACTGTAGCATCCTCATGCCAACTTGCAAACCTTTACTCCTGCAATCTGTATGAGGGCTCTATTTCTTGGTTCAAGTCATCCTTCTTTGTCATTCAGTGATCTCCTTCACAATGGCCCATACTCACAGGACATCTGAGTATCTGATTCTATACTCACCACCTCGGGTCCCACTACAATCATTAGAGCTGTTTTCTGGAAGGAACATGGACTTCAGACTTGGTATGGAATGCCAGTCTTTCTTCTTGCCAGCTGTGCGACCCTTCATAAATTGTATAACCTCTCTAAGCCTCAGTGTCCATATCATAAAATGGCGAAAATATTTTCTGTATTACAGTGTTTTGTGAGGATGAGATAAAGTAACATAAGCTATGTTCAGTTCTAAGTCCATGGGGACTGAGTCAGGGGGTGATTGGAATGATAAGTACTTCATGTACCCCCAAACATCTCTCCTTTCTAAATTTTAGCCCACTGAACTAAAACCAAACTTCTGCATCTTGATTTTCCCTCCTTACTTTTCAAAAAACTTTTTTCTCAGTATTACACATTTTAACTGATTTAAGACTAGAAAAAAAAAAAAATGAGGGAGGAAAAGTTATGTCCTGAATGACAACTGAAGTTTCTGAGGCATGGAGTGGTGAAGTAACTGGCCCATTGTTGTTCTTCAGTAGCTCAGTCGTGTCCAACTCTTTGTGACCCCATGGACTGCAGCACGCCAGTCTGCCCTGTCCTTCACCATCTCCCAGAGCCTGCTCAAACTCATGTCGGTGATGCCATACAACTATCTCATCCTCTGTCATCCCCTTCTCCTGCCATGAATCTTTCCCAGCATCAAGGCCTTCTCTAATAAGTCAGTTCTCTGCATCAGGTGGCTGAAGTATTGGAGCTTCAGCACCAGTACTTCCAGTTGGAAGTCCATCCAGTCCTTCCAGAATATTCAGGGTTGATTTCCTTTAGGATTGACTGATTTGATCTCCTTGTTGTCTAAGAGATTCTCAAAAGTCTTCTCCAACACCACAGCTCAAAATCATCAATTCTTTGGTGCTCAGCCTTCTTTATGGTCCAACTCTCACATCCATACATGACTACTGGAAAAACCACAGCTTTGAGTGGATGGACCTTTGTTGGCAAAGCAATGCCTCTATTTTTAAATATGCTGTCTAGGTTTGTCATAGCTTTTCTTCCACAGAGCAAGCATCTTTTAATTCCATGGTTGCAGTCACCATCTGCAGTGATTCTAGAGCCCAAAATCACCTGCCCAAGGTTTCACATAAACAAAGACACTGACAATTAGAAAAGTATCTGAGTCTAGGAGTTTTGCAAGGTCAATATTTCCTTGGGAATTTCCCAAAGGTCCAGTGGTTAAGAATCCACCTTAAAATGCAGGGGACATGAGTTCAATTCCTGGTCGGGGAACTAAGATCCCACATGTGTACACATGTGCTAAGTTGCTTTAGTCATGTCCAACTCTTTGCAATCCTATGGACTATAGCCCTCTGTCCAGGGATTCTCCAGGCAAGAATACTGGAGTGAGCTGCCATGCCCCTCTTCAGGGAATCTTCCTGACCCAGGGATCAAACCCACATCCCTTACAACTCTTGCACTGGAGGCAGGTTCTTTACCACTAGTGCCACCTGAGATCCTACATGCTGAGGAGCAATTAAGTCCCACCTCTCTCCCCCATGCACCTAAAGGAAATCAACCCAGAATATTCATTGGAAAGACTGATGCTGAAGCTGAAGCTCCAACAATTTGGCCACCTGATGCAAAGAGCCAACTCATTGGAAAAGACTCTGATGCTGGGAAAGATTGAAGGCAGGAGGAGAAGGGGATGACAGAGGCAAGATGATTGGATGGCATCACCAACTCAATGGACATGAGTTTGAGCAAGCTCCAGGGGATGGTAAAGGACAGGGAAGCCTGGTGTGCTACAGTCCATGGGGTTGCAAAGAGTCGGACACAACTGAATGACTGAACACACCCCACAGCAACTAGAGAGTCCAGCATTGCAATGAAAGATTCAGTGCGTGGCAACTAAGACCCAACACAGTGAAATAAATGAATAAATAAATGTTTCTTTTTAATCCTTCCTTCTATGCCTAAGTGCATAACAAATTCAGAGATAAACATCAGTCAGAGCGATGGATTCCTGACAAAGAGCTAAATAGAAGGTAACTCAGATACAAAGAAACAGTCTGTCTTAATCATCCCTGAATTGAATTTACCTCCCCTGCCTATAAAAAACTATTGGTTGTACTCACTCACAGAGATAGAACCTGCACTTCCAAGGAACAGCTGAGAAAGCATGTTCTTTCCATTTGGTAGATCCCAAACAAAGAATCAAGAAGAAAGGTCTAAGGCCATGATGACCAGCTTAAACCTCCTTACGAACAGATGTCAATCCCTTTATCATGCAGAGAAGAGAATCATGAGACAGAAAGTGATCAGAAGTAAGCCTCTCCCCATGTGAGAGGACACATGCACATGAGGAGTAAGTGTACCCCTCCCCAGCATATCTGATTCCAAAATCTGGGCTCCTACCACTACACAAAAGAGAATTAAAAGTAGAAAAAAAAAGTGAGTCACTCAGTCGTGTCCAACTCTTTGCAAACCCATGGACTGCAGCCCACCATACTCCTCCATCCATGGAATTTTCCAGGCAAGAGTACTGGAGTGGGTTGCCATTTCCTTCTCCAGGGCTTCTTCCCGACTCAGGGATTGAATCTGGGTCTCCTGCATAGTAGGCAGACACTTTACTGTCTGAGCCACCAGGGAATAAAAACTACTAGGTATAAAATAAATAAGCAAACAAAGATGTAATGTTTAGTTCAGGGAACATAACCAATATTTTATAATAATTTTCAATAGAGTATAATCTATAATGAATTACTATGCTATAAAACCTGAAACTAATATAACATTGAAAATAAACTACACTTCAGTTTAAAAAATAAAATTATAACATTAAAAAATTCAGTTTCTAGACAAAAAAGAGAAGCAGAATAATTCAGTGCACCTTATTGAATCTGATCTCATTTTTACCTTAATCCTAACTCTACCACGAGCTCTTGGGCCTATTCCTTAACACTGAATGCTGTGATTTCCTCACTTACACATAATAGTGTCACATATCTAGGGCTGTTCTGAGGTTTAAATATATATTACCTGGTACATAACAATAGTTCAGTAAATGTAGGTGATTATTATTAACATTGCCTCACTGAAAAAAGAGTATTCAGAGTGTGAGATTAGAATAGAATTTGTGAGATTAGAATCAGTAATTACAAACCCTCTCTTTGTACATAGATTCATTACTCAATATAAGTTTTAAGAGAAAAGAAAAATATTAATAAATTAATCTTATTACCAGTGCTTTCTCAATGTGGTGACATAAGACACACAGTTTTAAAAATCATGTCTAAGGATTTTGAGATTTTTTTTAATTTCTTCTTTATGTTTTTATGTTTCTAAATTTTCTACAATGAATAAAATTATTTTTAAAGCAAAGAAAGGAAAGAAAATGAAATATGAGTTAGCCAGTGCTCAATAAATACATATTGATCATCTACTCAATGTCAGGCACTATATTAATGATATTCAGTTCAATAGGACTTTCTCTCTTCCTGGAAATATTATAAACAGTTATGAGAAAGCCATCTTTACAACAACATAAAAATGAGAGGCTATTGACATTTTATTCATAATTAGAAAGAATACTTCTTTTCTCTCATTTTTGAGGTTTTCTTACTTATGAATATAGGCACACCTGACATTTTCAATTTTTATGGATGGATATATATCTCAAAATGGGAATTCTCATAAATAATAAAATGCATTAGCATTTATTAAGTATCTACAAGATTTAAGTCTTTGAACACAGTTTACTGACACTGTCTCTAATATTCACAACAAACCTGCACAACAGAATAACAAAGTGGGCATTGTTCTTCCTTATTTGTGGAGAAGGAAACTGAGGCCCAGAGAGGTTGAGACTTGCTTAGGAATCTTTGACTAGCAAGTGCTCCAGGTGTATTGAAAAGCATATTTCAATTTACACAAAGGTGAAGGCACCCCCTATTTCACAAAGCAAGGTACACCTATAAAACCATACATACTGTTTGGTAGACCACAAGGTTTTTTAACAGCATCCCATATTTCTGTTTTGAGTCTCTTGCCGCTTGGGTAAACATTGTACTTTTCATTGGATATACTGTAAGTCATTAAAGTCAGTAAATAGCAAAAATGAATAAAACAGCAACTTAGATATTTTTAACACCTCTAAGTTAAAACCACTTTGCAGTGGGGAAGAAGAACAGATGCCCGCTTCTAAATGTGAGAGCCACCAACTGGGAATTTGCTAGTTGTAACTGCTGCCATCTGTTTTCCACTGTTCTTTTTACCTGCCTCTCTTAGATTTAGTATTTGAATTCTGGGCCATGGATTCTTAGTATAAGGAGGGGAGGACTGGGAGGGACTCCAATTTGAAATTTTCCCAGGTGCTCTCTCCTGCATTAAATCAAAGGTAACTTCTCTGGCAAAAAATATCACGAGGGCGATTATTTAACAACTGCATTTTTATTCTTCTATGCACATTTTGTTCTCCTATTTCCATGTGCATTTTTTCTATTTAATCAACTTCCTGCTTTTCCTAAGGGCATTATGGAAATGCCTCTCTGATGCCAATTAGGGCACTGCTGTGTGAATTAGTTTCTTCCCTGACTGAATAAATAATTTTTGTCAAGCCATACATACATTCAGAACTCACTTAATCAGCACTTAACTAACATTCAGCACCAGCGTGGTGGGCTTTTCCCCTTAAATTCAACATGTTGAGGGAGTTACTATTTGTGCCAAAAGGAAGCAAATGAAATAGGCAGGTTAATTAGACTATAAAGGATAAGAGATTGTTCCAGCTCACTCTTCTGCCTTCAAGTAAAATTGGTTCTAAACCACACTAGAAAGAGAAAATCTGCCCTTTTCTCTTAGGAACATCTGTAGGGGAGTTTTCTTATCATTTGATTTCAATTCTGAATGCCATATATGCATGTGCATATAACTTCTGTCTAATGGCCAACAAAAAATAAGAATAATCATCCAATCTGTAAATGAGCTTCCTCTTTAAATCTACATGATAAAGGTGTACTTCCCATTTTCATAGATGAGGAACAAATTATATTCCCCTCCCTACTTTCCGAGAAGTTATGGACTTCCGTCAGAGTAACATAGCTTGTTAGATTTAGTGCCAACTCTGCCTAACTCTGTCTTTCACCCAAGCTAAAAAAGGAGCACATCGGAAGGCAGGGCACTAGCTTAGGAGCTTCTTCTTTCTTTTCATATATTGAGTTAGTCTGAAAACATATAAGAAATAGAAGGTAGAAAGATCTATCAATTTATATGCTCAACTGAATTCCCTGACGGCTTCCTTGATAGCTCAGTTGGTAATGCAGGAGACCCTAGTTAGGTTCCTGGGTCAGGAAGATCTGCTGAAAAAGGGATAGGCTACTCACGCCAGTATTCTCGCCTGGAGAATTCCATAGACTACATAGTCCATGGGGTCACAAAGAGTCAGACACGACTGAGCGACTTTCACTTTCACTTTTTTCACATTCAATAACACAACTCTGGTTTACTTGGATGCTTCTTCAACAGATGTATATAGTAAGTATGTCATGCAGATGGCCAACAGGCCAGTAGGTAATAATCTTCTTTAATCTTTTATCATTTTTTATATCCCTTATTTTTCTATAGGCATTTTGACACACTTTTTAAAAACGGAAATATAGTTGATTTACATTGTTGTGTTTATTTCTATTGTATAGCAAAATGATTCTGTCATACATATATGAAGAGAGAAGATTACTACCCACTTGAGATTATTTGAGGTTTATTGGAATGGGCCACCTGATTCCCAATCTAAACTAGCAGAATTTATGTCTAATACAGAGACTCCTTTAAGATACAAATATCACTGCAAACTTAGTTTGAGGCATTTTTACCTTTAAAAAAAAAAAAAAAACTATTCTTGTCTTACATTTACTTTTGGTCACTGCATGACTTCAGTGAAAACTGATATAATACTTAAAGGTTAAGCATCACAAACAAATTTGCCTCATGATGGGAGAAATGTCAGGAAAAGGAATTAATTAAAGAGAAAACGATGTCCCTCAGTAACCAAAGTCCTCATCTGCAGTTAAATCAAGATCTTACCTTTCTAAAATGTCAAATTTATCTCTTTTGATCACTCTATATTTTAAAGAAAGATTATTACCTCAACACAAATTAATAACAAAATTTCTGTGAAAAATGATTTTGGCTTTTTAAGTAAAGAAGAGGGTTTCTATCACAAGCTGAAAATTACAAGGAATAGTTGAATTCATCTCTTTGCACATATGTATTTATACATATATATATATATATATAAACAAAAAGCTATACTCTGAAAGTTTGTGTATATGAACAGAAACCAAATAACAAACATGCTTTTTGTTGTTGTTGTTTTTTAGTTTTGCAACATCTTTCAAAGGGAGAAAAAATGTAAGTCCAAAACAGTCAGCATTTTTGGTTTTTAAATGACTGGCTATATGTCATTAAGCTCATGGCTTTTTAATACAAAATTATTTTGACTCTAAGGTGGAAAAAATATAGTAAAGCTTTTCAGTCAACAAAAAGAATATATTTCAAGGTTACAGACTCTATTGTCAAAAATAGTTCAGCAGAGAAAGAGATAATGAAATCCTAAAAACTGCTAAGGGATTCCCCTATCAGACACAGTATTCCACTAATCAGTCAGTTCAGTTCAGTTGCTCAGTCGTGTCCAACTCTTTGCGACCCCATGAATCGCAGCATGCCAGGCCTCCATGTCCATCACCAACTCCCAGAGTTCACTCAGACTCACGTCCATCAAGTCAGTGATGCCATCCAGCCATCTCATCCTGGGTCGTCCGCCTCTCCTCCTGCCCCCAATCCCTCCCAGCATCAGAATCTTTTCCAGTGAGTCAACTCTTCACATGTGGTGGCCAAAGTACTGGAGCTTCAGCTTTAGCATCATTCTTTCCAAAGAAATCCTAGGGCTGATCTCTTTCAGAATGGACTGGTTGGATCTCCACGCAGTCCAAGGGACTCTCAAGAGTCTTCTCCAACACCACAGTTCAAAAGCAGCAATTCTCTGGCACTCAGCCTTCTTCAGAGTCCAACTCTCACATCCACACATGACCACAGGAAAAACCATAGCCTTGACTAGATGGACCATCGTTGGCAAAGTAATGTCTCTGCTTTTGAATATACTGTCTAGGTCAGTCATAACTTTTCTTACAAGGAGTATGCATCTTTTAATTTCATGGCTGCAATCACCATCTGCAGCAATTTTGGAGCCCCCCAAAATAAAGTCTGACACTGTTTCCACTGTTTCCCCATCTATTCCCATGAAGTAATGGGGCTGGATCTTCGTTTTCTGAATGTTGAGCTTTAAGCCAACTTTTTCACTCTCCACTCTCACTTTCAAGAGGCATTTTAATTCCTCTTCACTTTCTACCATAAGGGTGGTGTCATCTACATATCTGAGCTTATTGATATTTCTCCCAGCAATCTTGATTCCAGCTTGTGTTTCTTCCAGTCCAGCGATTCTCATGATGTACTCTGCATATAAGTTAAATAAGCAGGGTGACAATATACAGCCTTGACGTACTTCTTTTCCTATTTGGAAACAGTCTGTTCTTCCATGTCCAGTTCTAACTGCTGCTTCCTGACCTGCATACACATTTCTCAAGAGGCAGGTCAGGTGGTCTGGTATTCCCATCTCTTTCAGAATTTTCCACAGTTTATTATGATCCACACAGTCAAAGGCTTTGGCATAGTCAATAAAGCAAAAATAGATGTTTTTCTGGAACTCTCTTGCTTTTTCCATGATCCAGC